>CM061066.1:47010061-47491561 GCA_030762895.1 Sophora flavescens | reverse complement strand
GTTGATTTGATTATGGAGCACTATTCCAATTAATGATTCGTCAAATAGTGATACGATCAGACAAGTGTAGGATGTGTTGCAAGTAATAAATCGGTGAGACCGAATATCGTCCACAGGGATTGGTTGTCAATTACCACTTCACAAATTATACAACTATCTAGACTATCGAGTTTGGATGGAAGGGAAATCAATACTAAGTACCAAGCCCAGCAAAAGTAAACAAAACAAAGCAGGACAAGAATAAAATGTTTTTGGTCTTTTGGGATTTTTCACAAACACTTGGGAGGCAAAAGAAATGTGGTTAAAGTTGTCGGGGGTTAGACTACACTAATCCTCCCTTAATTGCAATGAAATGGTTACCAACACAATTCCTAATTCAATTATGACAATCAAGTCTTTTTAAATACTCAAACCCTAATGTCTTAGGTGGAATGAGCCTAAAACCCCCAAATCAAACCCTAATATCTTAGGTGGATTAATCGAGATTTTACATTAAGAATCAAGACTTATAAGATTGCAAAGCGACCCAAGACCTATGTCTAGGTTCATGAACTACTTGGCATTTGATTCATGAAAGCATGCCTTAACATCAATCTTTCAATTGTCTATCAAAGCAACAAAACATCCCAAGGGTGATCAAACCAAGGAAAGCATTAAGCATAGAATCAAATACTCATAAAGAAATAAAAACTTGCATTGAAACCAAATCAAATACAAACAAGTTCAGAAAAGCTACATCTAACCCCAACAACAAGGGGATTTAACTACTCATATTGAATGACAATACAAAAGCAAAGGAGAGAAGAGATGAAGAACACTCATAGAAGAATCCTCCAATCTTCTCCCATTCCCAGAGCAAGGAAAACATCCCCTTTTAGGGTTGGAACCCTCTTCCAGCCGTCTGGCCTCCAGGTGCAGATCTTCCCTTCAATTCTGCCCTAAAACAACCTATAAATAGTTGTTCCGGGTTTCGCCCGCTCGTGGGGCGAGACCTGCTTCGCGAGGCGAAAGGCGGGTACATCTCGGCACGGTCCAGGCCTTGATCTCGCGAGGAGAGATGGTGATTCGCGAGGCGAGACGAGGTAGGGGGGTATTCTTTGTTGGCTGGTCTTGGGCTAGCGAGGCGAAATCCTGTCTCGCGAGGCGAAAACTTCCGGATTCCTTTTCCACTTTTCCTTCATTTTCCTTGACCCCAAGGGCTTCACTTTTAACTTTGAAAATGTAAGATAGCATTAAATGCTTTATTTGACTCAAAATTAACTAAAATATCCTAAAAACTACTTAAGAGACTCAAAGTGTTGCTTGAGGACAATTAAATCTAATTTGGGCTTAAACGAGATATAATTAGCACAAAACCAAGGTTTTTTTCTAGTTATAAAACTAGATGAGCCAGGAGGCTTATCAAATAGTCAATATAAAAAGTATCTATAAACTAAAGTTAAGGATAAAATCTTTCCCTTAAACCTTGAATTCACTTTCAAAAATCAACATTATTTTTCTGAGGAAGAATAAGTGAAAGAAGCCTTCATGTTCCAAGTTAAAAAGAAGAAACCTTCTTCATCCCTTTTTAAAGTAAGTCTTTATAAATAAAAACAAATTGGAAAGCCAAAGAAATTTATTAATGAAAGCTGACTAACATCACAAGATGTGCCTTAGCCAAAAAAAGAATAAAATCACCCATAAAGTTCCAAAAACTTGTGCCAGATTGTGAAGGTATATCATATACAACATGACAGCAAAAATATCCCAGGCAATCTAAAACAACCAAACTCAACAAATACAACCCATGATAAAAACTATATATAACGGCACCAACCCCGACAGACTTAAACAGATAAAACATACTTGGTCAATATGAGCATTTAATATACCAGACCAAGAGCCCTCCATGTAAGACCATAGCCAAATGATTATAATACTGCTAGACCAAGTATGTTTGTCAAAACCATATAGCATTAGAAAAGAAAATGAAGAAATCCCTAAACCAAATGATAGTACTTTTGTTTGCTTTTTTAACATTTTACTCTATTCAATTATTGTCTATAAACATTTTACTTTCTTGTTCTAAATTTTTAGTCTTAGTTACTCTATTCAATTGTTGTCTATAAACATTTTACTATCACACCCACACACAAGCTCGTCTCTGTTGGTTTTTACAACTGTCTCTTCATTGCTACACTACCTTTATATATCTTCCGGTCCATATACACGACTCAACACATTTTAGTAAAATAAGCATCATTTCTAATAATTTATATTTTAAAATTCCCATGGTTTAAAAAATCTCCACTCTCCAGCTTATCTTGCCCTCGGAAGACAACATTGGCAACGAAGGTTTACCATAGTTATGATGTGAGGTATTGTTTTGAGAGCTTTGCTTGGGCTTATATATCACAGCATTGCCAGGGAATGGATGTGTGGGTAGGATTTTTGATTAAGCTAATCTCTCCTTCCAAAGACTCGAGAGAGGAAATTGTCAACATGAGAGATGATGAGGTTGCAAGGATGCTTTACCAAGTTCAAGTGGAGAAGAGATGCTTAGTAGTACTTGATGATATCTGGAGTGCAGATACTTGGAACAAAATGAGTCCTGCATTCCCAAATGAGAGATCACTATGAGTAATTGGTAGCAAAATATTACTAACTACCCGAAACAAAGATGTTGCATTGCATATGGATCCTACTTGTTTTGTTCATATACCAAGCTGTTTAAATGAAGATGGATGCTCTCCAATCTGGATTTTTTTCAATTTGAGTTAGAAGTTCAAATAATCAATTCTGACCATAGATAAAGTACATAACCAACCAAAGTGATATCCAAGTCCAATCGGAAGCTGTACTACCAAGCAGATGTGTAACTATATGTCATTACCAAATCAAGTTCACATGCTAAAGATACAATATGTTTTTACATCCAAGTGTCAAAATTATCACTGGGCATATGTCAGTAGCCATAGTGCTAATAAGTAATATAACAAACAGTTTTTACTTTATCTGGCAATCCTTTAAATATTAAACTAATGTGTGCAATCAGATCCTTATTCTTTCTGCAGAGCTTGATACTTATCACAAGACAACATAGACATTAGCCTATGGATAACTTTGCTCTTAAAAGAACACCATAGGACATATTTAACAAAAAACGATCCAATCAAAGTTTCTTTGAAATCTTATGTCTTGCCCCCACTATATTAGCAACTCCACAATAATTCAATTAGAAGAAACTCCTTGACAATCTGCTAGTATCAAGAATGTCTAGAATATCATGTTTTCATGTACTGCACTGTGAGTAAGAATTAGTTTTGAATATAGGTTATATCGTGCATCCCATGTGTTAAGCACCTCTCAGAAATTTGTTATTTGGGTTTGTTGTGGAATGATCAAAACTGAAATGAATGAAAAACAAGAAAACACAGCAGTACCAGATACCAACACAGCAGAACCGAAAAGAACACAATCACAGAACCAAACAAAGGAAAAAAAAAACCAGCAAAGAGAAAGAGAGGGAAAGAAGGAAATAATCACACCAAGAATTTACGTGGTTCAACCGGTGGGGCTTACATCCACGGGGAGAGAGCAAAACGATATCCACTATGATTGAAAACAAGTACAAGATCAAGCTATGCACAATAGACTAACACACCCCTGGCCTCTTCACCTCTGCTGTCAAGAAAACAGAACCAGAATAAGAATCCCAGCCTTTCCTTCACTCTATTGTTCACACACCCCTTGATCACTCTAGCACTCTTTCTTTTTCTTTTCACAAGTTTCAGAATATACAAGTATACAATATCTCAAACTCTCTGTCTCTATATCACTGCATAAGCTAAGCCTATGTGTATATATAGAAGAAAACTTCAGCTGCAAGTCTGCTCAGGTTCTGATCCATCCAATTCTGTTGCAACAGAAAATCTGTTATGGTTGCAACTGTCATAACTGATTTTCCCTCCAATGGATGCCTTGGCTTGTAACTGAATTTTGAGACACCAACTTACAATTCTCCACCTTGTCTCTAAATCCATTCAATCATAGTTCCATAGCATTGCTCTCTCACCAATCTTCATCTTCTTACTGAAAACCAATCAAGTCCAAGCTATGCTTGAACTTGGATAAGGGTAGGGACTTGGTTAAGGCATCGACTGGATTGTCTTCTGTTGAAACCTTCTCAACAAGGACTTCCTTGGCCTCAATTACATCCCTTATAAAATGAAGCTTGATGTCAATATGTTTGGATTTATCATGGTAGACTTGATGTTTTGAAAGGTGAATAGCACTTTGGCTATCCATTGTAGATGGTAAATAGTCTTGTGTTATGCCAAGTTCACCAACAATTCCTTTTAACCATATTGCTTCCTTCACACCCTCCGAAGAGCAATAAATTCAGCTTGAGTAGTGGACAAGAGCTACAACCGATTGTAAGGTTGATCTCCAACTCAACTGCAGTGCCAAAGGCGTGAATATGTATCCACGAGGTGACTTCCTGGTGTCAATGTTGCCCAAGATAATCAGAATCTACATATCCTTTTATCACTTCCTTAGCAAGAGAACTTCTTCTTTTGAGCAAAGTCCGAATTTGAAGTGCCATTTAGGTACCTTAGTATCCACTTCATAGCCTTCCAATGAGTTAGTCCAGGGTCGCCATGAATCTGCTCACCACATTCACTGCATAGGCCAAATCGGCTGCGGCACACCATTCCATACATGATGCTGCCAACGACATTTGCATATGGAATTGATGTCATCTTTTGCCTTTCTTCTTCTCGTTTTCGCCCTTGTTGTAATCGACATTTTGTCAAGTTGTCCTAATGGAGTTCCAACTGTCTTAGACTCATGCATCTTGTATTTTCTAATCACCTTTCGCATGTATCCTAGCCGAGACACAGAAGCTGTCCGATCTTTTCATTTTCAGTGATCTCCATGCCAAGGATTCTCTTGGCCTCTCCAAGTTCCTTCATTTGAATTCAGTCTTCGATTGATCCTTTATCCTTTTGATTTACGATTTTCTAAAGCTTGCAAGAAGTATATCATCTACATAAAGGAGTAAGTAGATGATCACTTCTCCATCCTCCTTGAAGGTGTATACACAATTGTCATAGCCGCTTCTTTGGAAGTTCATTTTCACCATGAAGTCATCAAATCTCTTATTCCATTGCCTAGGACTTTGTTTTAGGCCATATAGAGATTTCTTCAATAAGCACACCTTATCCTTGCATTTGTCAAAACCCTCGGGTTGAGACATATATATAGTTTCCTCTAGATTTCCATGAAGGAATGCGTTTTGACATCTAGTTGTTCCAAATCCAGATCAAACCGAGTAACCAAGGCAAGTAGGATCCTTATTGAGCAAGTGTTTGACTACGGGAGAGAAGATTTCATTATAGTCAATGCCCTCAATTTGAGAGAACCCTTTTGCCACAAGTCTTGCCTTGAATATGACCTTGTTTGCATCCTTAGTATCTTCTTTCAGTTTGAATATCCATTTGCAGCCTATTATTCTTTTGCCCTTTGGTGGATCAACTAGAGTCCAAGTCTTGTTTTGTTCAAGAGATTTCATCTCTTCGCCATTGCCCTCCACCATTCTCGCATTGTTTTCACTTATTACCGCTTCAGTAAAGTTGCTTGGTTCATTTTCTTGAGCTTCCTCTCCAATGCTTAGAGCATAGCATATAAGATCTCGCTTGACCAAATCTTCTTTGGGAACAATATTTCTTCTTGCTCTATCTCGACACAAGTTGTAATCATTTGCCCTTTGGTGGAACTTGATCTTTGCTCTGGTTTTGGTTCCTCTTGAGCAGGTTGAGTCATGGCTCGGCTTGCCAGGAAAGCTCCACCTCAACTTGTGTATTGTCCGATGCGGCTTCCGGTGTAGGTGGTGATCGATCCTTTGAAAGCATGGCCATCCTAGTCTCATCAAAGACTACATCTCTGCGATTATGCACTTAGGTTCACCATGTTCTAATCTCCACAGTTTGTATCCTTTTATGCCAAGTGAGGTAACCAATGAACACACACCTTATTGCCCTTGCTGCAAGTTTGTCTGTTTGACATGAGCAAAGGCTAATGAACCGAAAATTCTCAAGTTTGAGTAGTCTGCAGGTCTGCCTCTCCACATTTCTCTACGGGGTTTTGAACCCTATTGCGGAAGATGGACTTCTGTTTATGAGGTATGCAATGTTACAACAAACATATCCCCAAAAGCTCTTTGCAAGTCCAGCACTTAACAACATGCACCTCACTCTTTCCAGATTATTCTATTCATCCTCTCTCGCCAAGCCATTCATTTGTGGGGTACTGCGGCTGTCCTATGCCTTTGTATACCCGCACTTGTACAGAATTTACCAAATTGCTCTAAAAGATATTCCAGGCCATTGTCGGTCCTTAAATATTTCAACTTAGCTCTGTTTTAGTTTCTGTTTGAGTGTACCATTCCTTGAATTTTTCAAAGGTATCACTCTTATTTTTAAGTATATAGATCCAAACCCTTCTAGAGTAATCATCAATAATAGACGGAGGAAGTAGGAACCACCTCCATGAGTCATAGTCCTATTTGGACCCCAAAGGTCCGAATGAGCATACTCAAAGATTGATTTTGTAGTGTGCTGTCCAATTTTAAAAGTGACCCTATGTGCGTTTCCTAAAGTGCGGTGATCACGGAATTCAAGCTTGTGTACCTTGTCACCATTTAGAAGGTTTTGTTTACTTAGTTCTATCAATCCCTTTTCACTTACATGTCCAAGCCTCATGTGCCACGGCTTTGATTTATCATGATAAGTATGACTAGCTACTCACTTTTGTGCAATAATAGTGGCACCATCTAATATGTACAATCCATTTCTCTTTATGCCTTTAACTCTCTTGTTTTATCATTCATAGAGATTTTAAGCATACCTTGTTCAATTTTAGTTGTATAGCCTAGGTTATCAAACATGCTTATTGAAAGTAAATTTCTTTTAGTTCAGGCACATACCTTACTCCCGAGATCACTATCTCATTTTCATTGAACATTTTCAAGCGAATTGTACACGATCCTTGGACCTTGCATGGCTTGTTATTCCCTAGCAAATTTGCTCCACCATCTTGTAGGCATAGGGACTCAAAGTAATCCTTTCTTGGACACATATGAAAGGTGCATCCCGAGTCAAGCACCCAATCCTTTCCGATTCCCAATACGCGGCACCAAGGCCTCTGCCGATTCATAGCCGGAAGACTTCATAGCCGAGGAAACAATAGCTGCATCACTGCCGGTTGAGATGGCTTTATTCCTTTGTTCTTCCTCTCGGGGCACTCTTTCTTGAAGTGACCCTTCTTGTGGCGATGGAAGCACTTGTACTTGGATTTGTCTTGATTCTTTGATTTTGATCTATGCTTGCCTTGCTTTCCATTCCTTCTTTCAAGTCCGCCTCTTACAACATTCAAGCTTTACGCTTTTCCTTCCGCCTTGCCTTCTTGCTTCTTTTGGAATTCCTTTGTCCTTATGGATGATTGCACTTCATCAAGAGTAATTGTTTAATCTCTGCCAAACAGAATTACATCCTTGAAGTGTTCATAGGAGCTTGGTAAAGCACTCAGCAAGATTAGTGCTTTGTCTTCATCATCCATTGCTACCTCAAGATTCTCAAGATCATCAAGAATCTTGTTGTAGTCTGCAATTTGCTCTGCACTGTCTGTCTTCACTCATCTTGAATAAGAAGAGTTGTTGCTTAAGGAACAAACGATTTGCCAGAGACTTGGTCATGTAGAGACTCAAGTTTGAGCCAAAGTGCAGCGGGCAGAGGAGCTCTCTTGCAACCTCTACGAGAGGTTTGTCTCCAAGGCATAAGATGATTAAGCTTCTTGCCTTGTCGATCAACTCCCTTCTTTCTGCTGCGAGTCGGTGTTTGAGGAAGTGCGACTTCTCCCTTTAAAGTATCTCCAAGACCTTTTTGCAGCAAAGACACTGCATCTTTATTCTCCATAGCCCAAAATCATTCAATCCAGAGAACTTTTCTATATCAAACTTTGTCGAACCCATCTTTGAAATCTTGTTCTTTCACTCTTGATTTTCTTCCAATGACAGCGCCACTTGTTGTGGAATGATCAAAACCGAAATCAATGAAAAACAAGAAAACACAACGATACCCGAGATACCAACACACAGAGAACCGAAAAGAACACAATCACGAGAACCAAACAAAGGAAAAAAAAACCAGCAAAAAGAGAAAGAGAGGGAAAGAAGGAAAGAATCACACCAAGAATTTACGTGGTTCAGTGGGTGGGGCTTACATCCACGGGGAGAGAGCAAAACGATATCCACTATGATTGAAAACAAGTACAAGATCAAGCTATGCACAATAGACTAACACACCCCTCGGCCTCTTCACCTCTCTTTGTCAAGAAAACGGAACCGGGAAGAAGAATCCCGACCTTTCCTTCACTCTATTGTTCACACACCCCTTGATCACTCTAGCACTCTTTCTTTTTCTTTTCACAAGTTTCAGAATATACAAGTATACAATATCTCAAACTCTCTATCTCTATATCACTGCATAAGCTAAGCCTATGTGTATATATAGAAGAAAACTTCAGCTGCAAGTCTGCTCAGGTTCGATCCATCCATTCATTTGCAACGAGAAAATGCATTATGGTTGCAACCTGTCATAAGCGATTTTCCCTCCAATGGATGCCTTGGCTTGTAACTGAATTTTGAGACACCAACTAACAGGGTTATATCTACAGAAAGCAAGCATGACTCGTTCATTCCTCAAGTTTTAAATTAAGTGATAAGTGTCTCTCTTCGAGGCAGAGGGCCTCCCTAAGAAAAAAATGTAGAAAGGAAAAATGAAATTGATGATAGTTTCATTGATACCTTCCAAAACAGTACCTCCTCCATCACAAGCTCAGGCCTCATAACACCCATAGAAGCCAGAATGACTCCACTCTTTGCAGTTTAATAAGCAGCCCCCATACCTGTCATCATCCCACAATTACTTCAAATCATATTGTTGTCAAAACCTATCAATTATTGTGGTATGCAATAAAAGGCAATGAGAGAGTTTGTAAGAGAAATGAACAATTAACAGCTACACATAATTTTTTTTAAAAGAAAGCCAAAAAAAAATCATAAATAAAAATATTGCAAGTGAAATGAACAATGCGAATCACTCTAGAAACATAGAATTCATGTACCTGAAGCAAACAATGAATCACTAATTCTTGGACATGATCTCCCTAAATGTAAAACACTGAAATGACTTTGAAGCAGAGAATACTTGGCAACACCATCATCTGGCATTTTCTAAACAAACTAAACATTTTCTAAAATTTAAAATCTGAAAATGAAAATCATTTAAAGGGAATGAAATTAGCAACCAAAATACTTAATTTATGAAACATGACTGAAATAACTTGAAATGCTCCATCCCAGGCAGCAGCATAGTGATAATCAAGTAAATGGATAGGAAAGAGAAAGAAAGTTCCTTCAGGTATTAATTTCTTTGAACAAGGGAAATGCTCCTTGATCATTTGGTAGATAGTGACCCAGCCATGATCAACACGCATAAGATCACCAAAATTGGGAAAGTTCAGAATTCATACGTCTAGGTTAGTTAAAATATAAGAACTTTAAAATAAAATTAATCAGACCCCATATTCCAAACAAACGGGAACTAATTGATCTAAAGCAACAGATACCAATGAATCAAAAGAGAGAGAAATTAGGAAGTAAAAAATAAATAAGAGGGTTACCAGATTGTGAGAGAGAGAGAGCTAGAGAGAGAAGAAAGTCCAGGCAATAAAAGAAGATTGTAAGAAAGATGAGTATGTTATACATCCCAAACTCTTCGGATCTAAGCCATGGAGTTAAAGGAAGACAGGTGAACTCAGACGCTGCCCAAAAGCAAAAGATGTGCCATTCTGCAAACTGTCGGGCTCCTAAGACCCATAGGATCAACCGGCGATGTCCATTGATGCACAAAAAAGTAGATCTGAGAGGAAGGAGGCGAGCAGAGTATGCAGACATTGCAAGGATGGAGAAATGAGAGAGATGGAGAAATGAGTGTTGCAGAGGAAAAAAATGGTGACAGATGGAGTAGGCGCATGAGGTAACGTGTTGAACTTGCCTGCAACTCCCAAAAGATGATAAGGACTTAAGAGAGACTATAAGTACCTATCCTAAGAAAAAATAAAGCGTAGAGGTAAAGAGGCCTCCGCCCAGGCTCCGAATTTTCTATTTTAAATAAAAGGAAAAAAGGCCAAAAAATTCTGCAAAGCGACATGTGTCCCACTACTATTGTACTACAGTAAAAAAAAACATCTTCGGTATTTACAAGTGTATATTGATAACGAGTTAAAGCATTACATTTTTTTTATAGGCAAAGTTAAAGCATTACATGATTCAAGAAAGGCATGGTGTCGGATTTCAAGTGGGTAGAATATGGATAGGCTCGTACCCGCATATCCTTATCCATGGAATATTTAAGTACTCATGTCTTAGGTTATTATTTACATTTTAATTTTAATTATAAAAAATCAATAAATAAATAAAAACTTTGATTAAAATACCCTCATGGTCACTATATACACATTCAAGTTGTGTGGAATAATAGAAATAATAGAAGAAGAGATGTTTCCGGATATTCAAATCACTCAATATAGATTTTTCATTTATGATGAGGAATGTAAAAGCAAGAAAAATAAAAAACATAACTCCTTTGATAAATTTAAAAGACAAATCATAAAAGAAATGTATAACAATATAGTCAACGAACAACATATATGTAATAACATATATAAGAATTATGTAGATACTTGAAAACATGATACAGCATTTATATTGTTAAAATTATGCTTATATGGCGTGGGTGGTTACCAGGGTCGTGTAAAGGAATTATTGGGCCTAAGGCAAAATTTTTAAAGAAATTTAATATTATATAAATTATTAATTTTATATTAATCTTTTAGCTTTTTTGAACTGTAAAATCAATTATCAAAGTTTTATTCAAATGAACATAATTTTTTTATACAATCAATTAATTCTAACATTTCACTCTAAATAAATAAATGAATAATTCATATCTATCTTGCAAGTTGCAACATTGTTTATCTTAGATATGATTTAAGTAATTTTAATTTTAAAAAAAATTCTTTCAGCAATAGCAACTGTTACAAGTATTGTCAATAATATTCTATAAGCAATACAAACATTTGGAAAAGAATATAATGCTTTTGATATAATTGAATACTTCAATAATATTCTGATGTTCAAAAGAATATGAAGATGAGTAAAAAGAGAGAGAAACAATGAGAGATGGAAAAAAATTTGAAGTGAAAATAATAATTTTATAATTTCTAAAGGCAACTGCTAACGAGTGTCCTAAGAACATTATTTAAGGAATATAAATTGGTAAGTTTACATAAAAAGTGGTGTAATCAATATATTGGGAATGAATATACTTAGTTTTTCAATGAATATTTACCTTATTTAGATTTCTTAAACAATATCCTTGAGATACTCATTATAATAATATTGAATGCTAAAATATATATAAAAAAACGGGGGCCTGAGGCTGTGGCCTTAATGGCCTTGTGCATTACACGATCCCGGTGGTTACTAGAGTACTCGCACTCACACTCCCACTCATTAAGTTTTTGGGGTAATTACCGATAGTGTGATTTCACATCATATTTCTTGTACATTTTTTCATGCATTTTCATGTAGTTTAGGCATATTTAAATTGATTTTTATTAGTTTTTACCTTGGAACGGGTGAGGTGGTTTATTGGTGTTGTTTTGCAGGAATTTAAGGAAAAATGCTCAGAATCAGCCATGATGGAGCTTGGATTAGATAGAGCTTGAAAAGTGAAGAAAATGAGCCAAGCAGAGCCCATCACGGCCTGGCCGTGATGACCATCACGACCATGATCAAGAAAATTGAGAAGATTGAAGGAAAAAGTCAGAAGCTGTCACGGCCTAGCCGTGATGCCCATCACACGGTAGTGATAGGCGGCGAAATTGATCACGGCCTAGCCGTGATAAGAATCACGCCGTGATGCTCCAAATTTGAAAGCACACCCATTACGAGCAGGTCATGGCTGGCCTGGCCGTGACGGCCATCACGGTCGTGACGCGCGGCCTCTCTATAAATAGGAGCACAGAACAGACAGAAAAGAAGAGATCTCTGGACTTGGACCAGATCACAAACACACAGAAAAACAGGGTCTTTTACCCTAGGAGCACTTTCACCCTAGGAAGACCTTGGAGGCTGGCGGTTGAGGAGGACTGGAACCCTAGAATCAAAGGAGGCCGACGGCTGGGAAAAGCTTCCAATGGAGTTTCTTCCTTCCCTTCTTCCTTCCTTTGTCCCTACTGTTTTAGTTTTGGCTTTCTCTATGAGTAGCTAAATCCCTGTTGTTGGGATTAGATGTAACCAAACTGAATATTATGTATTTGCCATGATTGATTAATCTGTGTTCATGCCTTCGTATTAGTGTTTAATTCCTACACTTAATGCTTGTTATGGTCTAATCATCCATGATTTGATTCTAAGATTTGATTTGCAATGGGGACGTTCTTATCATTTCTTGATATGGAATTAATCACCTAGTAAACCTTGCACCTAGGAATGGGGTTTGGTTTATTAGTAATCGCGTAATCCTTAATCGTAATGCAAATTCATTAATCTAGGTCACCTAAGGAATTAGGGTCTATTAGTGGATTTAGGCTCTTGCCATCTAAGGAATCAGGGCTTGAGTAATTTCGTGGGTTGATTTTAATATTTGAAGCATGAATGAGAGGTATCTAGTCTTGGTATTGCATGAGGCTAAGGTTTGGTGAAATTTAATCCCAACACCTCTTTCTGCACTTCAAGTGCTTGTTAAAAGTTCCCAAAAAGACAAAAAATATTTTATTGCTTTTCTTTTTCTATTTTGATTTCTCTTGATTCATATTTTAGTCTAGATAGTTGCTAAACTTGTGAATTGGTAATTGGCAACTGATCCTCGTGGGAACGATAAACGGTCTCACCACCGTATTACTTGTACGACTAGGTATACTTGCCTAGATTTCGTCGTCAACAAGTTTTTGGCGCCGTTGCCGGGGATTGGCTTTGCCAATATCATTAGTAACAAAGGAGGCAACTAATTTAGACATTTTTTTTAATTTATTTTTCTGTATATATTTGATCTTTTCTTTTGAGTTTTATTTTTGCAAGGTGGACGAAATTCATGAAAAATTATTATTATCCATCTGATGAGGAAGCTTCTAGTCATATTTTGGAGGACAACTGGTGTTGGGAAGACGATATAGATCTGGGAGAATTCTTCATAGAGTTTTCTTCATCTCATAATATTCCAGCACGAGTCGATTGTATGACTGGCGAGCTTGTATATATATACTCTAAGGAGGATTGGAAACCTTTTGCTCGTATTTACCACCTCCACCGCCATGTTTACAACCGATTCCCAAAGAGCCACATGAAGCAGAATTTGAGAAAAATATGGTTATGGGAATGGATCAAATTGATGATGAAGTGATGATGGTGGACGAATCACAAGAAGAGGAAGTACCTTTCACAAATCCTTGGGAAACTGAGGAATGGGAATGGAATGAGCAGACACCTTTGAAAGCTGCTCTAGAACAATATTCCCAAGAACTATCCACCTCTGAGGCCAAAGCAAGGGCCAATTGTGACTATATCGAAGCTCTGATGCAAAACTTCAAAATGCAAGTTGAGGAAATTTGCAAACAGTTAGTACAAGAGTCACATGCAGCACAATTTGAGCAAAATTTGATTTTGGGGATAGTTCAAAATGCAGATGAAGTGGTAGTGGATTTCACCATGCTTGCCAAGCGATCTGAAATTGCTGTATTGGATAAATATGTTGGCTTGCATGCATGTGTGGACACTGCAAAATTAGTCCCTTCCACGTATCTGTCAAACCTCCTTGTGAAAATTCCATTTGACCCAAGAGGAAGCGAGATCATTATTGTAGTTAAAGAGGTCAATGGAGTTTTCACACACTGGCTAGGAGGAATTAAGGTTGGAGTCATATTGCTTCTGCAATTGCCACTCCATAAACCATGGGATCCGGGTGGAGCATCTTACATCTTGAGCACCCCTTGGTCCTTATACCACAGGCTATGGGATCCGGGTGGATGCTTCTCAATAAGTCAAGCTAGTGACGTTAAAGAATCGCTTATTGGGAGGCAACCCAAGTTTTCTTTACCCTTTTTCCATTTGTTTTTTATTTCAACTCTTGAATAATTTGAGAAGATCAAGAGTAAATAATCATAGATTAATAGATTTTGTTAAGTGTTTTCAGGGTAATAAGGAAGGAAGAGCAAAAAGGGCAGGGAGACAACAAAGTCAGCAATCATCACGCCCAGGCCGTGACACTGGTCACGGCCATGATGAGCCAGAATTGAAGATCAGAAAGGATCACGGCCCAGCCGTGATCCCCATCATGGGCGTGATGGGAGGACCCTGAAGATCAGAGAGCATCACGACCTAGCCGTGATGGAGGTCACGGCCGTGACAGGCTACCCCTATGGACCAGAATGCATCACGGCCTGCCCGTGATAAGCATCACGGCCGTGACCCAATTTTCATGCAATTCCTTCTGACTAGGAATGTGAGCCAACACCCGCTACTGCCTCGGTGAGTCGTTCCATTTTTCTCCTCTCTCCGACTTGATTGTTTACATTGGGGACAATGTAAATTCTTAAGCTTGGGATAGGGGTATTTTGCATTTGCATTTTGCATGTTGCATTCATATAGGCATAGTTTTGCATGATCACATGATTCGATTACCCCCTTGCTTAGATGATGCATACAATTGTGAGAACTAAGTGCCAAATAAATTGAGATAGTGAACTGTTGAACCCATTTTTTTTTATTCTTGTGATAAGGCTACAAATAAAAAATTTCTTGAGATAATCTTTTGATAGTTGATAATTAGTATGTGGTTCCGTAGATTTGTGTTCCTCACTGATTTTTGAACTACTAAATGTGAGATTTTGAGCCAAAAAGGGGTACTCACTAAATCTACCCCATTCTTTGTGATAGAGTGTTATTCCTCTTGGATTGTATTTCTCTAGAACTTGACTTGAAACCGTTTTGAAGCTTAAAGATTTTTGAAAACATTTTTGAAAATGATTGAGGCACTAGGTATTTTTCCGGCCTTCTGAGCTTTAAATGACTAAATGCTACCCCTTAGTTGCCAAACTTTGAGCCTACATGAATAAAATACTTTTCTTGGTACCTCAAATTACTTTGATGAACATGCTTGGTAGGGCACCTTTTAAAGTATTACAAAAAAGGGTAAAAAGGTAGTTGAAAAAGTATGGGATGAGAAAATCAGAAAAATATTTCTCTGGAACTGAAAATCTCCCCTTCTCCAAATAAAATAAAAATAAGAGAAAAATAAATATAAATAGAGAAGGGGATGACAAAAAGAAAAGTGAGAAATAAAAGAAAAAGAAAGAAAGAAAGGTGGAAAAGTGAATCAAAACCCACAAAGGTATTTTAGAAGGTGTCATGATTTGCAATGCTTGATGTTTTATGTAGCCTTTTGAAATGTCCTTTTCTTGATTTCCCCACCTAACGATTAATCCCATGACCCCGTTATAACCAAAGCAAAAGACCTCTTGATTCTTAATTGTTTTCATTAATAAAGTAGATATTTGGTTGATAATCAAGCCTATGGTAGAATCCATTCCTTGAGGAAAATGGAGCGAATTTTCATATATCCTTGAACACTTGAGTGAGGAGAGAAAGAGTGCCAAGCAAATGAACAAGCTTGAGGTGATTTTCAGGTGAGAAAGAGTGCCCGAATCAGTGAGAATATGAGTCTAAGAAACCTAAGCTTCTAATTAGACTTGAAATTGATTGTCTCTTGCTGAATTATTTGAAAATGCCTGTTACTTGGATTAGTTACTACTCGGGTTCTTGGTTCACTATCCATGCTTTGATTATTTATCTCTTCTGGCCTTAGTGATTGCTTGAGGACAAGCAAATGAATAAGCTTGGGGTGATTTGATAGTGTGATTTCACATCATATTTCTTGTACATTTTTGCATGCATTTTCATATAGTTTAGGCATATTTAAATTGATTTTTATTAGTTTTTACCTTGGAACGGGTGAGGCGGTTTCTTGGTGTTGTTTTGCAGGAATTTAAGGAAAAATGCTCAGAATCAGCCATGATGGAGCTTGGATGAAATAGAGCTTGAAAAGTGAAGAAAATGAGCCAAGCAGAGCCCATAACAGCCTGGCCGTGATGACCATCACGACCATGATCAAGAAAATTGAGAAGATTGAAGGCAAAAGTCAGAAGCTGTCACGGCCTAGCCGTGATGCCCATCACGGCCGTCACAGGCCTGGCAGAACTGATCACGGCCTAGCTGTGATAAGAATCACGGCCGTGATGCTCCAAATTTGAAAGTGCGTCCATTCCAAAACACGTCACGGCCTGGCCGTGACGGCCATCACGGCCGTGACGCGCGACCTCTCTATAAATAGAAGCGCAGAACAGACAAAAAAGAAGAGATCTCTGAACTTGGACCAGATCACAGACACACAGAAAAACAGAGACTTTTATTCTAGGAGCACTTTCACCCTAGGAAGACCTTGGAGGCTGGCAGTTGAGGAGGACTGGAACCCTAGAATCAAAGGAGGCCGACGGCTGGGAAAAGCTTCCAATGGAGTTTCTTCCTTCCCTTCTTCTTTCATTTGTCCCTACTGTTTTAGTTTTGGCTTTCTCTATGAGTAGCTAAATCCCTGTTGTTGGGATTAGATGTAACCAAACTGAATATTATGTATTTGCCATGATTGATTAATCTGTGTTCATGCCTTCGTATTAGTGTTTAATTCCTACGCTTAATGCTTGTTATGGTCTGATCATCCATGATTTGATTCTAAGATTTGATTTGCAATGGGGACGTTCTTATCATTTCTTGATCTGGAATTAATCACCTAGTAAACCTTGCACCTAGGAATGGGGTTTGGTTTATTAGTAATTGCATAATCCTTAATCGTAATGCAAATTCATTAATCTAGGCCACCTAAGGAATTATGGTCTATTAGTGGATTTAGGCTCTTGCCATCTGAGGAATCAGGGCTTGAGTAATTTCGTGGGTTGATTTTAATATTTGAAGCATGAATGGGAGGTATCTAGTCTTGGTATTGCATGAGGCTAAGGTTTGGTGAAATTTAATTCCAACACCTCTTTCTGCACTCCAAGTGCTTGTTAAAAGTTCCCAAAAAGACAAAAAAAATATTTTATTGCTTTTCTTTTTCTGTTTTGATTTCTCTTGATTCATATTTTAGTCTAGATAGTTGCTAAACTTGTGAATTGGTAATTGGCAACCGATCCTCGTGGGAACGATAAACGGTCTCACCACCATATTACTTGCCTAGATTTCGTCAACAATTACCCGTCCTCATATACATACTCATTAACCGAGTAATTATCCTATCCACAATGGATAAATTTTAAGGTACCATTGAGTCTAATACCCATTGTCATCCCTAGAAGTATTCAAGTGGGATAGCTTATGTTAGAAAAACTTCTTTGAATTACAAAAAGAAACTAGCTAGTAATTTGTGCAATGCCTGTATTTTTTTTTCTAATTTTAATATATATATATATATATATATATATAAATATATACTATTTATTAATTAATATTTTATTATGTGAATAAAATATAATTTAACATAATATTCATACGTAACATGTTATGAATTTATTGTATTTTTACTTATAATAGTTTTTTTTTAATTATGAAATTTATAGACTAATCAGATTATAGATATAAATTGCATGTATTAATTAATTCTAGTATAAGACGAATAATTAATTAATATTACATTATAATTAAAATCATATAAATATGGTCCTGTCAAATATACAATAATAGATTTTATGTAAGTTTTAAGAAGAAAAAGTTTTAAATAAATAAATAATTAAAAAAAGTATATATTATATCTATGTCTTTAAGCAATATAACAGTAAGGAACAATAAAATATAATTGTTTCATATCATAAATTAAAAACAGAGAAAAATAAAATATAATTCATTGCATGTAAACAAAATAAAAGTTTGAATGTGTAGTAGTATCTTTAAATATAAATATATTCAAATAGGCTATTTCCAAAATACGAAAGAAAATCAGTTGAAATTCAACATCATTTTTATTTTTATTTTTTATAAAATAAGGAAAAAACCATAAACAACCACCTAACTAACTCTAGGAAGACGATCCCTCATGGGTCCTTCCTAAGCATAATGTGTAAAAGAGGGAAAACAAAATCAATTAATTGATCCCTATTTTGATTACTAAAATATATTTGAAATCGATTTAGATGTTTCTTTTTGGAAAATATATGAAATCGATCTTCAAATTGATCTTTATTGTGACATGTGACAGAATATTTTCGCTCTTAGGTGGATTTTTAATAGTGATTGTAGCCAAATCAAAAGAAGCTCGATGACCCCTATTTGCAAGCATATCCACGCAATTGTTTGCTTCTCTGGCCACAGCACTGATCAGAGTCTTCCATACCGGCAATCTGAGCAAAAACATAACCTTCTTGGTTGACAAGTTACCATCAAGCCATTGATAGAAGCCAACACTGAAAAATCTGCTCCATTCATTTGGATCAATGCAATTTTCCCAAAATAACTGCACCTCTTCACAATTCCTTATCAGATGGATGAGAGTTTCTGGGGCAGAGTGGCATCTAGGTCAAAGATTCTCCTTGAGCCCTTCCCCTCCTAACTCTTTCTGAATTTGTTAGTAAGCTCTCTTAACATGTTTTGGATATGGGTAGTATGATATCCATCTCGTCCCATACCCGCACATGTGTGTGTGTATATATATATATATATATATATATATATATATATATATATATATATATATATATATATAATTATTTATTTATTTATATTACTAATATATATAATTTTAATTATAATACAAATTTTAAAACCAAAATTGATCTAAAAATTCTTAACTTTCTAAACCTAGTTGTATTTATAATTCTTTTTTGAATGTTTTTATTTTTTAAAATATTTTGATTTGTAATGTATCATGAGTAGATTTAAAAGAGTACCCAGAAAGTACGGGTAAGGATATTAAAGTTGCTACCCACGAGGGTACGGGTAATTTTTTCAAATGCAGATATGGAGACGGGTAATATAATACCCTACTCATATCCTACCCATTGCCATCCCTAGTTTTAGATCATTAAATGAGGAGGTTTTTGCTAATGAAATAAATTATATATAAATAAAAGGGATGAGAAATGCCACCTACAACTATGAATCGATGACAAGGAGCATTTTGAAAAAACAATTAATTATTAATTTAGAAAATACATTAAAAATTAAAATCTTAAAATAATTAAGACTAATTTTAATATTTTCATCATGCCTAATTATGATATTGTAAATAAAAAAATTTGGTTCAAAAAATAAAATAAAAACAATTAAATGATATTTAATTAAATAATATTTAAATAATATAATATTAAATGAAAATAAGTAAATAATATATTAATTTATGATAGAAAAACTTTTTAAATTATGAAAAGAAAAAAGAAAACTTTTTTAATACGTAGATCAAACTTAAATTTATACAGATTAATTTTTTTTTTTCAAAAGTAGAAATATATATTCATCAATGCAGTGACCCTAATCATATATAACATATGGCAGTAGTCATAAAAGAAGACGCAAAGATTCAAACAAAATGGTACCCTGCAGTAAGGATGTGATGAATGATTGAAGGGAGTAGGGTTTACGGTTCTACTTTGAATGGGACGGTTCTGATTTTCTTCTTTCACCCTTAGGTAAATTTATAGCTCCATTTGGTATAACCCAGGGAAAGAAAAATAAAGGAATAGGATAGGAAAAAGAAAATAAAGAAAGAGATAAATAAATGAATATGTTTCTCTTGTTTGATATAAATTATGCAAAAAAGAGAGAGAGAGATTTTAACCCTTTTTGGGTTGAGTAAAGGAAGGAAATGAAAATGTATATAAATGAATGTATAGTTTAATGGTATTTACAAGAATTTAGTCTCTTCTCATCCTTTTTATCCCAAGGATAGAATGCCTTTCTCATTCACAAATACATACCAAACAAGAAATATGTGTAATAATTCCTCCTCTCTTTTTTTTTTCTCCATAAAACATACCAAGTGAAGCCTTAATCTTTTGCCCATCAAGTGACATTAAGGGTAAATATTTTATTTATTTATTTAATTACAAGAGTAATACTTACTTTAGATTTTAAGTAAAATATTGGTTCTAAATTAAATTTTGAAAGAATTTAATTGACATAAACTGTTAATTTGAAGAAAAAAAATATTGTCAATCAATCCTGAATTGATATATCATTAAGGTCGTTTAACACTATTATAAATGCTCTCTTGCAAGTTCTAATATTTGACTTAAATAGATCTCTTAATCAAGTTGAAACTTATCACTTGAACCACTTACTCGTGGTTACAAAATAGACACATACATAGATATAAAGTAACATTACAAACTCACTTAAAGTATCAATTGGCTTGCATTTGGTTAGCTATATATAATTTATATAATTTTTATCAACTCATTTTTCCCGATAAATATCATATCTATTCATTTCAAATCTAGCTATAACATTATAGCGATGAATTCTATCCAATTAGTTCTTGAGTTTAATTTTGGTTTAATTATTCTGTAGCTCCCTATATTTTATGGAAATTTTTAAATAGGTCCCTATACTTTTAAAATTTGTAATTAGGTCCCTGAACTATTATTTCATTTGTAATTAGGTCCGTATAATAAAAAAAATTTATAATTGGGTCCTCGAAATTTTATAAAGTTTTCAATTGGGTCCCTGAACTAATTTTTTTTAATTGGGTCCCTAGACTTATATAAAATTTCAATGGGGTCCCTAAATTATAAAATTCGTTAGTGATATGTTGAATTGGACGGAATATAACTGATTTCATCCAAACTGACTATTTAAAAGTAGTTTGGGTGGAGGATGAACCTTGAGACATTGTCACAATAAAATATATCAAGATGTAACAAGATGAAGTGAGATGTAGTAAGTTGCAAGTGAGGAAACTATTTTGGACGAAATTATTTCAATGAAGGGATATACAACCGTAAAACATAAATCGGGGAAGGAATGAACTATTTGTTCAGATGGAAGAAAAGCAATCACAGGTCAAGTTTTGGTTTTCTAACTCAACATTTTGGTCTCTTGCAATCCTAAATACACATTTGAGGGAATTCCAGGTCACGTTTAACATCAGCAGACTTAAAGACCTCTTCACGGAACCCTACCCCAGGGACTCCATTGAAAATTTTATACAAGTTCAGGGACCCGATTAAAACTTTTTTAGTTCAGGGACCCGATTTAAAACTTTATAAAAGTTCGATGACCCAATTACAAATTTTTTTAGTATAGGGACCTAATTACAAATGAAATAATAGTTCAGGGACCTAATTATAAATTTTAAAACTATAGGGACCTATTTGAAAATTCTCAAAAAGTATAGGGAACTACAGAGTAATTAAACCTTTAATTTTTATGCATTGTCAATGCAAATGTTTTTTATACTGACATCCAATAATATCTTAACAAATCAGCATAATTGTTATTTCTCTCTCCTAATTATTAAAATAAAAGCACGCGTGTCAAAATGTTAGTGGATGTTAGTATAAAGCTTTTTACATTGATGATGCTATTGAAGTTGCATTGGTGTCCCACATTGTCAATGTTCATAGGCTGCGCAATGCTTATATATGCTTGGACACCCTCATCTTTTAAGCTAACTTTTGGGAGTGAGATCTAAGCACATTTATCATGGTATCAAAGCAGGATTTTGCTGGCAATGTGGGAATTGGACCCAGGCCTACGCTGTGCGTGAGGGTGGGTATTGAAGTTGCATTGTGACCCACATTGATAAGGTTCCTAAGTTGTGCAATGCTTATATATGT
Source organism: Sophora flavescens (assembly GCA_030762895.1). NCBI lineage: Eukaryota > Viridiplantae > Streptophyta > Magnoliopsida > Fabales > Fabaceae > Sophora > Sophora flavescens. Next base: position 47,469,583 of record CM061066.1, on the reverse strand, counting down.
TTGGACACCCTCATCCTTTGAGATAGCATCTGGAGTTGAGATCTAAGCACGTTAATTTATCACATGTATACTAGTTTTTCTTAGTTCTTTCATGCTTTTTTTTCATATATACATTCTGATTTTATCACCTGATCATAAAAGATGTCATCACCTATTACATTATATGTATTTATAGACTTATTAAACCAATCACTAATCGCTTTGATGAATCATCAATCCATATGAGTCTTTAAGTCCAAGTTAGTTATGGCTAACTAACTAACCAACTTCACATTATTGATTTAGAGACATATCTCAACAGAGGAACCACACACGCTCACAAATGATCTCATTTAGACCTATTTTTACTTAACATGCAATGCCATAAGAAGTATCCTTATAAAAGGGCCTAAATGTCTTTAATCAAATCAGAAAATGTATTAGTTAATTTTGTTCGCAGTTAAGGAAATGTTTCCTACCTCAATGCTCGGTTCAAACATTGAGTTATCACTTGAGGGATTTACTATCCTAAATAGTAATACACCAAATCAATGTAGAGACTAGAGAGTGTGTGTCTCCTTATAATACTTAATCTCGATTTAATAACCCACAAGGTGTGGTCAAAGTGACTAGTAGCTTGGACTCTTTAATCATATGTTCAGGGTTCGAATACTGGTGATGAGAATATAGTTGCATATATGGGTAGAGGCGTTGTCCCTTAAGTGACACTCTATATCATCGAGGGATTAGTCTTACGGCTACCGAATGTGATGATACATTGGGTTCCATCCCGGACCTAAAAAAATCTCGATTTAATAAAAAAATATGATGATGAATCAAACTCACTTACATATAGGAAAATCATTAAAGAATGGATTTAATTTGTACGTATGATTAGTATAAAAAGTTTTTACAATATCAATCAAGCATAAGTTGTCACATTATTAAAAATATTTTATTTTTATCATAATTAACTATCTTAAATTTATCATATATAATATTATTTGTGATTAATTGATAGTATAAATAATTTTTACACTAACAATATATCAAAATTAAACTCAAAAATACTTAATTTTTTCTTGTGATTTATGAGGTTAAATTTCCTACAGCTTTCAAAAGTGTGAGATTAATCATTCATAGTAATAGTGGAAGTAATCATTCGTGGTGATAGTGGAATTACCCTTCTCAATAAAATGCTTTTCCACATGCTTTCGCATTTGACGTTGTGCATTCTCACTTCTCAGTTTATACTTAATCCTTGAGCCAATCATTGTTAATAGATTATACACCATAGATATACTTATGTAAAATAAAATAGCGACACTAATTAAATTTTTTGAGAAAAGACAGTTTTTATTAAAATATCAAAAACATGAAATTTTTTTTTTGAAGCGATGATTTTTTTTTTTTAAAATCTTAGATACATATTATTTTTAATGAGAATTTACATCTTTTAATTTCATAATCGTTATCTTTAAAATATTAGTTAACATTTATCATAAAATACTACTAACTTACCAAAAGAAGTAACTTTAACAATATATATTTTTACTCATATTATCTTATATTTATATAATTTTTCTTATTTGATTAAATCTAATTTTATCGTTTTTTTAATTTTTTATTTTATTTCTAATACATAAATAAACTTAAAATATACGTCACGCTAATTTTTTTTATGAGTTGTGTTATTTGAACACAAAATTTAGACATCGTATGTGACACAGTATATGTTTGTTTATATCTCTCACTTATTTTTTATCATCTTTGTATACACGTATTTCGAGAATACCATAAAAAAAGCAACATGGTGTCCCCAAAATGTGTTCAAAAAATATAATTATTTTTTTATATTGGCTTAATTGTACTTTTGATCCTGTAAAAAATAATATATATATATATTTTTTAGGTGATTCTCTTTTGTGGAGGAAAGACATTATCTGTGTAGCAAGGAACGAAAATGTCTAACTCTAGCAATGCAATTGGCCTGAAGAAGAATATTAGGATTGACGTGAAAATCAATGATGTGAAGACTTTAATGGAAATCAGTCGCTTGATGCCAAAAGAAGTGTGTTCAGAGTTTGCAAGCAAGTATGGGAAGATTTTGTACTTGTTACACATACATGTAGATGCTTCGGGCTTGAGTGCTTTGGCCCAATATTGGAACCCGAATTTGAGGTGTTTCGAGTTGCCAAATTTGGATACGACACCGACTATAGAAGAATATGCATACATGCTACGGATGCCCCTTCCAAGGGAGTCTCATGTTTATTTCTATTATGGCCAGCATGTTAGTGATGGGAAGGTTGCAGAGTTGTTGGGAATTCTACCGAAGCCATCAGACAAAATGGAAAAAGGAGCTGTCAGAGGTCTGAGGCGAAGATTCCTTGAAGTTTATCTCCAGGAGCTAGCACGACAAAATAATTGGGTTATCTTCAAGCGGGTGTTAGCTTTAACCATTTATGGGCTGGTGCTTTTCCCCTTTATACCAGACATGGTGGATTACGCGGCCTTGGATGTCTACTACAAGGTCGAAGAATATAATGTAAACTCTATTCCCGCAATTTTGGCAGAAACCTTCCTATCATTGCAAGTTTGCCATGAAAATCAACAAGGCAAATTACGATGTTGTGCACAAATGTTGTATGTTTGGGTCGTGACTCACATGTATGCTCGAAATTATGTTAGTGGGATTGATGACCTTTGAGGAGATTCCATCACATTCCGATAATACCGCACAAACCCAATGAATGGAGACAAGAATTTGATAAGGTTGATTCGAAAGTTTTTTGCTGGATGTGTCCTTGGTATAAAGGAAATACAGTCATCTTCAGTTGTGGGAATTTCTCGAATATTCCTTTGATGGGACCAAGGGGTTGCGTGTCATATTCTCCGGCACTTTTGATTCGACAATTGAAGTGGACTCAACAGGAACCACTTGAAGAAGTGTTAGGTGGAATTTCGTTCTTATATCAAGAATGCGAGGTTGTCAAGAATACAACAATAGCTGTTAGATCCGCCTGGAGCAACATCCGGGTACTGGGATCCAATGAGTTGGGAAGACAAATTATTTCTCATACTAAAAACTATGAGGCATGGAGGAAAGCAAGGAAAGACAACCGTGTTATTTCGAGACCAATCTCGCATGAAGATGAAAATTCGCAAATGGAAGCAGAAATGTTAAAGAGGATTGAGATTATGATGGCCCAGATGAGAGTGCTAGAGGAAAAGAATGAAACAGATCAAATCACCATCGACGCGCTCCAACACCAAATCCAGAAGTTAAACATGAGGATAGAACATTTGAAAGATGAATGTGCCGATGCATAAGAAGCCGCAGCTCCAGCAAAGAGAGCAAGGAAGGGGAATATGAAAGAGTCAAAAGTTCAAGAATTACTAGCAAGGATAGAGGATCAAAAAAAGGTGTTGGCACAAATCTTCAAAGAAAAAGAAGACTTGGGGGCAAAAATCGAAGTGCACGTTCAGACAATCCAGATGTTGGAGGAAAGCATAGGATATCTACAAGAAGCCTTAACTCATGCTGAGCACTACTCTGATGAAGGATGGAATGCAGCTGCGACTATACGCGAATCATTGAAAAAATCGCAAGAGAAAGAGCAGCAGTTATGGATGAGGCTCCGGATGTTCGAAAGGGAGAAAAAACAATATGAGGATGAGATCAGGCAACAGGAAGAATGGCTAGAGAACTGGGAATCCGTGGCAAAAGATTTGAAGGCTGACAGAGATGCTTGGAAGAAAAGATATGAACACCTCTCAGGAAGTTTGCAATACCATACCTATCAGTTTTAGGTCACCTCGAGGAACCACTAGTCCAAACTCGCATGAATGACGGATCTACAATACCTCCAAAAATAGCTCGCTTCATGAAGTATTGTAGGGGTCTTGCTAGCAGGTTCAAAAGGAAGACTTTAAAACTTTTGATGTAATTCTGTTAGATGGGAGACATTGTATTTTCTCTTCAAAGAAATAAAAGCTTTTTTTTAGGGGTTACATCCATCAATAAATTCTGCTCTATCTTATGGTGTGTTGCAAGTAGGCCTGTATGATTGCATTGCTAGTGAATGATGCTGTCTATTGAGGGACACATGTCCCCATGGATTTGTCATCAACCACGCATTAACCTAAGGGGGACGTGCCCCTAGAGTTATGTGTCGGGGTGAAGTTGCTTGCTACAAAAATGGTCTTTCCTTTGCAAAAGAAAGAATTCATGGTTTTTCGAAGCATACTTTTATCTTTCTTTTAATAATAATAATAATAATTGACGATTTTTTAAACAGAGCTAAAAACACGAATCTGAGGGTTCGAGAATCATTGCGCGACCTAAGAAAGACAGTACCAATCAAACCCGAGTTTACAACACAAGGTACCAGACCAGGATGGCTGCCAACAATCCTGAGACAGGAAGGAACTTGAGTTTAGAAGTAGACGAAGTGAGGGGAAGGGTGACTGAAATCTCTGAAACTCAAGCAAGGTTGGAGGCTATACTACAGGATATGAGGGAATCTCTTAGCAGGCTTAGTGTAAATAGAAGTGGAAATGAAGATGACCTACATGTGAGCGTACAGCCGGCCCTCTCCATGGTGACGGCGCCAATAAACCATAGCTTTACTCAGGAAATGTCGGGTTACACGGAACCCATAGTAATCCCCATCGGGGAAGGATATCGCCCCATCGAGAATGTGTATCATGAGGTTGCTGGCTACACATGGGAAAAACCCCATGCATTCATTCCTGAACAATCAAGAGGAGTCCAGTTTGGACCCGATAAGATGAAGGAAGAGTGGATGGAGAAGGTAGAAGAACAAATAAAAGAGATCAAGGGCTCAAATGCTTATGGCCTTCTCAAGATTGAGGAACTTTGTCCTGCCACAAATGTCGTGATTCCCAAGGATTTCAAAATTCCTGATTTTTCCAAATATGACGGAAGTGGGAACCCACGATTCCATTTGATTAGCTATGCCACCAAAATGGCCATATGGTCTAAGGATGACAAGTTCCTCATCGGCTTTTTCCATGAAAGTTTGACCGGAATCGCACTAGAGACCAACCTTCAGTTAGACCATTCTAAGATCTCTCGGTGGACAGAATTAGCCGATTTGTTCATGGATCAATACAAATTCAATTTGGACATAGCTCCGACCCGTGAACAGTTGACTACAATGCAGAAGAAGAGTGATGAATCATTCAAACAGTATGCACAAAGGTGGAGGAGTTTGGCAGCTCAGGTTCAGCCGCCGCTGATATTGTCCGAAATGTGCTCATACTTTTTGGGAACCCTGGGATCCCCCTTTATCGGAGCAATGGCAGAAGTAGCTTATAGGGATTTCTCTGACTTGATTGCTGCAGGGGAAAGAATTGAAATCCTAGCCAGAGCCGGGAAATTGCCAACTGACATGGAAGGCAGTGCATCCAAGAAGGGGTTCCAGCCCAAGAAGAAGGAAGCAGAAGCAAATTATGTGCAACACCAGCCAAACTTTGGACCTCGACATGTCCCTTCATACCCAAGGTACCAAGCACCATATCAGACCCAAACACCATTTTACCCACCTCAATAAGCCTCGCCAACCATCACCCAGCCACAAAACCAAATAAGTAACATCCCTACACCTCAACCATACAACCCCACTCGCCCAACATATACTCCTTATTCACCTGCACCTCAACAAAACCATCCAAGCTACCCTCGACCTCGCTCAAATTTTCCAAATCAGGGACGTTCCCAATATCAAAATCTGCCTCCTTTCCCAAGACTATCTATCTCCAATGCAGATTTGTTCAAACAACTATTTGATCGTCACCTAATCGCTGGAAACCCTGTACGGCCTATGGAACCACCTTTCCCTGCTTGGTACAATCCAAACTTGACTTGCAAGTATCACATGGATGCCCTGGGGCATTCCGTTGAGGAATGTGAGGCCTTCAAGACAGCAGTAAGAAAATTGATTGCTTGTGGAAGATTGGGTTTCGAAGAAGATTATGGGCCTAGCATTGTTAATAACCCAATCCCAAACCATAATGCGGGAAATATCGTGAATAATTTGGAAGTGAAAGGGCCTCAAGTCAAGAAGGTTTTGGAATTGCGAACCCCGATGCAGGAAGTATTCGCAGGGCTCAAGAAAGCAGGATATGATATTGTTGCATCGATGAAGCTGAGTGGAGAAAAAGAGAAGTATGATGGTGATTTAAGTTGTGATTATCATCATGGGCAGGTAGGGCATGATATCGAAACTTGTTGGGACTTTAAGGTCCGAGTCCAAGGATTACTTACCTTGGGGGTGATCCAAGCTAGGCGAGGTACGACTGAAGAAGTTAGTGTGGTTGAAAAAGTTGTGCTCCGGATACCACCTATGAATGATGCGCCGGCTCCAGAAAAAGTGATTGTAAAGGTGACAAAGCCAACTCCTTTTGCCTATAATGATACACACGCTGTACCATGGAATTATGAACAGAAAGTTGAGCTAGTAGGAGGGGCAGGAGAAACTTTGAAGGCCCAGGTTACTAATGTTGTGAGAATTGGAGGCATCACAAAGAGTGGGCGATACTATGACCCGGTAGAAGAAGAAGCAAGGAAGAATACCAAAAATGAAGGAAAAGAGAAGGGAGAAGAAGAAGAAGAAGAGTTTCTGAAGATCATGAAACAAAGTGAATACGATGTGATAGAGCAGTTGAAGAAAACACCGGCAAGAATATCGCTTTTGTCGCTTGTCCTCACATCAGAAATGCATCGTAAGGCATTATTGAAAGTGTTGAATGAAGCTTATGTTAATCGAGACGTCACGCCAGAGAATGTAGTAAACATGGTGGATCCGGTGAGGCGGATCAACATGATCAATTTCTCGGAAGATGAGGTGTTTTTAAAATTTAGAGGTAGTCCCAAGGCGCTCCATATTACCCTAAGGTGCAAAGGATTTGTGATTGCGAAGGTGCTTATAGATGGTGGCTCGGCATTGAATGTGATTCCGTTGTCCACTCTAGAGCAACTAAACATAGGCTTGACGGATTTGACACCCCAAGAGATGATTGTGCGAGCCTTTGATGGGACAGCGAGAGGGATCTTAGGGGAAATAACTCTGCCCCTCGAAGTAGGACCTAGTTGTTTTCGTGTTCTCTTTCAAGTCATGGAGATCCAGCCAGCTTATACCATGCTCCTAGGAAGGCCTTGGATTCATGAAGCTGGTGTTGTTCCATCAACATTGCATCAGTGTCTGAAATATATTCAGGATGGGGCTGTAATTACCATCCGCGGCGAAGAGGAAATCATGCTTTCAAATCCTGTTTCGGTACCATACGTAGAAAGTCCAGAGCAAGTCGAGGATGATTTCCTACGTAGTTTTGAAATCCTGAAGCCAGAGAACAAGAAGGAGGAGCTGCCAATGCAAAATGTGAATGAAGTGGCGGTCCGTATAATGGAAAGGAACGGGTATCAGAAAGGAAGAGGTCTAGGGGCAAGCCTCCAAGGGATCCCTCAACCGATCACAGCAGTTACAAGAGATGGAAGACATGGGCTAGGATACAATCCTTCCCTAGCAGAAGATATGAAGTATCTGACTCTCAGAGGCAAGAAAGAAGAAAGAAAGGAATTTGATTATATCCCTCACTTGACAGATACTTTCTCAGCATCAACTGAAGTGATCTCGCCAAAAAAATCGACTTCCCCTCATTTTACTATCAGTGCACTTGAAGAGGAGCAAGCAAGAAACCCTGTTGTTTATCTCTCTGATGACAATGAGGTCCTTGGCAATTGGCAGTCTGAACCATTTGTTGATGTTATTTCCATGAAGTAATTATCTTTTTGTATCTCGTATAAACTGATGTTTACTTTGGTTGAGAAATGAATAAAATGAGTTAGTATGATTTTTCAGCATTTTTCTTGGTGTCTTCCTTTCCCTACCCTTCATCTTGTATCAATCATGCGTTTCATTTCTTAAATAATATCCTTGCCTATATTTCTCTTGTTTCAAACATCTTCTTTCAGAACCTCACCACCGTCGAAGGTTTGTCTCACAAAAGGAACCTTGAAACCTCATTTACCGATTCCCTAGCGGTACGTTGACGAAGACGATTCTCGGGATTAGAGAGGAAGAAGAAGCCATTGAGGAATTTACAAAGTCAATAGAGCGCTCAGAAAATGGGTTCACTGCAAATGATGAAGTTATAGAAGTGATTAATATGGGGACCGAGGAAGACAAGAAGGAGTTGAAAATAATGGATAATCCAGAACGTGCAGAAATGGTCGCGCTATTTAAGGAGTACCTTGATGTGTTTGCATGGTCCTACAAAGATATGCCAGGATTGGATCCAGAGATAGCATCACATAAAATCCCACTGTACCCAGATACGGTGGTGAAGAAGCAAAGGTTGAGGAGGATGCATCCGGATATGTCACTAAAGATCAAAGAAGAGGTAACTAAGCAGTTAGAAGCTGGGTTCGTGGAAGTGTCGAGACACCCGGAGTGGGTTGCTAATGTCGTACCAGTACCAAAGAAGGATGGAAAAGTAAGAATGTGTGTGGATTACAGAGATCTGAACAAAGCAAGTCCGAAGGAAGACTTCCCATTGCCTCATATTGATGTCCTCGTAGACGAAGACAAAGAAGGAACCACAGATTCTCTTTCATGGATGGGTATCCGGGATACAATCAGATTCTCATGGACGTCGATGACAAAGAGAAGACGACTTTCATCACCCCTTGGGGAACTTTTTGTTATAGAGTAATGCCTTTTGGGTTGAAGAATGCCGGAGCTACCTACCAGCGTGCTATGGCAGCATTGTTCCATGATATGATGCACAAGGAAATAGAGGTATATGTGGATGACATAGTGGCTAAGTCTAAGGAGGGGGAAAGTCATGTAGCAATTTTGCATAAGTTATTTGAGAGATTAAGGAAGTACAATCTGAGACTCAATCCCACAAAATGTGTGTTTGGAGCCTCAACTGGGAAATTGTTGGGTTTTGTGGTCAACAGGGAAGGAATACAGGTGCAGCCGGAAAAGGCAAAGGCGATCAGGGACATGCCAGCTCCCAAGAATGAACGAGAAGTGAGGGGTTTTCTAGGGAGATTAAATTACATTGCCCGATTCATTGCTAACTTGACAAGCACGTGTGAGCCTATTTTTAAGCTATTAAAGAAGAACAATCCGGGGAGATGGAATGAGGAATGTCAGGAAGCCTTTGACAAAATAAAGGCATATCTATTAAACCCACCAGTGTTGGTGCCGCCCACTCAAGGTCGTCCTTTGATACTGTATCTCACGATCCTCCCAACCTCCATGGGGGCAATGTTGGGGCCACATGATGAGCCCGGCAAGAGAGAACATGCAATTTACTATTTGAGCAAGAAATTTAATGACTGCGAAGCCCGATACATGGCAATTGAGAAGGCTTGTTGCGCATTGGTATGGACCTCCAAGAGACTCAGGCAATACATGTTATACTACACCACTTGGTTAATCTCTCGAATGGACCCTTTGAAGTACATCTTTGACAGTCCTCACATATCATTAAGGGTCTCAAAGTGGCAAATGGTATTATCAGAATTTGATATTAAGTATATGACCCGGAAATCCGTTAAGGGAAGTGCAATTGCTGATCACTTAGCTGAAAATCCTCTTGAGGGAGGACAGCCAATTATATCCGAGTTCCCTGATGGAGAGATACTGTCATTAGAAGAAGGTGAAACGGAGGAAGATGATATGTGGAAGATGTATTTTGATGGAGCAGTTAATATGCATGGAAGCGGCATAGGAGCGATGGTTGTCTCTCCGGAGGGCAAGCAATACCCAGTGGCTGTTAAGCTCGAATTCGAATGCACCAACAATATTGCTGAGTATGAAGCATGTGCAAGTGGATTACAAGCAGCAATCGGTCTTGGAATAAAACAGCTAAAAGTCTTTGGAGATGCAGCCTTAATCATTTATCAAGTCAACGACGAATGGCAAACTAAAGATCCCAAGCTTATCCCGTATCAGAAATACTTGACTCAGTTAGTTGCGAAGTTTGATGAGATTACTTTCTCGCACTTGACTCGAGACAAGAATCAATTTGAGGATGCTTTAGCCACATTAGCCGCTATGACCAAGCTGGGTCTCCATACCACCGTCCGGCCTATTCAAGTGAAGGTACAAGATGAGCCAGCATACTGTGCACATGTGGAAGAAGAGCTCGATGGTAATCCTTGGTATCACGACATCAAGCAATATATGAAGAATAGAACGTACCCAGCTGGAGCAAATGAAATAAACAAGAGGACGATTCGTAGATTATCAATGTCCTTTTACTTAGATGGCGAAGTTCTATATAAGAGGAGCTATGATGGGGTCCTCATAAGATGTGTTGATGCTCGTGAAGCTCGGACTATCATGACAGAAGTTCACGAAGGGATATGTGGAACGCATGCCAATGGTCACATGATGGCACGCAAGATCCTACGAAATGGTCACTATTGGCTAACAATGGAAGCCGATTGTCTGGAGTATGTCCGAAAATGCCGTAAATGCCAAATATATGCAGATCAGATCAAAGCTCCACCGTTCCAACTACACAATCTGGTGTCTCCATGGCCATTTTCTATGTGGGGAATAGACATCATTGGACCAATCAATCCCAAGGCTTCAAACGGACATCGCTTCATCCTGGTTGCGATAGATTACTTCACTAAGTGGGTAGAAGCAGCATCATATGCCAATATAACTCAGAAGGTGTTTACCAAGTTCCTGAAAAGAGATATTATTTGTCTCTATGGAATACTAGAAAGAATCATTACAGATAACGCTTCCAATCTTAATGGGGCGGACGTAAAGAAGTTATTAGAGACTTTTAAAATCAAGCACCATAATTCCACCCCATATAGACCTCAGATGAACGGGGCGGTAGAAGCGGCCAACAAAAATGTCAAGAAAATTGTTGCTAAAATGGTCGTAAATTATAAGGATTGGCATGAAATGTTTCCATACACTTTGCACGCATATCGTACCAATATACGATCAAGTACTGGGGCAACGCCTTTCTCATTGGTGTATGGAATGGAAGTTGTTTCTCCTATAGAAGTTGAAATCCCTTCATTAAGAGTACTGATGGAAGCTGATTTGGAAGAATCATAATGGGTGAAAGCTCGATATGATCAGTTGAACATGATTGAAGAAAAAAGACTGGTGGCCCTTTGTCATGGGCAACTATATCAAAGAAGAATGGCTAAAGCTTTTAATAAGAAAGTCCGTCATAGAGAGTTTCAACCAGGTGATTTGGTGTTAAAGAAAATACTTCCCAACCAAGAAGATGCCCGAGGAAAATGGGCACCCAATTATGAAGGGCCATATATAGTAAAGCAGGCATACTCAGGCGGAGCCTTGGTCCTAACATATGAAAACAGACGAGAGCTACCGAGACCTGTAAACTCTGATGCCGTGAAAAAGTTTTATGCCTGATGTAAAAAGGAAGAAAAAAAAAGGGAGAGCCCGTTAGGTCGAAAACCCGCGAGGGCGACCTAAGCAAAAGTTAGGGCATAATAATAAAAAAAAAGTCCGTTAGGTTGAAAACCCACGAGGGCGGCCTAAGCAAAAGTTAGGGCAAAAGTTAGAAAAAAAAGAGAGAGAGAGAGAGTGAGAAGTCCGTTAGGTTGAAAACCCGAAAGGGCGACCTAAGCAAAAATTAGGACAAAGAAGCTGAAAACCCGCAAGGGCAGTTTAAGAAATATCTCAATGTTCACCACACTGGGGAGGGGGGGGGGGGTTGCCCATAACTTGCTACACTGGGGCAATTTTGTTTGTGACTGGCTACAATGGGGCAAAGAAAATCATTGAGATGTTAATGAAAGGATGTATGTGGAAGCTGAGACCAGAATCTGCGACGTCAAACAGTTGCTGGGAATCGGTTAAGAGGATCAAGGAACCAATACTGGGGCAAATTTTTATGCGGTTTTCTTTCGTTCCATTTTCATACAATTCCCATACAACCCATTGTATTTCCCCTCTTTATTTCCAATTTCTGTGTGTACAATGTAAATTCTCATATTAAGGCAAGGATTTTATTCATCCATTCTTTTTGTGCTTAAATCATGCTTGCGCATTGAAATCACGTCTCAATTTAAGTAAATTTAAGTTTAACAGTATGATTGGATAATTCTAATGGATACTTCAATGAATGGTTTGAACCAAAGAAAGCCCGGCATTTCAAAGTCAATAAGGGAGATAACGGTGCACAATGAGGAGAAAAGAAAAGCAATAATGAAATTCTCCATGAGCCCTAGTCTTGAAGGAAATAATCGCTCTGTGTGTCTTCATCGCTTTGAAAAAAAGAAGCCCCTCTAATCGAAAGACTATGACTCAGAGTTGTTGATAAACAAAGATTTGATTGGTCGAAGTCTTTTAATGGAGCGTGTGGTTCGATTGTAATCGAGACAAAGGTAAAAGAAAAGTTTTTAAGAGAAAGCAAATTACCATCATTTTATTTCTGGATCTGAGGCCCACTGCAATTTATTTTTAGAGCTCTGAGGCTCACTGCACTTTATTTTTTGGGATCTGAGGCCCACTGCAATTTATTTTTCGAGCTCTAAGGCTCACTGCACTTTATTTTTGGGATCTGAGGCCCACTGCAATTTATTTTTCGAGCCCTGAGGCTCACTGCACTGTATTTTTGGGATATGAGGCCCATTGCAATTTCATTTTCGAGCTCTGAGGCTCACTGCAAATTTATTTTTGGGATCTGAGGCCCACTGCAATTTATTTTTCGAGCTTTGAGGCTCACTGCATTTTATTTTTGGGATCTGAGGCCCACTGCAATTTTATTTTTCGAGCTCTGAGGCTCGCCGCAAATTTTATTTTTGGGATATGAGGCCCACTGCAATTTTATTTTTCGAGCTCTGAGGCTCACCGCAAATTTATTTTTGGGATCTGAGGCCCACTGCAATTTATTTTTTCGAGCTCTGAGGCTCACTGCATTTTATTTTTGGGATCTGAGACCCACTGCAATTTATTTTTCGAGCTCTGAGGCTCACTGCATTTTATTTTTGGGATCTGGCCCACTGCATTTTATTTTTCGAGCTCTGAGGCTCACTGCAAATTTACTTTTGGGATCTGAGGCTCGCCACAAATTTATTTTTCGAGCTCTGAGGCTCACTATTAATTTTATATTCGGGATCTAAGGCCCACTGCAATTTATTTTTGGGATCTGAGGCCCACTGCATTTTATCTTCCGAGCTCTGAGGATCACCTGTCATTTTTGTTTTCCAAGCTTTGAAGTTTAATTTTCTCCAGCCTGTTTCCCATTCCGGCCAAAATGCGAGTTCATTTTCTTTACTAGTTCCTTACTACTATCACATGAAAAATCGTTCTTTCTTCATGTATTCTAGTAATGAACAAGTAAAGAGGGGCCATCTGTCGCAACCAAAATTACGGCAGGGACAGCGATAAAAAGAAATTTTAAGAAAAATATAGAGTCGCCACCAATTTTATTTAATTTAGGAAAAATTGGAAAACCTTTAAAAAATGGTTTTTGAAACCAAGTTGAGTTCGGGAGTCAGTTACGAGTTGGGAAGGTGTTAAGCACCCAACATCGCCCATTCTAAGAATGGTACCTTGAATTAATCGTGCATAATTAAATTATTTATTTTTACCCCAAAAATATTTAGAAGGAAGGATTTATTTATTTATTAATATTTTCTTTATTTCTATGTTTCTTCATTGTTTTTTTTTTGTTTTTTTTTTGCATTTTGGTTTATTTTTAGAAAAAATATTATTGATAAATCCTAAATGGGGTTGATCATGGCACGTAAGTCCATAGAGCAACCTCAAAGCTAGGGTATTGAGCATGGCACTTGTCATAGAGCAACCCAAAAATATTAAATAAATTATTAATTAATTATCCACATTAGATAAATTAAAAAGAACACAAAAATAATGGAAAAATTAATTTTGGCTTGACGAGATGATTGATCCCGCTCCTACGTATTCCCTGCTTCGATGGGAAACTCAAAGCCACGTAGTTCTTGTAGAAAATATTTTATTTGTTGGTTTTTTTATTTTTTGAATTTTTTTATTTTATTTAAAAAAAAAAGGTTTTTTTTTTTTAAAACGAGATAGAACATGGCAGATACGTCCACAGAGCTATCTCATATTTAAGGAATTGAGTGTGAAACCTCTCACCAAGCAATCCCAAAAATTTTTTTTATGTTTTTTTTTTTTTTTGCCTCATTCTATTTTGTTCATTTCAACAAGAAGATCAAATCTAGTTTCATACACTTTTTATTAGCTCAATTCTTTCCTTTTTTAAAAAAAATGTTGAACCCACTTAGTTTGGGCTCAAGTCCAATAACTACTCCACAATTAATATTCAGAAATAAATAAAAAAAGATTAAAAAAAAAAGAAAAGAAAAGAAAACTACTAAAAACCAATTCAATGTATCAGACATAAGAAGAAAAACATTTGCAGAGAGCCCTCTTCCTCTTCTACCTGCGTACGGGAGAACAGAGAAAGGGAGATGCGGCGGCTTGGATCGAGATGACGGCGGTTCCGGCCCAGACGGCGTTGTGGTTCGCGGTGGAGGCACGACGCTCGCACGACGAAGCTCGGACCAGACGCGAACAGGAACGCGATCGGAGCAGGCGGTCCAGATGTGGTGGTCGCGTGGTCCTTTCCTTGCAGCGGTGAACGATGATCGAAGCTTAGGCGAGGTCGGAGGTCCTAATGGTGGCGCAACTGAGCAAGGTGGAAGGAGTGGCGGACCGGGACTGTGCGTGGACGATGGCGGGTTCGGATCCGTGTGGCGATCGTGACGCGAAGGATCTGGGTCATACAACAGAGGATGGCGAGGACAATAGAGCAGGTGGCTGCTATGCGAAGGTGATGGTGGCTCGGAGGATGGTGGCATCGCGACGGTCGCGAACGAGTGTAAGCAGAGCCACCTCCCTCACTGTTGTTTTTTTTTTCTTTTTCTGGAATTTTTCTCTGGTTCCTTACCGTGTTTCTTTGCCTCTCTTACGTTCTCAAATCCCCCCCTATGCGTTCTTGTTGTGATTCTTATAATGCCAAATTGTTCCCATTTTGATCCTAAAAATCTGTTAAAGATTAAAAATTTCATCTCTAATTTGAAATCTAACTGGAACTGTTGAGCCTTGTCTGCCTAA
Source organism: Sophora flavescens (assembly GCA_030762895.1). Classification (NCBI taxonomy): domain Eukaryota; kingdom Viridiplantae; phylum Streptophyta; class Magnoliopsida; order Fabales; family Fabaceae; genus Sophora; species Sophora flavescens. The sequence goes on along the minus strand of CM061066.1, from coordinate 47,454,461 downwards.
AATCAAGGGATTTACCCTCCTATAATGCTAATTTGTTCTGAGCTTATCCTAAAAAAAATCTATCGAAATTAGAAAACTAGGTTCAAATTCAAAATAAAGTAGTTGCTAGGGTTTGTTGGAGAGGATGAAATGAGTTTAAAAAATCTTTTTATTATTTTTATTATTTTTATTTTCTTTGCAATTTTTTTATTTTATTATTATTGAAATTTTAGTGAAGACTAAAAGACCCGGTCAAAATGGGGTGTTCACAGATCCTTCAACTTTTTCAAATGTGTGATTTTGATCCCTCAAAAAATTTAATTGTACATTTCGTCCCTCAACTTTTTCAATTGTGCGATTTTGATCCCTCAAAAATTTAATTGCACATTTGATTCTCTAATTTGTCGAATTGTGCAAAATCAATCCTTCCGTCCATAACTAGTCAATGTGCAATTAAATTTTTGAGGGATCAAAATCGCACAATTTTAAAAGTTGAGGGATGAAATGTGTAATTAAAATTTTTGAGAGACCAAAATCGCACAATTGAAAAAATTGAGGTACCAAAACTGCAATTAATTCTTTTACATAAAAAATAATCTCTCCCATTGTTGGCTTCATGTGAATAGCTTCTACCGACCTTTATGACTCCCATGTGAATATGTGATAGCTACTGCAAAGTCTTGAAGTTTGCAATAAACACATTATTCTTGTGGAATGTAACTTCAAAAACTATAAACTGAAAATTAAATGGATTAAAGTAATATATTGGATAAGTGTAAAAAAGTTTTATACTGACGTACATTAATATTTTGATATGTGCGGTTTTATTTTAATAATTAAGAGAGATAAATAATAATAATATTGATTTGTTAAGATCTTATTAGATGTCAGTATAAACTATAAAAGAACTTTATACTGACAGTGCATAAAAATTAAACTCAATTTAAATTAAACATTATAATCACATATCACATGTACGTGTCCGTCAATATGTCAAGAGCATTTTTCATACATATTTTAATGTACAGAAAACAGTTTTTTTTTTCAAAAAACAATTTCATGTTTAATTCAATTCAATATGCTGGGTAAATCCGATTAAATTAGAAAAAGTTGTTTTTATTGAAAAAAAAATTTAGGGAATTAAAAATATGAAACTTATTTAAATAAGTTGTTGGATTATTTTTAATCTAATAACATCTTTTTATTTCGTCCCAACAAAACTAACAACAAAGTAAATATTATTAAATTATATAAACAATTTCATATCTTTTCTCTTAATTTATTGTATAAAAGTAATTTTTTTACATCATCCAAAATCCAAACAAAACAAATTGCCAGAAAATCGTTTTTCAGTAAATACATCCAAATATAAACTTAATTATATTATAATCAATTAAAACAATAATCAATCATACATATAATCAATTATAAAAAAAATTAATTCTGCAATAAGTATTTGGATACGAAAGAGCATTTTTAGTGATGAAAGTTGTTTCAAAATATAAGGTGGTACTCCCTCCGAACTTAATTATAAGGAAAAAAAGTATCTATATTTAATGAACTCAAATATAAATAAAATCCAACTAATTAAACTCTATTTAATATCAATGTTCCAAATCTGTTTAAATTAAACAATATAATCATATATCACATGTACCCGTCCATCAATATGTCAACAGCATTTTTCATACATATTTTAATTTACAGAAAACAGTTTTTTTTCAAAAAAAAACAATTTCATATTTAATTCAGTTCAATATGCTGGGTAAATACGATTAAATTAGAAAAAGTTGTTTCAAAATATAAGGTGGTACTCCCTCCGAACTTAATTATAAGCAAAAAAAAACATACCTATATTTAGTGAACTCAAATATAAACAAAATTTAATCAATTCAACTCTATTTAATATCAATGTTCCAAAAATACCCTCGGTTAGTTAGTCTCCTTTTAATTTTCCAATAGCAATGCACACTCCATAGAATTAAATGTAATCATTGTTATAAATAAGGGTAGTTTAGTAATTGTAACTCACTTTTTATATAAATCAAAACAATTAAACTAAATCAACTGACTTTCTTAATAAATACACAATTAATTTTACTTGTAATTGAGTCTGAAGAGAGTACGTTTGAAGAAAAAAAAATTCTTTCAGAAATTCTTTGTAGTGAACCTAGAATTTTTAGCATTGAAGTTAGGGCCATACTAATGAGTGCCTAAGGATACTAAGAAATCCATAAAAAACAAGTTTTTTTTTGAAAAACTACGTATTTCACTTTTTCAAATATTAAATACATCAATTTTCAATAAAAACTTTTTCTTGATCCCTTAACGAGTAACATTCTCTTTAAAGTTATTAGCAATCTAATTATATGGAAAACAATATTCTTTTCTCATCTCGTCCTACGTACCTATCAAACAAATATTATTAACCTATATAAACAACTCAGTACACTTTTAAATGTCATTTACTGTATAAAATTGTATTTTTTTACACAACATTAACATCATATTATGTTAAAATTGCTTTTTCGCAAACATATATAAACATAAAACTAATTCTATTATAATCGATTATAACAAAAGTTAATTATACATATAATTAATTTATTGAAATAATTTGTTTTCCATAGCTGATGAAGTGCTAAGGTATGATAAATTATCACCATCCATAAGCCTTTAAAATGCACACACGTGTAAAGATATTCATCCATTACATTCATTCAATGTTGCAGTAATATGCTTATTACAAATAATTAATAGTACAATAAAGATACACTTCATTGAATAAATAAAATAAATTACATAATGCGGGAGAAAAGAGATTATAACTCAGATAAGATGGAAATAAATAAATAAATATATAAACATACACAAACATTTACATGGATGCTAAAAGGTCCCTCATTTCCGATACAGAAACGATTGTCTCAGTAGGGTAAATCTTAGCTACAAGTTGGGCAAAACTTTCGTACTTATCAAGAAACTCCTTCTGCAATATTTTTGAAGAAACATTAAGAAATCGTTCACTTGCATGCATTTTCTACTTAGTTTTACAAATCTTTCTATTCACAAACCGAACACTTGTAGATTGCATGTGAGTTCAGGTGTCCCCCCCAATTGAGTTGTTTTACAATTCAAAAGAGTTTGACTTCTCAAGTAGTTATTTTCGTAGCTTTTTTCATGATGTGGCAAACATAACATATGATTGGATGAAAGTGAAAAAATAGTTTCACTTCAATGTATCATTAATCTACTTTAATTGCCTTTTACACATATCTCATAGTTTGCACACTAGCAGTATGCTCTCAGCCAAACTGGCGAAGCACTCATAAGACACTTCAAATTTGGCCTTGAAAATATTTCCTGAAGTAACTTTGTTGGCCAATTGGGATTTAAGTATAGCTTACCTTGCATTTGTCCCATAAGGAGGGTAACAGTTCCTCTGAAGTTAGATTCTTCTGTAGTTTCTTATACATTGCAGCAATAGACTTGTCAACCTAAGTAGGAGAACAAAGATATAATTCACAAGCATATACACCTGCGAGAAGGCTCTTTAAAAAAGATAAAAATCATCATACCCCAGATAAACTGGATTTTAACATCTTCCGGAGATCCATTTTTGACAGTCCAAGCTGGAAAGGAATCTGAAATTGATGCAGAAAATTATACAATTTTGTGAATGCTGAAAGCCAAATGTTCAGAATTTCAATGTACAGTCTATTTAATTCACACACCCAGATAAATAAGGACAAACATACAAAAATGACAATTAAGGGATGCACTATGGGAAACACAATTCTTTATAGCCTATATTATGGATGCACTCAATTTGGTAGTACTTTTTAAACAGAATAATAAGAGCTTACAGAAAGTGATAAATCGCTGTACACTGATAAAAGGTCAATCTGATGATGAGGAGTGAGGACCACACGAACAAAATAATTCTAGTACTTTAAGAATAAAAAGGACTGTGGAAATGCGGAAGTAATATTTTAACACATTAACCTTTGAAGGTGAAAATGCAAAGATGACTCACGTAAACACAATACATATACACAAGACGGACAAAACACAAACATGTACATACCAACATGGCAACATCCAAAATGTAGAACATGACAGCATATAAAATTCAATATGAAAAAATATATATGTATACATTAATTGTTTATAAGTTACCAAATATTATATTATATATGAAGATAAATTGATAAATTCATGGGAAAAAAGGTAATTAGCGCATTGAATAATTATAAGAAACAAAGTAAGGCATTCATATTTGTTTTGATATCTGTTAGGTTTTTTGGTTGTCTAAAGTTCAAATTGGGGGAAATTACACCAACCTCCGTCGAGGTTTGACTTAATTACACCCAACACCCCTCTTGTTTTAAAAGCTACACTCATCTCCCATTAGGGTTAGTGTAATTTCAATTACCACCTTTTATTGATTTGGAAGTTAGCTTGTTAGTTGTTCCTGTTATTGACCTTATAACAGAATGTAACCAAATTAGTTTGTATTAGAGGCACCCAATGGTGCTTATATAAAGCCCATGTATTCTTTGCTGAATCAATACAATGAGAATAAGCTGATGCATTTCCATATACTTTGTTATTCATTCTTTCTGTGAGAATTCGAATAAGATCATTCTTGTAGTTTGCAAAGGTCTGTTTCATAACAGATTGGTATCAGTAGCTCAGTTTCTTGATTTCTGGGAAAAGGTGTTCTTTGTGGAAAAACAACAGAATGGGCTCTGCAAAGTATGACATCGAGAAGTTTACAAGGAATAATGATTTCAGCTTATGGAGAATGAAGATGAGGGCTCTTCTGGTTCATCAAGGACTAGAGGAGGCTCTTGATGGAGAAAAGAAACTCCCCCCAACACTGTCAGCAAAGGAGAGGAAGGATCTGATGGACAAAACTCATAGCACCTTGATTCTTTCACTTGGTGACAAGGTGCCCAGGGAAGCTTCGAAGGAGAAATTTGCAGCTGCTGTTTGGCTCAAATTGGAAAACCTATACATGACCAAATCTTTGGCCAATAGGTTGTATTTGAAGCATAAATTGTACACCTTCAAGATGCCAGCAGGAAAGGAGTTGGAGGATCACTTGGATGATTTCAAAAAGATCATTCTTGATCTGGAAAATATTGAAATCAAGATTGATGATGAACATCAAGCATTATTATTGCTTATAGATCATTACCAAGTGAGTTTGATAATTTCTCAGACACATTCACATATGGCAGGGATACACTATCATTGGAGGAGGTTCAGACTGCATTATCTTCGAAGCAATTGAAGAGAAGGTCTGATGGGAGAAGTGATCAAGCTACTGAAGGGTCGTACATAAAGGGCAGGCCAGAAAAAGGAGACTTTAAGGGCAAGAAAGGATCAAGATCCAAGTCCAAAGAGGGCAAGAAGAGGTGTTTTGTCTGTGGCAGTGATGAACATCTCAAGAAGGAGTGCCCTGACAAGAAGAAGAAAAAGAAGAATGGTGAACAAAGATATCAAAGTGGTGATGCAGATGTAGCCTCAGAAGGGTATGAAAGTGTTGATGTAATGTGTGTATCGGATGCAAAGACTCATCAAGAATGGGTTCTTGACTCTGGATGTTCATTCCACATGTGTCCCAATAGGGACTAGTTTGTTTCTTACAGTGAAAGCCAAGGAGGACAGGTGTTGTTAGGCAATAACAAGGCCTGCAGTGTGACTGGAATTGGTGCCATACAGCTTAAACTTGCAGATGGGGTAACCAGGACTTTGCAAGGTGTGAGACATGTGCCTGAACTGAAGAGAAATTTGATTTCTCTTGGAATGCTTGATGCACAAGGATATGAGTACAAGGCTGAAGGTGGAGTTCTGAAGGTCAAGAAAGGCTCTATGCTGGTGATGAAAGGGAAACTGGTGAATGGATTGTATTTACTTGATGGAAACACACTGGTTGGTACTGCAGCTACAGTCTCTGATATGAATCAATCTCGAGCAAGTCTCTGGCATAGGAGGCTTGGTCATATCAGTGAAGGAGGACTCAGGGAGTTGAGTAAGCAGAAGCTGTTGGGAAAGGACAACATCAAGTACTGGATTTCTGTGAGCACAGTATTTTTGGAAAGGCCAAGAGACTGAAGTTTGCCACTGCTGTTCATCATACAAAAGGGACTCTTGATTATATTCATAGTGATTTATGGGGCCCTTCAAGAGTTCCTTCACACAGTGGAGCAAGGTTCTTCTTATCCATTATTGATGATTTCTCAAGAAAGGTATGGATTTACATTCTAAAGAATAAGAATGATTCTTTTGAGAAATTTAAAGAATGGAAGGCTTTAGTTGAAACTCAAACTGGTAGAAAGATCAAAAGATTTAGAACTGACAATGGTCTAGAATTTTGCTCTGAAGAGTTTGATCAATTTTGCAAAGAAAATGGGATTGTTAGGCACGGGACAGTGAGAGGGACTCCTCAACGGAATGGGCTTGCTGAGAGGATGAATAGAACAGTAATGGAGAGAGTTAGATGCATGTTGTCAAATGCTAACTGCTCTAAACTGTTCTGGGCAGAAGCAGTGCTTACAGTTGCTCACTTAATCAATAGATGTCCTTCATCTGTTGTTGGCATGAAGACACCAGAGGAGATGTGGTCAGGTCAACCTCCAAACTTAGAAAACCTGAGGGTTTTTGGCTGTGTTGCATATGTTCACATAAACCAAGGCAAGCTTGAACCAAGAGCTTTAAATGCATGTTTCTGGGATATCCTCAAGGAGTTAAAGGATTCAGATTATGGTGCATGGAGAAAGGACAGCCTCGGGTACCGATCAGTAGAGATGTTGTGTTCAGAGAATCACAGATGTATTATTCAAATGAGGACTCAAATCAGTAGCAAAGTAAATTGGCTGCTGATGAGAGTATTCACTTGGAGGTGGAGCCTGTTGAAAAACTGGTTACAGGAAGCAACACAGAAGCTAATCAGGATAAAGAGCTCATTCAGCATGATCAACAAGACTATATGTTGGCCAGAGACAGAGTCAGAAGAACCATTAAGCCAGCAAACAGATTTTGTTATGCTGATACAGATTTTGTTATGCTGATATGGTTGCTTTTGCTCTTACTGCAGCAGAGGATGTTGAAGGAGATGAGCCTAGAAGCTATGATGAAGCTGTGAGCTGCAATCAATTCCAGAATTGGATTGCAGCTATGAATGAAGAGCAGAATTCTTTAAAGAAGAATGGCACTTGGGTGCTGGTTGACAAACCAAAAGGCAAGAAGCTAGTTAGCTGCAAGTGGATATTCAAGCTCAAGGAGGGAATTCTAGGAGTTGAAGAGGCTAGATTCAAAGCTAGATTGGTGGCAAGGGGCTTTACACAGTGTGAGGGCATTGATTACAATGAAGTGTTCTCACCTGTTGTGAAACATACTTCAATCAGGATGGTATTGGCCTTGGTTGCACAGGAAAACCTGGAATTGGAACAGCTGGATGTGAGGACAGCTTTCTTACATGGTGAGCTTGAAGAACAGATTTACATGACTCGGCCAGAAGGCTTTGTCAAGAAAGGTGATGAAAACAAAGTCTGCTTGCTTAAAAGGTCCCTCTATGGTTTAAAACAGTCACCAAGACTGTGGTACAAAAGGTTTGACACTTTTGTACCGAAGAATGGCTTTATAAGGTGAGTATGATGGTTGTGTCTACTTGAATAAAACTAAGCATGAAGCTATTGTCTACCTACTCCTCTATGTAGATGATATGCTAATTGCTTGCAGTAACAAGGAGGAAATTAAAAGAGTGAAGAAGATGCTTGAGAGTGACTTTGAAATGAAGTATATGGGAGCTGCTAGCAAGATTCTGGGTATGCAGATCAAAAGGGACAGATCCAAGGGAATGTTATTCATCACTCAACAGAACTATTTGTCTAAAGTTCTGAAGAGGTTCAACATGGATCAGTCCAAAACAGTATCAACTCCTATAGCTCAGCATTTTCAAGCTTTCACAGCAGGATTCACCAAAGTCAGAAGAAGAGATTTCCTATATGAAGAAGGTTCCATATGCAAATGCAGTAGGCAGCCTCATGTATGCAATGATATGCACTAGGCCAGATTTGGCTTATGCTATGAGTCTGGTCAGTAGGTATATGGGAAAGCCAGGAAAGCTGCATTGGGAAGCTATGAAATGGATTTTCAGATATGTGAAAGGAACATCTGATGTTGGTCTGCTGTATCTCAGGCATGAAGGCAGTATTTTTGGTGTAACCGGGTTTGTTGATTCAGATTATGCTGGTTGTTTGGATACTAGGAGGTCTTTGACAGGTTATGTGTTCAAGTTCTGTGATAACACTGTGAGCTGGAAGTGCAATCTGCAACATGTGGTGTCCCTATCTACAACAGAAGCTGAATTTATTGCTGTCACTGAGGCAATCTGGATGAAAGGAATGGCCATAAGTTTGAAAGCAGATCATGCAGTTCCAAAGGTATTTTGTGACAGTCAAAGTGGGATACACTTAGCTAAAAATCAAGTGTATCATGAGAGAACTAAACACAGAGATGTGAAGCTCCATTTTGTAAGGGAAATTGTTGCAAAGGAGGAGGTACAGCTAGAGAAGATCAGCACTGATGACAACCCGGCTGATCTGTTTACCAAGGCACTGCCAGGCCTTAAGTTCAAGCATTGCTTGAGGATTCTGCGGGTGACAGAATGTGAAGGATAAAGTCCAGCCAAGATGGAGAAATTGTTAACTAGTGGCTTAGGGACTTTATTGATTTGGAAGTGAGCTTGTTAGTTGTTTCTGTTATTGACCTTATAACAGAATGTAACCGAATTAGTTTGTATTAGAGGCACTCAATGGTGCTTATATAAAGCCCATGTATTCTTTGCAAAGGTCTGTTTCATAACAGAATCAATGTTGCATTTATTGCTCATATCTACTTGCTTTCTTAAAATTACATTTTTAAAGCTTATCCAAAGACACCCATAACATTGACAACCACAATTAGTTCTATCCACGTGTAATTTCCCACAAGTATAGAGAAACCAAGAAACATAGCAAAGAGTTCATTTGATTAAAGAATTCCAGAATCCAGATATGCTGATATGTTATATAGCAGCAGACTATGAAGGATTAACTAGACGGAATTATATACACTAACCTCTTCAGGTGCAACAGTGAACATCAAGTCCTCAATCCTTCTAGCAAACTGGAAAAGACGTTCAAATTGCTTTCCAAGAAAAAAGGGATAATGAGTTGGGTCCTACAGGCTATCAATTCAAGTGCATATGAAAAAAGATGGAAAATAGAAAATCAACAACTCACATAGTAGATAATCATGCTAATATGTCGTGTACAAGCTTGTTCATAGGCTTCACTGGCTTGATGATAAAACTTGGCCAAAGTAGGCACAATGTTGGCGAGGTCATACAAACTGAGTAAAATGAACCAAATAACAAGTGAAAAATAGAAGCTGTCGTTCTTTCCTAAATGAACTTCATAAACAATGAAGAATTGAAACAGATTCCCCTTGATGGAGTAAAGGGGGAAACTTGCCTATTCTGAAAGGCGGCATAGTTTTCTAAGAGAAAAATATCTGCATACTTTGGATCTGTTTGAGCAATTTTTTCCAAAGTTGCAAACATTATGCTAACCTGTCAAGCAACATTCCCAACAGCAAACAATAGTAAACATTTGAGATCGCTCATAGTAACTATCAACATAGTGCAGAAGATTTAAAACTATTAATATGTCATTCAACACGAATTTATCATCATCTATAGAAAATAATGAATACAGCAAGAAAAGATTGGTTGTCAACCCAGGGAATAGGCAATATACATATACACTTGATTGAAAAATGAACAAGATTTCATTCAACAAACAATTCATTTTACAGAAAACTCGGTCAGAACTCTACTTATAGAATCTTTATGTCCTACAATATGGCATGGATACAAGCCTACACTGTATCTTCAAGAAAAGGAAGATTACTCCTTGAATGATACCAATGAATTTTATTTGGTGTATATAAAAATCTACTTAGAGAAAAGAAACAGTACAATGATTAATCCTCCTAACATGAAAGGAAACAAGGAACCCCCTTCAACAACACGAGTATATGCCCAAGTAGATGCAAGGACAATTATCCTATCTTGAAGAATATTCTGGGATAAAACCATTGCCTGAACATTCTTGCAATTCACTCTAATCGAATGTACCACATGCCTGCAGAAGGGGCATAACTCCACAATACGACCACCTTTCTTCACAACCCAAAAATGAGTAGAGAAAAAAAAAGTGGCTGGGAAAATCAAATGCTTACTAAATACCCCAAAACCGCACAACAGCCTAGCCACCTCACTCTGCAGAAAGAGATAAGTGGAGTTTTTGAAGTTATGTAAAACATTACACAAATAGCTGGAGACGAAGCCCTATTTGACCCAAGCACCTGACAGTTAAAACCTATGAAGTCTAAACCCTTCCACTTATTTTAATCTCATCATCTTTGGAAAGTAAGTGCTTGAGAGAAATCCTTAACTAGAAAGTTCTCAGCAAAATTGTATGAGACATCCTAAACTAGACAGAGTTTAAAAGGAACCACTTACAAATTTAGTGTATGCTTGGTCAACCAAATCCCTAGACTGTCCCTGAATGTACTGCTCCATCCGAGTTGCAAGGGTTGCAAATCTAAGCAAAAAGATTACGTTTAACATCAACCATGAAGAAAGACTTGAAAGTTGAGATAAATCAAAACAAGAAACTTTTTTTTATTAAAAATCCAAACAAGAAAGTAAATAGCAGCAGCTATAACTTCTAATTGCTGCCTAAACAAAAACTGTAATTAGGATTCACTGAAATTATTTTCATCTAACCATCGAATTATACTCAATTATCATATTGATCTTACACACCTACAATAACAACAACAACCAAGCCCTTACCCACTATGCGGGATCGGCTACATGGATCAAACGACGCCATAATGTTCTATCATAAATCATGTCTATAGACAAACAATTGACCTCTAAATCCTTCTTAACGGTTTCGCCTAAAAATTTTCTCGATCTCCCTCTACCTCTAGTGATTGGACTGCCCTCCATCTGATCTACTCTCCTTACTAGGGATTCTACAAGTCTTCTTCACGCATGCCCAAACCACCTAATGTGGGATTTTACCAACTTTACTATAATAGGTGCTACCTCAACTCTTTTTCTCTAATGCAATCATTCCTAATCTTCTCTTTTCTAGTTTGCCTACTCATCAAACACAACATTCTCAATACTGCTACATTGAGTTTATTCTATTGTTGGCCTTTTACTGCCCAACATTCAGTCTCAAACATCGCAGGTTTTATAGTTGTGCCATAAAATTTTCCCTTTAGCTTGAGTTGTGCCTTTTTATCACATATAACACCCAAGGCACTCCTCCATTTCATCCACTCCACTTGAATCCTATGGTTTACATCTCTCTCTATTTCTCTATCGTTTTATATGATGGACCCAAGATATTTAAACGGTGTGACTTGTAGTATGGTATGGTCTCCAACTTTCACCTCAAAGCTAGGAGTGATGCGCCCAAGGTTGTCAGGCGCGCGATCTAACTCGTGGGATCGTACGCTCCTACGAGATATGAGGGGTTCAGCGAGGTAGATCGGCAGGAAAACGCGGTCATCGGCCGGCGCGGCGAGGAAACGCCTGAACGCGGTCGGCGCGGTGCTTTCTGGACGAGTTGTGCGATCCTGAGGCGTGACCCGTTTTATTCGTGTTGGACCCGATTTCCCTAATAACCCGTTTCGGCCCAACTTCGTTTTTCAGCCCAAAACACTTAAAAAAGACCCGACCCAGCTGTTTTAAGTTTTTTACCCTATTTTTGCCGTTCCAGTTTCCACTTCATACGGGTATCTCTCTACTCTTAATAGCTTTCAAGTTTCAATGACTTTTGTTTTGGAATTGTCACAAATTGATTATCGATTATATTACCGTTTTCACTTCAAATCATTTCTTCCCAATATACGGCTGCTTCATTGTGGTGGTTAAAGCTCTTCATTACACGGATTCTTTCACTGAGTATATATGCACAGTAGCAAACAATGTTATTATTCGGCAATATCAGAGTTTCTCCTCTCTGTTTCTACTCTCTGTTTCTCCTCTGTTTTTCCACTTTGTTTCAACATGTCTTCAAGCATCCTTGTTGCTGGCAGCTCTGGTGGTCCACCCCGTAGAGTGCAGATTAATGTTGCTGGTAGCAGGAGTGATATGGCATGGAAGCATGGAGTTTCTGTTGATGGGGGAACAAGAAAAATCAAATGTAATTACTGTGCCAAAGTAATTATTGGAGGGGTTTACCGGTTGAAGCATCACTTGGCTTGTACACAAAAAGATGTTGGTGCTTGTAATTCTGTTCCTGATGAAGTGAAGAAACAAATGTGGGAAATTGTAAAATCCTTGCAAGAAAAATTAGTGAAGAAATCGGGCATAGATGATGAGGAGACAGTTACTGAGAAAGGGAAAGAGAAAAGGCAGGAAGGAGACACCTGGAAATCTTTTTAAGAAGAGGGGAGTGACCTCTCAAACCGCCATCAACAGCATCTTCAAGAAGAATTTGAGAGAAGAAGCATGCCAAGAAATTGCTTCATTCTTCTACAACAATGCCATACCGTTTAATGCTTCAAAGAGTGAAGAATTTCACAAGATGTTGGAGATGGTAGCCCGACATGGCCTTGGATTTAAGCCACCATCCTATCACGAGATTAGAGTAAAGTACTTGAAGCAAAAGGTGGATTTGACAGCAAAGAACATTGAAGAACATAAGGCCATTTGGAAGAAGACAGGATGCACCATCATGAGTGATGGGTGGACTGACAAAAGAAGGAGAACAATATTGAACTTCTTAGTGGACAGCCCTAAAGGTACTGTTTTTTTGAAGTCGATTGATGCATCTCGTGTATCAAAAACTGCTCATAAAATATTTCAGATAATTGATGAAATTGTGGAGGAAGTTGGTGAAGAAAATGTCGTCCAAATTGTGACCGACAATGCAGCAAATTACAAAGTTGCTGGTATGTTGTTAATGGAGAAAAGGAATAAGCTTTATTGGACACCTTGCGCCGCGCATTGCATTGATCTAATGCTGGAGGATTTTGAGAAAAAAATATCAGTTCACCATGAAACAATTTCAAAGGGTAAGAAGATTACCACATATATCTACTCCAAGACTTCTCTAATTTTTTTATTGCAACATTTCACCAAAGGAAAGGATTTGGTGAGGCCAGCCATGACTCGCTTTGCCACTTATTATCTAACTTTGGGGTGTCTCATGGACAACAAAAAGGCCTTGATAAGAATGTTTACCTCTAATGAATGGACATCAGGCCGGTTTGCAAGGACAAGGGATGGGAAGCATATTGAAGAAGTGGTTATGGATAAGGAATTTTGGAAGCACATTGTGACTTGCTTGAGAGGTGCTTATCCACTAATCAAAGTGCTTCGTTTGGTGGATTCGGATGAGAAGTCAGCAATGGGGTTTATTTATGAGGCAATGGATCAAGCTAAGGAGAGCATACAAAAAGCCTTCAATGGTGTCCAGAAAAGGTAAACTATAAACTTTATCTTACATTATATATTTTAATTTTAATTATAAACTTTATTTTCAAAACTAATTCAATTATTTTTGTATTATTTAGTTTTAAGCTTCTATGGGATATCATTGATGAGAGATGGGACAAGCAACTCCATAGACCTTTGCATGTTGCAGGTTACTACCAACCCCTAATTACATTATGGTCCTGAATTTAAAGCTGACTATGAAGTAAAGCGTGGGTTATATGATTGTTTAGAAAGGATGGTGGGAAATGCTAGGATGGTGGGAGATGCTGAAGTGATAACCAAGATTGATGCTCAACTTGAAGATTTCAAGATGCGAGCAAAGTTTTTTGGTAGTGCAATAGCCATGGCTGCTCTTAAAACCAAAACTCCATCACAATGGTGGGAGTCATATGGGGATGAGCATCCAGAACTCCAAACATTTGCAATTCGTGTATTAAGCTTGACTTGTAGTTCATCTGGTTGTGAGAGAAACTGGAGTGTCTTTGAGATGGTAAAATTTCTCTCACATTTCATTTTTAAAATTGCCTACCACTTGCTATATACTAATGGAGTTTATATCTATTAGGTCCACACAAAGAGAAGAAACCGTTTGAAACAGAAGACAATGAATGATGTTGTATTTATGATGGCCAATTCAAAATTGGCCAAGAAGAAGCAACCTAGAAAGAAGATTGAATATAACCTTGATGATCTTGCATCCGATTCCGATGATGAATGGATTGTGGATAATGATGAAGGTTCATCTGACATTTTAGATTTAACAATAGACAATGAAGAATTCGAATTGGATACTCCAAATGACGGAGACTTGGCTAATGGTTCAGTTGCTGCCCCTGTAGATGATTTGGTGATTCCTAATGTTGATGATGAAGTTGGAGAGGAAGATGGCATGGATCATATGGAGGATGATTATTATGACCATCATGGCTTGGATGATTTGCTAAATTAGAGTTGGGACTCTTTTATTTTGATGTTTTTGTGGTGTTGTGGTCTCTGTTTTTATCGTACAGTGTTTTGGTGGTGTTGTGGTGTTTTGATGTTTTTGTGATGTTTTGATGTTTTTAGTTTGATGTTTTGATCTTTCATATGTGAAGATTGTGACTTATGATTCATGTATGACATTTTTATATTAAGGTTATTTTGGTTTTTAAGGATACTTTTTCTTATTTATGTTATATGAATAATATACAATATATATTAAATATAATTTTGTCTTTCTGGTGGGATCTTACGATCCGTGTTACGATCCCACGAGTTACGATCTTTCATCCTTCGAACGATCCTATGTAGGATCTCGAGTTTGACAACCTTGGATGCGCCTATTGCTAAACTTACATTCCATATACTCTACCTTACTTTTACTTAAACGAAAGCTATGTGTTTCCAAAGCTTGCACACACACACTAGTCCTACGCTATCTTACTTCTACCTAAACGAAAGCCAGTGTTTCCACACACACAAAAACCAGGTTGAGCAGATTAGGCAGGAAAAGGTGGTTGATATTGCTGCTGATAACCTAAGAAGTATTGTGGTGGAGGATACGGTCCAATAGGGAGAAAAGTGTGACCAAATCAGTAATAACATATAGAGGCTGAATGACCTGGTTGATCACACACTTGGCAAACCAAAGACCCTTTATAATTTGAACCAAATTTACCACTGTTACAACCTCAGATCCATTACCAAATCTGCAATCTCTGCTAGGAGGTCAAAAGTGAAAGGAATTGGCACAATACTGACAAAAACAGGTTAATAGGACTACTAATTCTAAAATGGAATTGTTTGATAGCAATTGGTACCCTTTATAATGACTTGGTCAACCCTCCCCTTGAGCTAGATATTGAAATGGAGTTAGGCTAATTTATTCTAATATGGTATCAAAGCCTATCTCAATCATGATGTTGGGCCAGCTTCGAAAATGTCCACTCCTGCAAACTTTATGCTCTAGATGTCCAATTATGGGCATGAGGGCAGTGTGTTGAGTCCCACATTGGATGGATATCTAGGCAACGTACCCCTTATAATGACTTGGGCAACCCTCTCCTCTTTAGCTAGCTTTCAAGGTTGAGTTAGGCCTAATTATTATAATAAAGTATCAGAGCATCAAGTCTAAAAGAAAATCAGATAGTCTGAAAACATTAAGCAAAACACCTAACAAATAATAGGTGGTTAAATGCTCTTAAGATCTATAGATCTATACTATTAGTTGTTTTATGACTCATGAACATTAATTTGTTTTAGAAAGGCGGGAGAAGCCATTTTCACAGCAGCGAGTAAGAATATACAAATTTGGAAGGTTATGATGCATTAGGTCCCTGAGAATATTGACTTTTCAATTTCATTCATACACGTCTTTTTTAATTAGCCCTCGAAATACCTAATTTAGAATTGTGTCCAAATCCATACGGGAATTTTAGAAATTTAACACATTAATACAACAACCAAATCCTTTTTCCACTAGGTGGGATTGGCTACATACAACAGAAGACGCCATTGTGTTTTGTCACACAAATCATGTCCTTGGAAAGTCCAATTAGTTCTAAGCCTTTTTTAATGGTTACTCCTATGTTTTTTCTTGGCTTCTCTTTACCTCTAACTAATATCCTAAATTTGATCTAATCTTCTTATAAAGGATTCTAATGGTCATCTCCTCACATGGCCAAACCAGCTAACGCAAGATTCTACCATCTTTTCGTCAATAGGTGCTATCCTTACTTCCTCTCTAATGCACCTATTCCTAATCCTATATATCTTGTCGTGTATGTCCACTCATCCAACACAACATTCTCATCTCTACAAAATTGAACTTATGCTCTTGTTGGCTCTTTACCACGCAACATTCAGTATCATATAACACATCACAGGTCTTATAGTTGTGCAGTAAAATTTTCTTTTTAACTTGCAAGACCCAATTGAGAAAAAAAACTCAACTTTTATACACCCAATTCCCAAAAAATATACAACTGAAGAAGTAAATTATCAAGAATGAATAGGATCATGTAAATTTCAGGAACCCAAAGTGAACTAACAAAAACTTAATGCAGTTTGCAAAAAGACAAGGTATCAGAAGATACCGATTCATTGTGTTAGGATCCAAGATGGTGTTAGGATCCTTTCACTGCATTTAAAAGAGATAATATTCTACTTCTTTCTAGTTTCCGAGCTTATTAAAACTGGCTGACAAGGTGGCGAACAACTGTACTATCATTGTCAAAAAGAACTCACGATTTCTTTGGAGAAGGGGGAAAAAGCAGACAAAAAGGATCCATTTCACCTGGGAATGTAGGATAGAACACCCATTTGGCGAACATTGCGCTCATTTCTTTCAATTTGATGGCAAGCTTCATCAACAAACTGCAAAAAGATTTCCAATTAAATTAATTGGATTAGCGAGTCAACCTTCCAAATGAATTTGGTAAAATGGTGTTCTTCATAATGCTAGAAACCTACACGGCTGAACTGCATAGATATCCTAGACTCCAGGTCACCAAGCAAAAGGCGTACAAATCCTGCTGCATCAGCTTTCTGACCAGAGAGATAGCGCTCTGTTATCCCGTGCATTGATATGCATCGTAAAGGATCAATCTTGTATGCCCAATCCACAACAGCATAAAAGTCTTCCTGAAATCATATAAAGCAACTTTGCAGCTGTAAATTCTATGAACTTAATATACTTAATCACAGCCTGTAACTCAATAAAAATTGTCCAGACCATAAACATCAAATAGATTATATCGAGCTTATAAACAAATCAATAAGTTAATAACAAATAGGCTGCATCTTATGTTGGCCTTCTAAAGACCTAGGCTTCATCCATTTAAACATTGCCTTGTATACAGAGTTAGTGCATTCTAGTAGCTAGTTTCTGTCATGAGTCTCATTCTTTCACTTAGCCATGCTATCTTTTATCTAAGTTTTCTGCTTCCGATGCATATGCAGAGATCTTGCTAGTTGATAACGCTTTCCTTCTATAAATCTATCAAGCAACCAGAAGCACAACAACAACAACAACAACAACAACAACCATGCCTTATCCCACTAGGTGGGGTCGGCTACATGGATCATACGGCGCCATAATGTTCTATCATGAATCATGTTAATAGTTAAATCATTGGCCTCCATGCAACCAGAAGCACAACAACAAAAAAAAAAACGAATTTCTCACTGTTACTAAGGGGAAGGATTTTGACTTGAGCCACATAGGGCTTCAACACTTTATCTTGGATTTGGATCCTCTTGCATAACATGACAGTTATGTCAGAGAGAGAAAGACATAACAATAAACTTAAATCTTATCACAAAAAATCAAATACAATCTGTCTCTCTCCAACGTTCTTGACATGTAACATTGAGAGGATCCAGATTGCTTCATTCCAAAAAGAATAAAAAATCAGAAGCACAAAAGTATATTCAAAGTAATATAGAGAATGTTCTATGCATACTTGAATTCCATCAAGCAAATCCTGAAGTGATGCATTTAAAGCTGCAAGCTCTGCAGAATTTTTACCTACAAAATTGAAGTGGTCAAATTCCAGAGAAAAATGATAACAACCGAGGGAAACCAAACAATAATTAAAAGTAGAGAAAGCCTATTTGCAGAAAGTCAGGTAAGTGTACCGGATTTGCTGTCATTCTCATCAATGTCCATAATTCCCAAATCATCATCATTGGCATCATCATCATCATATCCAGCTTTATTACCATTAACAACACCTCCAGGAGGAACAAGTGTAGGAACTTCAAAGCACATGAAGTGTGCAAAAAAAGAACTCTGCAACGTAAGCCATAAAGAATTATACATTCGAAAAATTAAAGGCAAACTAGATTTGAAAATGCATAAATCTTTAACTTTCACCTCATCCACCAGAAGCGGGATAAAAATTGTGAGCATCTTTGCATAAGCATCAGAGACTGTAGAAGTGTCAGTAGCATTTGCATTCTGACCAGAACCTGTGGAACCTTCAAGCCAAACAGTTGGATTTCTGGATGCTTTAGTACTAGCACGAAGTTCATTTGCAAACTCACGGGCCTGTAAAGGATGGGTGAAACTTTAGACTCCATATGCATAGTGAAGCATAAAAAACAAGTAGATATGACCTAGAATTCAAACAACAATTATAACACAAATCTTCTTGTAAAAGACCAAATTGCAATCAAAACTCACTGATCTCCAGTTAAGGAAGACCAGAAGAGTGACTGTAAAGCAGATCAGGCAGCACTGAAGTTGAAGGATCTGCTATTGAAGTGTCTGCAAAATTACTCCGGGTTATGTAAAAGTGCATCCGTGCTCCAACTAGTTAAATAAAGATTGGGGTAAAAATCATGTTCTCTGCTTATACCTCTTTTAAAAGATAGTTGTTGAGAAAATATTTGACATTTTTCTTTGTTATACATTAGAAGATTACTTTATGATGGTAAAGAAAGAGAGAGAGAGAGAGAGGGGGAGAAAGAGAGGGAGCAGTTAATCTGAATCTTGAAGATTCTGTTTTCAATTTCTTGATTTAGTTGAATACAGCTTTGACTATTTATAGCCTGTGCAGTGTGCTAACTACCATGTCAGCTAGGCTACAACTGCCAAATTGACCATAATTGAATCAGTGCTGACTCAGCACATTCAGTTATGGGGTTTTGGCTTACATTGATCTACTGTACTCTATTAGATGGAAAGAAGACAAAAAAATAGACTCTTTTGTTAATATTTTATCTATTTTGAATTTCTGAGGTCATTTCTGGTCTTAAGATTAACTTGTCTAAAAGTGATCTGGCTGGTATGAATATAGATAATTAGATACTCAGTCTTTAAGTTCTTTTGCATCTTAAGTTCTTTTGCATCTTCAGTGGGGTGTCAAATTCTTCAGTGACCTTTAACTTATCTTGGCATCCCTTTGGGAGGACTTGTGATTGCTGAATAGCTTGAGAGAAACCCTCTCAGCCTTTTGTGAATTTATAGAACAAGAAATTACATAGTATGGTATCAAATCCCTTAATTTTAGGGATTGAGTATATCTCCTATTTACAACAGATATATGATAAACTAGGAAACAAAATCATCTATATCATCAACATATCAAAAACAATTAAAACAATATCAACACTCCCCCTCAAGCTGGTGCATAGATGTCATAAGCACCAAGCTTGTTACATATGTAATTTATTCGTGAACCCCGTAGGGACTTGGTGAAAACATCTGCAAGTTGATCACTAGAGTTGACAAATGAAGTACTAATCTCCTTTGAAAGAATCTTGTCTCGAATGAAATGACAATCAATCTCTATATGTTTAGTCCGTTCATGAAAGACGGGATTAGAAGCAATGTGCAAGGCTGCTTGATTATCACAAATCAGTTGCATAGGACCCATCTCACAAAACTTTAACTCTTGAAGTAGATGTTTTAACCATATAAGTTCACATGTAGTGAGAGCCATGGCTCGATATTCTGCTTCTGCACTCGATCTTGCAACTACACTTTGCTTCTTACTCTTCCAAGAGATGAGATTGCCTCCAATGAAAACACAATATCCAGACGCTGACCTCCTATCACTCGGAGATCCCGCCCAGTCTGCATCTGTATAGGCGACAATGTTTGTATGACCTCTGTTCTCATATGTTAGCCCTTTTCCAGGAGATCCTTTAATATACCTTAAAATACTAGTAACTGCATCCCAATGACTATCACAAGGGGAGTTGAGAAACTGACTAACAACGCTGACGGCAAAGGCTATATCTGGTCTAGTCATAGTGAGATAGTTCAACTTTCCCACAAATCTCCGATATCTGCCTGGGTCTGAGTATGGCTCCCCCTGATTTGGCATAAGCTTAACATTCGGATCCATAGGAGTATCCACCGGCTTACAATTCAGCATCCCAGTTTCTTCCAAAATATCAAGTGCATACTTCCTTTGACAAATGGATATACCTGCCCTTGACTGAGCAACCTCAATACCGAGGAAATACCGCAACCTGCCCAAATCTTTAGTTTGGAAATGCTGAATCAGATGTTGCTTTAGTCTAGTGATTCCTTCATGATCATCACCTGTAATTACAATATCATCTACATAGACCACAAGATAAATGACTTTTTTAGACGGTGAATGTTTATAGAACACAGAGTGATCGACCTCGCTACGAATCATGCCAAACTGCTGTATGACTTTACTAAACCTCCCAAACCAGGCTCGAGGAGACTGTTTCAACACGTACAATGACTTCTGAAGTTTACAAACAAGACCTGACTCCCCTTGAGCAATAAACCCAGGTGGTTGCTCCATATAAATTTCCTCCTCCAACTCACCATGTAAAAATGCATTTTTAATGTCCAGCTGATATAAAGGCCAACAAGTAGCAGCCATGGATAAAAAGAGACGAACCGAGGCCATTTTGGCAACAGGGGAAAAAGTATCACCATAGTCAAGACCATAAATCTGAGTATATCCTTTAGCCACAAGACGGGCCTTCAAGCGATCCACTGTCCCATCGGGACCAACTTTGACAGTAAAGACCCAACAGCAACCAATAGTAGACTTCCCAGGAGGAGAGGGAACAAGAGCCCAAGTATGGTTAGATTCCAAGGCTGCCATCTCATCAATCATAGCCTGTCGCCATCCTGGATGGGATAGTGCTTCCTGAACAGTTTTAGGAATAGAAATGGACGACAAAGCAGATACAAAGGCACAATGGGTGGAAGATAAGCGGTGATAACTCAAAAAATTATAAATAGGATGAGGATTGCGGGAAGAACAAGTACCTTTGCGAAGAGCAATGGGAAGATCAGTGGAAGGCTCAGGTTGGACCGGAATCGATGGAGACGAAGAAGTAGGAGGTGAGTCACTAGTGTCCACAACGGGTGCAGCTTCCAGAGTCGTTGGACGAGGACGACGGTGGTAAGTGAGATGAAATGGCTCGGTAGGGTACTTAGGAGCAGCAGGGATAGCCTCTGATATATGCGAAACAGGGGGACTGAAAACGGCAGAATCAAAGACTGGAATAGGCAAGACTTGAGAAACAGACTCCGACACGACCTGTGAGGCAAAGTATGGTGTATCCTCAAAAAAGGTGACATCAGCAGAGATATAAGTGCGATTTGTTGAAGGAGAATAACACCTGTACCCTTTTTGAACCCGAGAATAATCGAGAAAGACACACTTAATGGCACGTGCAGCAAGTTTGTCAAGACCTGGAGCAACATTGTGGACAAAACAAGTGGAGCCAAAAACACGAGGGGGAACAGTATAAAGGGGTGCCTGAGGATATAGAATAGAGTGAGGAACCTGGTTATTGAGAACAGAAGATGGCATTCGATTTATTAAATAACCTGCAGTGAGAACAGCATCACTCCAAAATTTCACAGGAACATTGGAATGTAATAGGAGAGTACGAGCTGTTTCAATGATATGGCGATGTTTACGCTCAGCCACACCATTTTGTTGAGGTGTGTGAGGACAACTCGATTGATGAACTATACCATGAGATGCCATAAAAGCATCAAAACGGGTAGAAAAATACTCTGGCATTATCACTGCGTAAGATACGAATAGTTTGTCCAAATTGATTGTGTATTTCAGCACAAAATTTTTGAAAAATAGTAAATAACTCAGAACGTTCTCTCTTTAAAAATAACCAAGTACAACGAGAAAAATCATCAATGAAAGTAACGAAGTACCTATATCCTAAGACATAAGAAATACGACTAGGACCCCAAACATCAGAATGAACAAGACTAAAAGGAGACTCTGTACGACCTATAACCTTGCTTGGAAAGGATGCCCGAACATGTTTTCCAAGCTGACATGCCTCACACTCCAATGACTGTAGGTTAGAGAAATGAGGGACCATTTTCTTTAATTTATTCAAACTCGGGTGACCCAAACGACGATGAAGAAGATTGGACGACTCTGTGGCAGCACATATTGTGGAGGATGGAGGTTGTAAGTAGTAGAGACCGTGTGACTCAGATCCTGCTCCAATCATCTTCCCCGTACTCCTGTCCTGGATAGAAAAGGAAGTAGAAGTGAAGGTTATGGAACAATTAAGAGATCGAGTAAGTTGACTGATAGAAATTAAATTAAAAGGACATCCAAGTATAAATAAGACTGAATTTAAAGACAGAGAGGGAAGAGGTGAGGCTTGACCAATAGCAGTGGCTTTTGTTTTAGAGCCATTAGCAAGGGTGATGTGGTGTGGTGTTTTGGTAGAAGATAAAGTAGAAAAGAGAGAAGAATTACCGGTTATATGGTCAGAAGCACCAAAATCCAAAATCCAGGAACCAACAGGAGATGAATGAGAGAAACAAACCGTAGAATTACCAGTATGGGCTATAGTTGCTGAAGATGAGGCTTGTTGAGCTGCCTTAAGCTGAAGGTACTCCTTATATTCATCAACTGAAAAACTAGCCTGACTGCCACTATTCTGATTATCATACCCAATCTCAAATTTCTGATCGTCGGAATGCGTGACATTGGCTGACTTTTCCGGGAAACCATGCAAAGAATAACACTTGTCTTGGGTATGACCCACGTGCTTGCAATAAGAGCACTGAGGACGATCACCTCTACCTTGACCACCTCTTCCACCACGCCCACGACCTCGTCCTCCACGATGTGCCGAATTCGAAACACAGGCTGAGGACTCGGAAGCTGTCTGGGTGCCAATCTCGGATGTCTCCACCAGTGACGGAACTCGTAGAAGACGATCAATGAGCTCCTCCACCGTGGGGATGTTAGGATTAGTTAGAGCTTGATTCCGGACAGATTCAAAGTCCTTATGTAAACCATGAAGAACAAAGACCATATACATATTATCAAGTTTTGCTAGTACCTTCGTAAGATCATCACCTGTTATAATGCGCTTAATGTCATCAATAACGGACTGTGCTTTATTCAGATAAGAGGGAAGATCATGATCTGTCATCTGAAGAGTGGCCAAATTGTGGACAGAGGCATAGAGGCGTTGTAGGTCATTGGAATAGACATTTTGGGCTTTATTCCATATTTCATAACAAGTTTTGTACAGGAGAAAGTGTGCCATCAGCTTCGGATCAATAGACTGCCATAAAAGAGAGACCAACTGATAATCTGCCATTTTCCATTCATCACGAATTTTCTCATTGTTAAATATAATTAATGTGGACGGTGTGGACGGTGGAGTCTTATTCTTTGTATATCTCTCCTAGGGTTTTGTATAGATAATTATTGTTCTCTAGGAATCAGATTTCCTATCTCATTGTCAAGTGTATATATATTGTCATATTGGAATGGAAATATACAGAACATACATTCAGTTCATATACTTTATCTTGGTATCCAGAGCTCTTTTTGTTCCTGGTTAGTATTGTTTGGGGTTCAGCTACAGTGCTGACCCATCGTATTGTTTAGGGTTCAGCTACAGTGCTGACCCACCTTTTTTAGTTGTCCGGTGACCGGAGTAACACTGGCAACCCCCTCAGAAGTCGCCGACCGGAAGACCCACCGAGCGCCACCGTCAGATCTTCACTCTCCGGCGCGTGTGATCCACGCGCCGCCTTCCCGGCCGACTTTTCCGCCGCCGATTGCACCGCCGTGTTCGCCGCCTCCTCCCGGTTCTGTCTTGCCCCTGTTTGGTGTCTTTTTCAGTTTTTCAGTGAGTATTTTTGTGTTCCTTTGGTTTGTTCACTGACGCTCTTCCATGGCATCAAAGAAAAGTTTGGTTTCCTTTGCTTTTTCTGGGTCCCCCACCATTACTTCCGAGAAATTTATGTGAGTTGGCGTGATGCTGTTGAGGTATGGTTTCTCGGTCAAGGTTTGTCTGATCATCTCACCAACAAGGCTGCTGATATTGCTGCAACTGAGAAAGAAGAATGGCAACGGGCTGATTATCAACTTGTATCATTGTTATGGCAGTCCATTGAACCAAGGTTAATGGTGCATTTTCGTCCATACAAAACATGTTGCGAGATCTGGAAGAAGGCTCAAACTGTTTATGCTAATGACATACAACGGCTATATGAGACAATTCATAATTTGGCAACAATGCAGATGTCTGATCTTGACTTGCCCTCCTATATTGATGCTAGTGAATGATGATGCAAAAAAGATGTCGGATAAGCTAGATAACATGCTTATGGTTTTTGTTCTTCATGGCCTTCACAAAGACTTTGAATCTGTTCGAAATCAAACTTTGACCAATCCAGATATTCCTACTGTAGAGGACCTCATTGATCGATTACTTCGAGTTCCTTCTCCAGCAGCTTCCATTGGAGTTGATTCTCACACAGGATCAGAGTCTTCGATTTTTATCTCAAACTCAACCAACCGAGGGGGTCGGAGTCATACTCATGGCCGTAGAGGTGGTGGTCATGGCAGAGGTGGCCGAGGTAACCTTTATTGTTCGTATTGTAAGCGAGATGGACACACTCAAGATCGATGCTACTCCCTACATGGATTCCCAAATAAAACCGCTAATATAGCTCAGTCTCATGAACCTGTTATTGAACACAAGATTGAACTCAAGAAGGATCACCTTTTGACTGCCAATGAATATCAGGAGTACCTTCAGTTTAAAGCCACTCAACAGGCTTCTTCTTCGGCCACCATTGCTCACACTGGTAATTCTGCATCTGTTGGATCCTGGATTCTTGACTCTGGTGCTTCTGATCACTTAGCTGGTAATCCTTCTCTTTTCTCTAAACTGTCATTCCCTAAAACTGCTTACCATATAACCCTTGCCGATGGGTCTAAGACACAGGCCGCTGGTATTGGACAAGCCTCACCTCTTCCTTCCTTATCCTTAAATTCAGTCTTGTTTGTGCCCGAGTGTCCTTTTAATTTAATTTCCATTAGCAAGATTACTCGCACTTTAAACTGTTCCATTACCTTTAACTCGGATTCCTTTCTTATACAGGACCGGAGCACGGGAGAGACGATTGGAGCTGGATCTGAATCACGAGGTCTCTACTACCTCCAACCTTCCTCTTCCACCATATGCGCTGTTTCAGGTTCTGCTGATCTCCTTCATCGTCGTCTAGGTCATCCAAGTTTGGACAAGTTAAAACAGATGGTCCCTCATCTCTCACATTTGAAAACCATGAACTGCGAGTCATGTCAGCTTGGAAAGCATGTTAGAGCCTCTTTTCCTAGTAGTGTCAATAATCGAACTAGGGCCCCTTTTGATCTTATCCATTCTGATGTTTGGGGTCCCAGTCGTGTTACTTCTGTTTCAGGATATAGGTACTATGTTACTTTCATTGATGATTTTTCAAGATGTACCTGGTTATTTTTAATGAAAGATCGTTCTGTTATTTGATGTTTTTCAAACCTTTTGTTCCACAATAAAGAATCAGTTTGGAAAAACAATTCATATTTTGCGCAGTGATAATGCAAAAGAATACTTCTCTACATCTTTTAAATCCTTTGAGTTCTCATGGCATCATACATCAGTCTAGTTGTCCTCACACACCACAACAAAATGGTGTTCTTTGAGCGCAAAACATCGTCATCTTGTTGATACAGCCCGAACTCTTTTAATAAATGCCAATGCACCCTTGAAGTTTTGGGGGGATCTTGTGTTCTTCTTGCTGTTATTTGATAAGTCGCATGCCATCCTCTGTTTTGGGTAATAAAATCCCTCACTCTCTTTTATTTCCCACAGATCCCCTTTATATTGTTCCCCCTCGTGTGTTTGGTTCCACCTGTTTTGTCCATGACCTCTCTCCAAGTAGTGATAAATTGTCGGCACGAGCTATTAAATGCATCTTTCTTGGGTATTCTCGAGTGCAGAAGGGATATCGATGTTATTCTCCTTCTAGACATCATTTTTATGTATCCGCGGATGTTACATTCTTTGAGGACACTTTTTTCTTTGACACCTCAGCTACATCCGACTCCACTCCATCTCAGGTCCTTCCCCTTCCTCTTTGTGATGCTCCATCACCACAGGATGATCGTCCATTGCGACGATATGGTAAATTTTATGAGCGTCGAGTTCCTACCGCTCCGGAGGACAAACCTACTATTGATCCTCATGATTCAGCTCCTGCTCCAAACGCTTCTCCCACTACGGTCCATCCTGACACTTCCGCTGACTTACCTATCGCCCTTCGAAAAGGTACACGCTCTACTATTAATCCTCATCCCATATACAATTTTCTGAGTTACCATCGATTATCTCCTTCCCATTTTGCCTTTGTATCTGCCTTGTCCTCTGTTACCATTCCTAAGAATGTTCAGGAAGCATTATCTCATCCAGGTTGGCGACAGGCAATGATTGATGAGATGATAGCTTTGGAATCTAATCTTACATGGACCCTTGTTTCCCCTCCTGTTGGGAAATCAATCGTTGGTTGTCGATGGGTGTTTACTGTTAAAGTTGGTCCTGATGGGCAGGTGGATCGCTTGAAAGCCCAACTGGTAGCAAAGGGCTACACTCAGATCTATGGTCTGGATTATGGTGATACTTTTTCTCCCGTTGCTGGCTGCCATGAAACACTGGCCTTTATATCAGCTGGATATTAAAAATGCATTCTTACATGGTGATCTGGAGGAGGAGATCTATATGGCGCAACCGCCTGGGTTTATTGCTCAGGGGGAGTCGGATCTTGTTTGCAGACTACAAAAGTCCTTGTATGGCTTAAAACAGTCACCTCGTGCTTGGTTTGGGAAGTTCAGTAAAGTTATCCAGCAATTTGGCATGATTCGTTGCGAGGCTGATCATTCTGTATTCTTTAAATGCTCATCCTTAAAAAAACGTATTTATCTTGTGGTGTATGTGGATGATATTGTTATTACAGGTGATGATCAAGAAGGCATTAAGGAGTTGAAGCAACACTTATTCAAACATTTTCAAACCAAAGATCTTGGAGGATTACGTTACTTTCTTGGGATTGAAGTAGCCCAATCAAGAACAGTGTTGCTATCTCGGAGAAATATGCCCTGACATTCTAAACCGGACAACAAAATATCCCACATTCTAGAAAAGGACTAGATCTAAACCTGTTGATACTCCTATGGACCCAAATGTAAAGCTTCTACCTAATGAGGGGCTTAAGATATAGAAGATTAGTTGGGAAGTTAAATTATCTCACCATTACTCGACCAGACCTTGCTTTTCCAGTCAGTGTCGTAAGTCAGTTTCTCAACTCACCCTGTGATAGTCATTGGAATGCAGTTGTCTGGGTCCTAAGATATATCAAGGGATCACCCGAAAAAGGGATTGTTTATATGGGACAAGGGTCATACTAATATCATCGGGTATACAGATGCAGATTGGGCGGCGATGTTGCTGATAGTAGGTCCACTTGTGCTCTCGTGTGTGCTTATTGGAGGTAACCTGATTTCATGGAAAAGTAAGAAGCAGACTGTTGTTGCAAGATCATGCACAGAAGCAGAGTATCGTGCTATGGCCAATACTACTTGCGAACTTCTATGGCTAAAATATTTGCTCCAAGAATTGAAGTTTTGTGAGATAGGTCCTATGGAACTTGCTTGTGATAACCAATCAGCTTTATATCTTTCTTCGAATCCTATCTTTCATGAAAGGACCAAGCATATAGAAGTTGATTGTCACTTCATACGGGAAAAGATCCTCACGGGCATCATTAAGACTTCCTTTGTGGGTACTAAAGATCAGCTTGCAGATATAATGACTAAGTCTTTACGGGGTCCTAGAATAGCATATATATGTGACAAGCTGGTTGCATCAGACATATATGCTCCAGCTTGAGGGGGAGTGTTAAATATAATTAATGTAGACGGTGTGGACGGTATGGACGGTGTGGACGGTGGAGTCTTATTCTTTGTATATCTCTCCTAGGATTTTGTATAGATAATTATTGTTCTCTAGGAATCAGATTTCCTATCTCATTGTCAAGTGTATATATATTGTCATATTGGAATGGAAATATACAGAACATACATTCAGTTCATATACTTTATCTCTCATCAATCTCTGCTTCCTTCTTGGTGAGATGTTCATAAAGCCCTTGACCTAAAAACCAAACTTCAACCGCATTGTACCAATCCACAAAATTCTTGCCATTAAGTTTTTTCGATGTGATTATGGGACTTCCAGAGAGACAAAGGAGATGAGACCCTTCCCTGTAGACCTAGTACCAGCACTAGATTCAGCAGTGGTCGAAACAGTGGCGTTAGGGGACGAATCAGAGGACATGATGAGAGGGGAAAAGGCCAAACTGACCAAAGTTCACTTTTGACCCTCCAAACAGAGGCAGAGGATGCCGGAAAAGCGATCGGAAGAAGCCGGAGGACGAACGGACGTGTGGAGGGCGACGCGTGGACCTCACGCGCTCAGAGAAGCAGTGGACGTTGGAGGCGCGTGAGGGCGCGTGTGGAGGCGTACGGAGATGGGTCTTCACGGAACACGATCGCCGGCCGTTTCTGAGATGTCCGGTCACCTTACTTTGGTGATCGGAGATAATCGCCGGAGATGGTCGCCGGAGAACGTGTGTCGGAGAACTGTTTCGTGACTAGGTTCGTGACCAGATTGAACCTAGCTCTAGATACCAACTTGTGATTGCTGAATAGCTTGAGAGAAACACTCTCAGTCTTTTGTGAATTTATAGAACAAGAAATTACATAGTATTGTATCAAATCCCTTAATTTTAGGTATTGAGTATATCTCCTATTTACAACAGATATGTGATAAACTAGGAAACAAAATCATCTATATCATCAACATATCAAAAACAATTAAAACAATATCAACAGGAGGTAACTCTCATGCTTTGTCCTTTTGGGATCCGGTGTTGTAAGATCTCAAAGTGGTTAGATTGTTGGAAGGGAGGTTTTTTTCACTCTGGGTGGTCAGAATACTCTTACCCAATCTTGTTTAGCTAGTATCCCTTTATACTTTCTCTCTCTTTTACATATCCATGTGGCTGTGGCCAAGAAAATAGAGAACATTATGCGGGATTTCCTTTAATCGAAGGTGAGTAATTCTAGGCGAGACCACCTTGTTAGTTGGAAGGTTTGTCGTAAAACAAAGAAGGGGGGTTGGGCATTGATAATTTAGTTCCAAGAATAAGGCATTGGCAGCTAAGTGGCTTAGTGATTTCCTTCACAATCATCCTCTTTATGGCACCAAGTCATTCAAAATAAGTATGATTTGCATCTGAATGGGTGGGATACCAATTCGGGTTAGAGGAGTCTGTCATGATCTAGTCCTTGGAAGATTATTTATCAAGGTTTACCTTCGTTTAACTCTCCCTTGTCCTTTAAGTTGGGTGATGGCTCCTGTATTAAATTTTGGGAAGTTGTTTGGGTTGGTTTTGTCCCTCTTTTTGAGTATTTTCCAAGGCTTTTTCATCTACCTTCTTTGCACAATGCCCCTGTTTGTCAGTTTTACTCAGGATCATTCCTCTTGGATCCTTCACTTTTTCAGAAATTTGCATGATAGCGAGGTTAATGAGCTCATGTCTCTTGATTTCAATTGACACTATTCATCCCTCTTCTATTCCTGACTCAAGAACTAGGGTCTTTATCCTTCGGTAGTGCTCACATGTAAATCCTTTTTCAGTTCGACTCTTCCAAATAATACAAATAGTTTTCTTCTGGATAAACCCATTTGGAAGTCCAAAGCTCCCTCAAAAGTTAAAGTATTTGCCTGGACTGTTGTTCTTAATAGGATTAAGACTAATGGCATGCTGCAGAAGCGAGGACCTCTGACCACTTTGTCTCCTAGTATGTATGTGTATCATGTGTGCTTCAGATTCCAAAACTAGGCCTCATCGTTTTTTTATCTTTTGCATTGCCCAACTGCAAAAATTTTCTGAAATAGATTGTTTGGGTCTTTTGAAGTGTCAACAGATTTGATTTGGTCGAATAATTTGAATTGATAGCCAAGATGTTAGCTACTATTAGAGCAGATTTGTTGGCCTTATTTCTGCATTAATTGTAGCAGATTTGTTGGCCTTATTTCTACATAATTGTGAGCAGATTTGTTGGCCTTAGGATTAGCATTTATAGCACATTAATTGTAGCAGATTTGTAGGCCTTATTTCTGCATAATTGTGAGCAGATTTGTTGGCATTTATTAGCATTTATAGCACATTAATTGTAGCAGATATAACAGATATTGTACAGCTTGTATCATCTCTATTTAATTGAGAATTCTCCAGCAGGAGAACACGGGTTTCTAACCTATATTCCTCTGAGTTTGACATGGAATCAGTCTAGGTTGCGATCCTAACCTAGCTCTGTCCGAATCATAGTCCTTTTTTTCTCTCTCAAGTCTCTCCTAGTTACCTCTTGTCCCTTGTCCCTTCTGCGTTTTCTTCCTTGTGATTTATTCTCAGTCTCATGTCAATTGAAAAGTATGATGTCTTGTTTGTTCGCCTTAATGGTAAGAACTATCCAGCCTGGGCATTTCAGTTCGAGATCTTTGTCAAAGGTAAGGACCTTTGGGGAGATGTTGATGGTACCAGTACTGCTCCTGACAAAGAGAAGCAGAAGGCTGACTATGCCAAGTGGGAAGTCCAAGATGCTCAAGTCATGACATGGATCATAGGGTCTGTTGATCCCACTATTGTTCTCAACCTCAGACCATTCAACACTGCAGCTAAGATGTGGGTCTATCTGAAGAAAATATATCGCCAAAATAACATTGCTCGTAGGTTCCAGCTTGAACATGACATTGCCATGTCTCAACATGATAGTCTATCAATTTCTGAATTTTATTCTTATTTCATGAATCTTTGGGCTGAATACACTAACATTGTTTATGAGGATTTGTCTGCTGAAAATCAAAGTGCAGTGCAGAAAGTTCATGAAACTACTCAAAGAGATCAATTCCTTATGAAATTGAGACCTGAATTTGAGGGTATTCGGTCCAACCTCATGAATAGGGCTCCTGTTCCCGCCTTGGATGCATGCCTTAATGAACTTCTTCGTGAAGAACAACGTCTCCTAGCTCAAACAACCATGGAACAACAGAAATCAGCCTCTCTTCCAGCTGCATATGCTGTCCAAGGCAAGCCTAGAGGACGCGACATAGTGCTGTCCAACGTTTCTGCTGCAAAGGATTTGGACATTTTGCTTCACGGTGTGCTAAAAAGTTCTGCAATTACTGCAAAAAAGATGGCCACATCATTAAGGAATGTCCTATCCGACCACCAAGAAAACCCGCAACAGCATATACTACCTCTGTTGGTTCTTCTGCCACTGGTTCTGCGGTTCAAGATGCTTCTGCTCCTGCACAAAACTTAACCCTCGAAATGGTCCAACAAATGATAATTTCAGCTTTTTCTGCTTTAGGACTTTCAGGTAAACCTTCTACTTCATGTTCTCCTTGGTATTTTGACTCCGGGGCATCCAATCATATGACCAACACTACTAATACTCTTACAAACATCACCAAATACTCTGGTAATGTAATCTCCAAATTCATACTGCTGATGGCAATAGTTTACCAATCAGAGTAATTGGTGATATTTCCTCATCCTTAACCAATGTTTTTGTTTCCCCTGGTTTTACTAGTAACCTTATTTCTGTTGGTCAATTAGTTGACAATGATTGTCGGGTTGAATTCTCAAAATCTGGTTGTCTTGTGCAGGATCAACACTCAGGGAAGATGATCGCGAAGGGGCCTAAAGTTGGACGTCTTTTCCCTTTGTCTCCATGTACTTTCCTACCTTTTGTTTCTTGTAATTCCGCTAAAGTTGATTTCCAAATATGGCATAAGCGTCTTGGTCACCCAAACTCATATGTACTTCATGACTTGATGAAATCTGGTGTTCTTGGTAATAAAATTCCACCTTCTCTTAGTACTTTCCAGTTTGACTGTAACTCATGTAAACTTGGTAAAAGTAAAATTCTACCATTTCCGATTCATCAATCACATGAAACCCAACCTTTTGATATGATCCATAATGATTTATGGGGAATAGCACCTGTTATATCTCATGCTAATTACAAATATTTTATCACATTTATTGACGATTATAGTCGGTTCACATGGGTCTATATTTTAAGATCTAAAGATGAAGCATTATCCGCTTTTAAAAATTTTCATGCCTATGTTGAGACCCAATTTTCCTCCAAAATTAAAATTCTGCGATCTGATAATGGGGGGGAATACACGTCTAATTTATTTCAAAAGTTCTTGCAAGAAAATGGCATCTTATCTCAAAGGTCATGTCCTTCAACACCCCCAACAAAATGGGGTAGCTGAAAGAAAAAACCGACACCTTGATGTGGTCCGAACTCTTATGTTGGACTCCTTTGTGCCATCTCGTTTTTGGTGTGAAGCCATCTCCACTGCTGTCCACCTTATTAATCGATTGCCTTCTCCATCATTAAACAATGATTCTCCTTTCTCCCGATTATTTGGCCACAAACCCACCTATTCCAGTCTTCGCACTTTCGGTTGTGTGTGTTATGTCCATCTTCCCCCACATGAACGCACAAAGCTCACAGCTCAATCTGTTAAATGTGCTTTCCTTGGTTACTCAGCCCACCAAAAAGGTTTTATGTGCTATGATCCTAATCTACGTAGGCTTCGGGTTTCTAGAAATGTCATATTTCAAGAAGATACATATTTTTTTGCAACTACCCAAGACACTCCCTCTTTTACAGTTTCTGTTATGCCATTATTCTCTGCAGACAAACCTGCACCAAAACCTTTATTGGTGTACCAAAGACGTCCTCCAAGGCCAACTTCTGATCAATCTCTGGCTGCTGATCCCGTGAGTTATCAACAACCAGCTACTCTACGTCGCAGTACCCGCATTCATAAACCTCCGAAAAAGTATGGTTTCCCTTCACCTTTATCTTTGAAAGCAACTTTAGCATCTGTCCCGATCCCCTCTTCCTATAACCAGGCCATGGAGCATAAATGTTGGCAAGAAGCAATTCAAGCAGAACTTCTAGCACTAGAAGAAAATCAGACATGGGACGTTGTTCCCTGTCCTCCATTGGTTAAAGCTCTTGGCAGCAAATTTGTCTTCACTATCAAGCTTCGATCGGACGGCTCAATAGATCGATATAAGGCTAGATTAGTTGTTCTTGGCAATAGGCAAGAATTTGGTCTTGACTATGAGGAGATTTTTGCACCTGTGGCCAAAATGACTACTGTACGTACTATTCTTGCCATTACTGCCTTTGAATCTTGGCAAATAAACCAGATGGATGTCAAGAACGCATTCCTCCATGGTGACCTCAAGGAGGAAGTTTACATCAAACTTCCTAACGGTATGCCCTCATCTTTTCCTAAATCTGTTTGCAAACTGAAGCGTTCTTTATATGGCTTGAAACAGGCACCCAGAGTATGGTTTGAAAAGTTTCGCACAACACTACTTGGCTTTTCCTTCATACAAAGCAAGTATGATCCGTCACTTTTTATACAGAAGACCTCAAAAGGAATTGTCATACTACTTGTTTATGTGGATGATATTGTGGTCACCGGATCAGACCAAGAGGCTATCTTTACAATCAAGCAATTGTTACACTCCACTTTCCACATGAAAGATCTTGGCCGGCTTACTTACTTCTTGGGACTAGAAGTACATTTTCAGGAAAAAGGCATCTATGTCAATCAACACAAATATGTCCAAGATCTAATCCAGGTCGACTGGCCTCATCAATGCATCTCCTGTAGACACTCCTATGGAAGTTAATGTAAAAATAAGACGAGATGAAGGTGAACTTCTACAAGACCCTACTTCCTACAGGCAGCTGGTTGGCAGTCTTATCTACCTAACCATCACAAGACCTGATATTTCTTTTGCTGTCCACACTGTCAAGAAATTCATGCAAGCTCCTCAAGCACTTGCATCTTTCGCAAAGACAATCGTATTATTCGATATCTTCTCGGTACTACCAACCGTGGTCTTTTCTTTCCTACCAGTACATCCACACGCCTTCAAGCCTACGGCGATGCCGATTGGGTCGGATGCCCGGACACAAAAAAATCCACAACCGGCTGGTTCATGTTTTTAGGTGATACTCCCATCTCCGGAAGTGCAAGAAACAAGACTCGGTCTCTAAATCTTCTACTAAAGCGAGAATATCGGGCCATGTCCGCAGATGTTCCGAGATTATCCGGTTACTAGGTCTTCTTTCAGAGCTTGGTTTCTTACAAACAACACCGACTCCACTACATGCTGATAACACAAGTGCCATACAGATTGCAGCAAATCCTGTATACCATGAAAGAACAAAACACATAGAGGTTGATTGTCACTCGATCCGGGAATCATATGATCGTGGAATCATCACTTTGCCTCATGTCTCTACATCTGCTCAACTTGTTGACGTCCTCACAAAATCCCTTACACGTCAGTGTCATAATTTCCTAATTAGCAAATTGATGCTTGTCGACTTACCAGCATCAATTTGAGGGGGGGATGTCAACAGATTTGATTTGGCTGAATAATTTGAATTGATAGCCAAGATATTAGCTACTATTAGAGCATATTTGTTGGCCTTATTTCTGCATTAATTGTAGCAGATTTGTTGGCTTTATTTCTGCATAATTGTGAGCAGATTTGTTGGCCTTATTTCTGCATAATTGTGAGCAGATTTGTTGGCCTTAGGATTAGCATTTATAGCACATTAATTGTAGCAGATTTGTTGGCCTTATTTCTGCATAATTGTGAGCAGATTTGTTGGCATTGATTAGCATTTATAGCACATTAATTGTAGCAGATATAACAGATACTGTACAGCTTGTATCATCTCTATTTAATTGAGAATTCTCCAGCAGGAGAACACGGGTTTCTAACCTATATTCCTCTGAGTTTGACATGAAGAATCTTGGATCTGCCCTATGGACTTGCAACTCTTTTCTCCTTACAAAATTTAGAGGTTTTGGTTCTCGTGAAGATGCCAAAACTCTGGCAATGCTCGGTTTTTGTTGTTCTTTGGTGTATATAGTTGGAAAGAAATAGTAGTGTTGATATTAGTTGGACGGTGCGGATGGTGTTCCTAGGATTTAACTTATCATTTATTTTCTTGTAAATTGTAAATTGTATTTACTATTTAGTGTATATATATAGCAAAGTATGATGAATAAAAATTACTCAAGCATTTCACAACCTCTAGTCTCTTGAATATGGTATCTAGAGCCACTTTCTATGTTCTTTAAAAGTTTCTGCATCTGGTCAGCAGAACCTAAAAGTCCCTGAACGTAGTCTTTGTCCCTAAACCCAAACAGGAACCTCAACATCCGAAAGTCCCTTCCACCGACCTGACTACTATCCACCGCCGCCGGATAACCACTCGGTAACTGCCATTCGGCCAGCCACCGAAGTTGCGTCTCCGGAACCCCATTCACATGCCTCCACGCGTACTTATTCCTGTCGGCGCGTGTAACCCACACGCCACCTTCCGGTGGTCACAAACACCGCGCGCTCGCCCAGATCTGGTCGCCGGCCTCTCCTCTTTCTGCCTAGGTCATCAGTTCTTAGATCATCCAACTCTTTGACAAGTGGGTCTCCTCCACTTTGGGGCTCTGTTCTTGTTCTGTGTTTCTGGTCCCTGTTTGTTGGCCCCTTCATTTTCTCAGGTACTAAGATGGCTTCTAACTCTCAGAAAAATGATGGTCCTGCCTTCTCCATCTCCGGAACGCCAACAATTACTTCAGAGAAATTGAATGGTAAAAATTATTTAGCATGGTCAGCCTCTGTAGAACTTTGGTTCCTTGGTCAAGGATATCACGAACATCTGGAAAAGTCCTCAGACAAAATTTCATAAGAAAGTCGTGAGCAGTGGAAGAAACTTGACTATCAACTTTGTGCTCTCTTGTGGCAATTTGTGGAGCCAACCATCCTCACAAATTTCAGAGCCTTCAAAACTTGTCACTCTTTCTGGGAAAAGGCTAAAAGTGTCTTTGCTAATGACATTCAACAATTGTATGATGCTGCCCAAAAATTGGCCACTCTTAAACAAACTGATCATGACTCTTTTTCGACTCAGACTTCATTTGGGATAGGGTTATTCTTTTGGCATCCAGTTGTTGCTCTGCCTATGGTTTTTAGTGGGGTTTGTAGACATGCAGAGGGATTGGCATGCTGTGTTGCATGGCTCTATCTCCTAGTTTTAGCTTTTTCTTTTTGTTTTTTGTGAGGATGATTTATCCTCTTCTAATTTATTCTTCTATTCTATAATAATATTTCTTTCATTATCAAAATAAAAAATATAAAAAATATAAAATTGCAAGTTCAGTTTCCCTTGCTCACTCGTCACTCCTGGTTACTACAAGTCTCTTATGTCAAGCACAGAGCAAATAGTCCAGGAAACCCAGCTTCTTCCGATACTCACATACAAAGTAAGAATGCAGTCCTAAAGTTTAACAGGGCCTGGGTGGAAGCAAGCTTGAGAAGGTTAAAAGATTGCACAACGAAGTTTAAAGAAAATGGCAACAAGACAACACTCTAGCTAAAAGACAATTGCATAACTTAATCCCCATTATGATTGCATGCATCCACAAACAGCCCAGCTAGACTTATGCCTGGTCAAACAAATCTTTAAACTATGAATGGGCTACAACGTGAAACATTCCAACTGGCACAACTTTGGCAACTTCATAATCTGAAATGAGTTACAATTTTATGTTTGTTAACTCAGAAGATAGTCAAGAATGAAAGATTTCAAAATAGGAATTTTCATTCTCAGGAAATTTCAAAATCCTCCCCGCCCTTGATTGATTTTTTAATTTTTATTCAATTTATTTTTTAATCTTAGATAATCACATAAATGTTGAATGGTTACTTCTCAGTTCATCCAAAGAAAAGAGAAGATAGAGAGTCACAGCAAGAATTTTAACACCAGACAATTAAGAAACAAATAAAAGCAATATGGTCTGACAGCTTGTAATCACAGACCTCTCTGCGAAGAAGCAAGTTTAGAGAACTGCAATAAGCTTTTCTCAATGGACCCAAGCAATTCTTGTCAAGACTCTGCAAGTCAACAGAAAGATAATTTAGGAAGAGAGCAAAGAAAACCACTCAACAAATATATGTATGCAAAATGAAAAAATGAGCAGGAATTGTAGGTCATCCATAACCTTTAGATGTTGCAGAAGGCGTGCATATGTCCTGCACTTGTACCGCAGGTCAGCATGATCAGGCCTCTTCAACTGTCCCCGCTGTTTAGAGCAAACAGACAAAGTGATACTAAAAAATTCCAACCAAAACCTTAAAAACAATTCTATAAAATTTTATAAAAAATACCTGAGAAAAGTAACTTTTATCACTTATCATGAAGTCCACCAAACTAGCAAAGTAATTTCTCAAGAACTCAGAAGCTCTCCTGACAAAAGTAGATTTTAGTTTTTCTAGTTCTGCATGCTTCTCTTTGACCTGTAGGAGGTAACAGGAACCACCATCAAAACAGATAACTTTTAAGTCCTGTACATATTTGCCATATTGACAAAAGCCAGAGTACTCTCTTTGCTTTGTGAGCCCAATTCATAGTGCTCTCATACAGATTCTCTCCAACCAATCAAAATGGAAGAAACTAATAAATAAAAATCATATCATCATAGGAAAAATTTCTCTTAAGGTGTATTTGATTCACTAAAAAATAGGGACTGGACAGCACAAAAATATTTGTCCGGTGTTTGATTTAAAAAATGATTGTTGGACAGCACAAAACGAGGGACTGGACAAATAACCAAAATCTTGTAACTTACTAAACCACAGTACAAGTTTTTGTCCATTGTATAGGAAAAGTAAAAAGACAATACTAGACAAATGATATTCAACAAGATTAAAAGAAGAAACAGGGGAATAGACGGTGGGCTGAGCGTAGCTGCTTGGAGGCGGCGCTCAACGACGGTGACCGGTGGAGGAGGGGCATGACAATGGTAGTCCGAGCACGGAGGGTCGAACGACGACGGAAACAGGGGAGGAACCAAACGACGATGGGTTGAGCGTCGCTGCGTGGAGGTGGCGCTCCGATCTCTACCACCGCCACTGCAAATCAGCATGTACGGCTACCATTCGAGCTCTTGTGGATCCAATCAAACGGCTGTGGAGGTGGTGGTGGAGGCATGGTGGTTCTGTCGAGGCCTCGGAGTTCACACAAGGCTGATTCTGTTCCACCCCCTTGAATCTTCCTTCCATGCGCAAAGAGCATGAACGTAGTTGCACTTGAGGGACAAAAATTGGAAACCAAACGCAGATGTAGACATGTAGTTGAGCAAGCTAGAAAGTTAAAAAAGAGTATTTCCCAGGTCCTCAACTTATAATTTGGTTGAACCCAAGTCTGATTTGTTGGTTAAGGTTTTGTAGCTTTCCTTATTTGCTGAATCATTTTATAAAATGATTCGGTTTCAAATGGGTTGTAGAGCAAAAGGCCATGGAGCTGTTTGCTGAAATGACACACAGGGGAAGAAGACAACATATTAAAAAAAAATTATTATATTATTTAATTATTTTATTATTAAATTTGCTCAAAAAAAGTTTCAAAATCTTGTTATATGCCTTTTTTCAAACCAAACATTGCACAATATAAAGGGTATTATAGTAAAGTTTACATTATTCTGTCCAGTGTTTAACCATGTCAAACAAAATCCAGGTCAAAATTGCTTGTGTTGTACATCGACCACCAAACAACCTACAATAAAAAAAGTTGTCTTGTGACTCACCTACTTGTCCAGTATTGTTTTGTCTGTCCTGTCCTTTTTAGTGAATCAAACGCACCCTTAATACTTTTTTAACAAATAAAACAGACATTCCATGTCCCACAAATAATTTTGTTTCCTTAATGGCTAGATCGTGATCAATTTGCTTTAAAGATGATTTTTAATGAGAAAAAGTTAAGCAAAGAACATACAGCTCTCATGTTTGCATAAACAGGGTCTAGATGAGGTACTTCAAGACCACGCAAGGCACTAGTCAACCATTCACATGCTTCTACATTTTGAAGCATTCGAGCTTCATCAAATGAACCTCCAGTCAAAGATGCTGCATACTAACAAAACAAAACATCACTAAAATAAGTACAAGCTAAATAAGTTCATTGAGCTCAAACTAGGATACAATTCACCTGTTGAAAGCATACCTCAGAAGGGACGCGTAATCGTTCAAGAACCTTATCAAGCTCCTCAATGAGAGATTTGTTGTTCACCGATTGCATTTCCAACTTGTTATTGCGGATTTCTATCTGGACATCAGAGAAGTGTTGACAAAAATAAAGAGATTAGTACTTTTTTAAAACTCTTCTTACATCTGAAATTATATCAACTACAATACTTAGACAAGCAAGCCAAGCAAAACTGAAAAATATCATATAAAGCACTAAGCAACTTCTGTAGCACCACAAAATGAACACTTAGAAATAATTGTGACCATAACCCAGCTTTTTAAAGGTAACAACCAAATCGAAATTAATTTAATTTTAAAGTCAGAAGGAAGATTTTATAAAGGGGAAAAGAAACCTCTTATTTTCTTATATGCTTGAGAAAAGAAAAGTGAAGAATTTTGGAAAGAGAGAAAACAGTATATATACAACAACAACAACAACCAAGCTTTATCCCACTAGGTGGGGTCGGCTACATGGATCATATGGCGCCATAATGTTCTATCATGAATCACGTTAATAGTTAAATCATTGGCCTCCAAATCTTTCTTAATAGTTTCTCCTATAGTTTTTCTTGACCTACCTCTGCCTCTAGCTATTGGATTGCCCTCCACCTGGTCCACTCTCCAGTCTCTCCTTACTACAGAATCTAAAGGTCTCCTCCATACATGCTCAAACAACCTAAGTCGAGATTCAACCATCTCTTCTACAATAGGTGCTACCCCAACTCTCTCTCTAATGCTATGATTCCTAATCCTATCACGTCTAGTTTTTCCGCTCATCCAGCGCAACATTCTCATCTCTGCTACATTGATTTTACTCTCGTGTTGTTTTTTACCGCCCAACATTCCGTCCCATACAACATCACCAGTCAAATAGTTGTACGGTAAAATTTTCCCTTTAGCTTAAGAGGTACCTTTTTATCACACAAAAAACCCGAAGCCTTCCTCCATTTCGACCACCCTGATTGAATCCGATGGTTTATAATGAGTGGAAAAAATATTCCACAAGTCCATGACAAATGCAAGAAAAAGAAAAGAAGAAAATGAGAGAGAGAAAGAAGAGAAGTTCAGTAGTACAATAAAGCTCTCCAATCCCTCTCTATCAAAACCCCCTGATTGAGACCATGGGACAAACACCAAAGGGGCTATATATACACTTCTATCTCCATAACACATCAAGAAGCAGCATAATATCCTTGAAAACGAGAGGATTTTGCTCTTACTAAACATACTTAATAAATGCATGCTGACATGAAACTTTTCACTTCTTACTCTACTCCTGCCAAATCCTTTGAAGCTAACCAAAAAGAAGTGTTATAAATTAAGTAGACATCCAAGATTCAACAAAGTTATAAGTATTCTGTTCCAGATTAAACTGGAAGCTTAGCAGCAAAAAAATTATTGGGCAACTGTTTCCAAGCTAACCCAAATATCAAGAGATGGATGTTTTCTTTTCATACTTTGCCTGTCTCGTACAGGCCTTCATTATTAGCCTCTTGGTAATGACTTGGGAAGTGAATTTCAAGATACAGATAAATAAGAGCTATTAATATAATAGAGAAAACAAAATAACACCAGAATCATTGATACCTATGATTTATCAGGCAGGAAAAAAAACAGAGGTTGGACCATTAAAATTGAAAACAATGTGCTAGAGCTAGACTAATGCATTAATTGGCTTGCCTTGCAAAGGAACAAAGAAAACTAAACAAATGAACCATGATTCCAGCAAACACTACCATCACAACCACAAAGTAAATTGTGTCTACAAAAATTATATTCCGAACTTGAAGGGTACATGTCCTTACTGATTCAATATCCTCCCTCATGTGCCGGAGTTTCACATTGAATATGCCTAACCATTCATCCATGTCTTCCACACAAGTTGTTGCTGCTTCAAGCCCTTGCATCACCTGAAAGGCACCAATTAGTATGAGCCACTTTATTAGTATGAGCCACTTTATAAATAAGTAAATAACTAATCAGAAGCATGGAGGTTTATGAAATGGACTTGTATTTAGCTCTAAATATGAATGACAATAACAAGATACTGTTAAACTTAAAACATCAGCACATTTGAAGCTTCAAGCAGGCACAAAGTCAGAGAAAGTTGATCTCATACAAAAGTCAAGAATCCAAGGTGTTTAAACAACTAAAATCATAGCTTAGACAACATAAATGCTTAGTTCTGTCTATCATTTGAATCACACACTGATAGAAAATTAAGCTGTCATTGAACATGTGAATCAAGGGGCCTGTTTACAAGAACGTACAGCAAACAAGAAGACAATATCACCCAAAGAAAGGCCATCAACTCAGAACTGCAATACCTCATCCATCAAAGGTTCACTTTCTAAAATGGCGTGCACATTTGCTGCTTCTAGAGCCTGCAGCTCTCTCTTCAACCTTTCTGAAAATGCCTCAGCTTCACCAATACCCATGACATAACTGCACATTCCAAAAATTCAACAATTTAGTTAAGCATATTAACATGTGAAAGAAGATATGATTTAACAAAACTGAATTATGCATACCCCCAGCTGACATAATTATTTTCATTCAAATTTTATAAATGTTGCAACCATTACGTTTGTTGATGACCAACTACAAATTAGGTGAAAGCACATGAATGGTTTGGTTTTATACTCAACAAGCATGGACAATGCACAAGCCCACTCTACCATGTGCTGAAATTCAACTTTTATTTAGAAGAATGAAGGCAGCAAGGATTGAATTCCAAACCACTTAGACATAGATGCTCTGATATCATTTGAATGACCAACGATCCCAAAAGCTTAAGACATTAGATGAAGGCATATGAATCACACACTTTCTACTAATTTATGAATTCCATCTATTGATATTAGTCATAAATTGTGGCCATAAATTTTATAAGGAAAGACTAATATACTCTGTATGATCCTCAGATTAAAGAACTCAACCCAGCAATTTACCATAACAGAGGCCATTACTTCAATTATATTACTCATCATAAATGTTGAACCTCAATGCCATTTAAGACAGAAGAATAGCACCTACGTTCCCAAAAGGGCCTCCATGTCCTCTTCCTCTGCCTGGGAGACAAGTTCCTTTTCGACATTGACTTTCAATTCCGTCTCGGGCACAGCAGATGCAACAGGACCACCATCTTGCACGTTCCTTTGAGTAGAAACTGAGGGTGTATTTTCCTATTTCACATTTCTTTAGAAAATAACTAAAGAGTAACGCCAACAGTAAAAAATAATTAACTGCAATTAATCACTGTGATAGGAAGTTCAGACAGAGAGACAATCGAACTTAGACAGACTCTTATGTTTTGTCTGGGTGGGAGGGGAGGTGAGGTGAGGAGGGAAAGGAAGAATTGACCTAGACTCTTGCCTGAGAAATTTTTAAGGAAGATAAGAAAAAGGAGGGGGATGTATACCCCCTTAAGGCCCCAATATTCTTACTAGTCGAATTGGCAGGCAAGAAGGGGAAACCATTTATTTTAAATTAAATACAGAAATCACATCTGTTAAACTTTAGCTCCCAAACAAGGGAAAGAGAATAGCCCTCCTTTCCTTACTTAACCATCCAATGATCCAAACAAGGGGAAGTAACTCCCTCTCCATCCTCTCCCTTATCCTCCCTTCACTGTCCCTCCCATCTCTTCCATCTACTCAAGCTTCCAAACATAAAATTAGAGTTTAACATCCTCAGCTTGAGATCATGGACTTGAACACTAATGAGATAAGTCACACACCATAGAAAGTAATAAATACCAAGTAATTATTTATTAAGCAGGTAAAGCATATTGTATTCATTACAGAATGACAGCTACTTGATTTTAAAGCAGCGCTAAAATTAAGAGACTAGAAGACCATCATATGCACCTTAGCCCAAAGAGCCATCTCCACAACATCTATACCAACAACCTTAGGAAGGCGGCCTAACACATCTTTGCAGATGTTTAAGATGCAAAGAAGGAGGCGATTCCTACAAGAAAAGTGATAGACATAATGAGAAAACTTTCCTCTCCTGAAATAGAACTCAACCCCTAAACTGTTGATGTTTAGATTAACATTTCTCTCAATGATATAACCTGTCATCAATGTTGCGCATTGTCCACTGAGGAGGAGCGACACTCTGGCTCCTAAGGTTATCAAATCCCTACAAGATATATATTCATCAGCTAAAGAAACAAATGATTAGGAAGACATCAATATATGAATTTCAAAGCATGGAATTGTTGCTTCTCATATTGCTTCTGCACCAGAAACTGAGAACAATATGCTTAGAATTAGAAAAGATCTCTTCCATTATGGAACTTTACCAGTGTAAATGTACATCCACTGGGATCATTAGTTATAACTTCCACTTTTGAGAGGTGCTTCAACTTGTATAGTTTTGCAGGCTGCAAGTACAAGAAATTTTATTCACAATAGCAAAATATGTTAGAACCTCCAATCAAGTTAAATTCACATATAAGAAGAAGAAAAACAGGACTATATAACATTTACAGTGAAGTTTCAAGAATCCAATTTCAGTTCATCTGTTTCTTCTACACATAGCTAGATATATGCCTAAAAAGTATGTATGCATTAGGGGGAGGAAATAAAAATCATATTCTTCAACTAATATGGATTAGATGGATAAAAGGTGTAAGGAAGAGAACTTTGCAAAATATACTCAAAGATATAAAAGCCATTTCTTGTGCCACAAAAGCTTA
Organism: Sophora flavescens; assembly: GCA_030762895.1. Classification (NCBI taxonomy): domain Eukaryota; kingdom Viridiplantae; phylum Streptophyta; class Magnoliopsida; order Fabales; family Fabaceae; genus Sophora; species Sophora flavescens. The sequence goes on along the minus strand of CM061066.1, from coordinate 47,410,190 downwards.
CTTTTAGGTTGAGCAGTTGTTTGACTTGTTTCACATGGTAACATACTAACTCCTCCATTGTGTCAAGCTTCTCCAAAGTGAAATACTCACCCCCTCCCCAACAATTTTAATATTTTGTTCCCTAAATGATTCGGGCTTTGCATGAGGATGCATTTAGCTTACACCTAATAACGTACACCTAATAATAGTAATACAGCAAAGGACATACCAATGTACTGAAGAACCAGAATTTATGTTGCAAAATATTTTTGTAATTCATGTGGTGTGCTAACTTCATTAAAGATAAGCTGCATGAGCATCAAATACCTCAAGAACTCCTCCTGTAGAATACTTCAAAACTCGAAGAAAAGCTGTTGTCCTCTGACCTTTCGATTTTGCTGCAGGAAACAGCAGGTTGTCACCAACAATGATGCAAATGTAGAATTTAACAAATCATGACAGGAGTAACAAACATTGAAGAGGTCACGTACAATGACTCACTTCCCCTTTAGAACACAATGAATTCTACAACCAGTCAGATGAAGATAGAACTAAATATCTCACAAGCATACAAATGCAATAAGAATAATAAAGATGACTAGGCCTCCAAAGGGAAGTCAACTTCAGAATACATCATCCAGTACCATTGACTGCACTCTTTTTATTCCTCTTATGTTCAGCAAAGTAAATCATATTCGTCTGCATTTGTATTATTAACTTGATGTGTTCAAAACAACTTACAATCAAAATTTTACAAGAAAGCTTTTGAAGCCAAAAAAAGGGTCATTTTTCCTGAAAAATTAATTAAAATACATTATGTCAAAACCACTTATTCCTACCTTATGAGCTAAGCTAATGCATCATAAAATCCCAAATACTCTTATATATACAATAACGCTCGTCTTTTGTTCAGCCAAGAAAATCCTATGTTTGGGTTAGCTAATTTGGTATTCAAATTCAAAATAGTTTACAGTCAAAATCTTACTGGAATAGCTTTTGGAAAAAGAGAAAACAAAGAAAAATGTCATTTTTCTGTAAAAATTATTTAAAACCAAGCATACATTATATCATATTTTAATACTCCCAGTGAGGTGAGAATAAAAGTTTCACACATTTGATACAAGGGATAAAAATCATTCTCAGTCATAATAGATGCCCGGAAATAAAATTTGTAATCCGAAAGTTAAAATATTTATTCCCATGTGTGCGGATGAGAAAAAAATATTCCTGGGTAAGATTCCCAAAAATATAGTTCAGGTGGGAAAAAAAACATTTGATGAAGTAACCAAATGCCGCCTTAAGCATACCTTATGAGCTTAGCCAATGCATCACAAAATCTTACACCCTCGTTCTATACAATAATGCTAACACCAAACCGAAACTATTATAGTTAGGTAAGTTAGTTATCACTGCTCCGTTACTTAATAAACTCCCGAACAATGGCTTAATACTTTTTAATCACTCCACTCTATCCTCCCCAACATAGCATTAGGCATTCCAAGCATCTCTTCAAAGCCAGTGTTGTTATAAGAAACCAGTGTGCTCACACCAGAGTAGTTAATACTTAATATCTCATCAAAAGCTAAAACACTCATAAAATCTTACATAAGACTAAAAAAAAAAAAGTAAAATCATAGGAGCAGCAACTATGAAGAATAGTTAAAATTGGAAGTTGAAGAAAGATAGAGAGGGAAAAATGGTGAAGTTAAGTAACTGGAAAGAGCAAGAACCCTAGGCTTAGCCATTTGACGGCCAAGCTTGGAAGATTTTGACCAGATCCCGTGACTCTTAGAAACGCGGATCGAGATTATGATCTTCTGGTTTGGGTCCTCAATTGCAGTCTCGCAAGCTCGACGAAGGTCAGCATCGTCAGCAGATGATTTCGCCATGTTTTTTCGTTGTCTTCTTCACTCTGATCTCTCTCAAATCAAAGATGGTTCTTCTCCTTTTGGAATTGGAAGAGATGTGGCGTGACGTGTTCGAGACAGAGAGTAAAAAAAAATTTGCGAAAGAACAACGGTCGCAGTTGGACTTGGATTTTTCTTTCTTTCTTCTTTCCTTTGGCGTTGAGCTCGGCGTGTGTCCGTGTCCTTTTACTTTTCTTTTACTTACAGCGACTCGTTTTTACTTTTACAGTTTTATTTTTAAAAAACAACTATTAAAATGTTTTTTATTTTATTTTGAGCAGTTTATTATTGCTTATTTTGTTAAAAATTAATTCTTTAAAACTAAATAACCATTTTTAAAAAAATTTGGTCTCTTTGTTTTTTTTTTAAAATAATAAAAATCACAAAAAAAATTAGTACTAAAATGAAAATTATTTTTATTAACTTTTGAAAAAAATCATTTTTATAACTAACTATTTTAAAAAATGAATTTTATAATTGTAAACAAATACCAAATAGATTCTGATTTTCCTTAAAATCTCAAAAAAAATAAACTCTAGATCATTAAATGATAAAATCACTTATTTTTTTATTCAATAACAAACAGCCCCTTAACTTATAGTTTAAAGGATTTTTACACAGACATTCAGTAATATTTTAACAAATCAACATTATATTTATTTATTTTATTTATTAGAATAAAAACACGTATGTCCAAATATTAGTGGATGTCTATGTACAACTTTTTACATTAAGAGTATGTACTACTTTAATCCTTTAAGGGCTCGTTTGGTGGTCAGGATAGGATAAGGGCGGATAGGATAAGAGAACATGATAGGAGTAGGATAGGATATGAGCAGGATAAGCTGTTATCATATCCGACGTTTAGTGTTCACCAGATAACCAATTGGACAGTATTATAATTTAAGTATGAATTTTAAAATTTTTCGTTTTTATTCTAAATGTTTTCATCTTTTATTAGATTTACTTTTTTTATAATTTTCATTATTTAAATTTATATAAAAAGACAAAATTATCCTTGTGATAAAATTACATATGATGTTTTAAATTTTTAAAATATTGTCTAACTAAAATTAATTTTTTATATTTTTAAATATTCATTTTTTGTTTTTACTTTACATATAGTTAAATTATTAGAATAATTTTTTATATTTAATAGTTTTTAAAAATAATATAAAATAACAAAATTAGCATTGTGATAAAATAAAAATAAATTTTAAAATTGATTATTAATATTTTTATTATTTTAAATATTTTATATTTTATTATACATTTTTTTGGTAATCATGTTAAATTTTATTATACTTTAAATTATTATTTTATTATACTATAATTATATTATATATTATATATTACATATTTTTATATTTTATTATACTTTAAATTACCCTATCCTACTTGTTACCAGAAAAAAAAAATCACCTTATCCTATATCCTGTTGAGTTCTAACTCAGTCCTCCCCTCTAGATAGAATTTTAACTAGATTGACAGGATATGATAAGTGACAGGATTGACTTATCCTATCCTGCTGGCTCACCAAACAACAGTTTCAGACAGGATATGATAGATTATCCTATCTTGTCTCTCTTATACTGACCACCAAACGGACCCTAAGAGTGTGTGTTTGGGAAAGATTGATTTTCCTTATTTCAACTATTTTTTGGCTAAAAAATTGTTTCATGCATAATCTATCATGTTTTTTTTTTTGTAACCATGACATAGCTAGGTACGAAGTATCTATCATCATTAGCAATGACTAATCTCCGTCGGGGAACCTGTTGGGCACACAAGGTGGGTTCTACCGTCCCAATCAGGTTTTCTCCATACAAAAAAATCAGGATTCGAACACTTGACCACTTGCTTAAAGTGTCCAAGTCCCTTACCACTTGGACTAATCACATGTTTGGCAATTAGTTAAAATTTTAAAAAAAACAAACAAACAAAACAAAACTTGTTTTGGAGGGGAAAAAACTGTTTTTATACTATCTTCTCCTAAGAGCATGTTTGGAAAAGTTGGATTTTTTTCCCTTTCGAATGTTTTATCCCAAAAAAATATTTTCAAAATATTCTAACATGTTTGTCATCTTGCTTCAAAAACTTTTATATAGTAAATTACGAAAAACGATAAAAGTTATTTGTATAATTTAATAATATTTGTTTACAACTTAATTTTGTTGGGATACACGGGGATAAAATAGCTAAAATCTAAAAATTTAAGTTGTCTCAAGCATGCTCTTAACTTATAATTTTTAAAAAGTTTTTTTAGATGGAAAAGTTGTTTTTTGTGATACCCGGGGCTGACGAGGGTGGGGAGTGATCGTCGGTGCAAAAAGGCAAGGACAAGAAACGACTTCTGGCATGTTTCTAGGCGGAGGGACACATGAATGAATCGATTACACAATCGAATGAGAGGGATCCTGAGACTGTGTAGGAATGAGACTATACAGTTGAGAATGACTTATATGAATTGATTTGTATTACCTGTGCTAACAAGATGCATCTTCTTTTCGGGAGCCCATCACTTAAGAACTCCAAAATTAAGCGTGCTTAACTTTGAGCAATTATGGGATGGGTGACCTCTTGGGAAAATTTCCCAGGAAGCGTGTGAGTGATGACAAAGCACGCTGGAAAGACCAAATCCTGAAGCTGGTGGGTATGTGATAATCAGGGCTGACGAGGGCGGGGAGTGATCGTTGGTGAAAAAAGGTACGGACAACGAGCGGGACCTGTGTTGGATTATGTGGACAGTCTTCAAATCATAAAGCAGTCAAGACTGTTACAGTTTTCATACCATCATCAATCAAGGATAGTTAGATTTTTCCAAATTGATTATTTTTGGATCTAAAAACTCTTTCCCCTGTATAACTGACCATCAAACAAATATTATGATTCTATTCAAATAATTTTATTTTATATTTTTTTAATTTACTATATAAAAATGATTTCTTTACATCATTCAAACGAAATAGATTATCTTAAAATCACATTTAAGCAAATACACCCAAACAACCGGGAAAACTTCCCGGGAAGCATATGAGTGGGGACAAAACACGCTGAAAAGACCCGTATTGGTTTGTGTGAACAGTTGTCAAACCATAAAACAGTCAAGAATGTTACAGTTTTCATACCATCATCAATCAAGGATAGTTAGATTTTTCCAAATTGATTATTTTTGGATCTAAAAACTCTTTTCATTTTATTCCTGTATAACTGACCATCAAACAAATATTATGATTCTATACAAATAACTTTATTTTTTTTTATTTTTTTTTGTAATTTACTATATAAAAATGACTTCTTTACATCATTCAAACGAAATAAATTATCTTCAAATAGATTCTAATTATAATCGATTATCAACATAATATATTTTTCTAACTTTCTCAAATACGCTCTTTAAGGATTGTTAGATTGTGATGAACTAATTAGTATTTAGGTTAAATATATTTTTAGTCCCTATAAATAAATAGTTTTTTTTTTAGTTCCTATAAAAAAAATTGAGCATTTTTAGTCCCTGTTTTGTTTTTAATCATTGTTGTTAACTTTCACAGTTAAGTAATGACATACATTTGCCACATGGCAGCTGAGTTAAAAAAAATTATTACTTTATTTTTATATATTTAATTAAATTATTTAAAAATTTATCTAATTCTATGTAATCCCTAAAACTCAAATTCCCAAATCCCTGGCCTGCCTTTGTTGGTGACTTCGTCTCCTTCCTTCATGCCCCTGTAATAGTCACAGCACACCCAAACCATCTCAACATCCTTTGCAACCATCTTACCCTCGTCTTCTGTTTCAGCGAGGAGAGCTTGTGGGATCCGATGGCTACGCCGCCTTCTTCGACCATGATCGCGACGACGACGTTCGGGATTCTGCGGGGGGCGGAGAGGGGTGGAGTGGGGTGGCGGCGGAGGGAGGAAGGGAGTGTAGAGAAGTAGAGCAGCACTTTCTGTTCTGGTGGAACTCTTGTGGTGGTGGGGGAGGAAGGGGAAGAGGTTAGGGATTTGTTGAGATGGCATTATCAGTTACACATTACACATAGATAGCAGCAGGGTGAAGTCACGGTGGGTTTCGTCATGTTGCACAGTGAGGGATTTGGGAATTTGGAGGGATTTCATAGAATTTTTTTTTTAATAATTTCATAATACTATAAAAAAGAAACTTATAATTTTTTTTTTCGACTAATCTGCCCTGTTATTAAAATGTGTCATGTCACTTGTGGTATCATCATTTAACAGTCAAAATTATAAGTAGGGACTAAAAACAAAAAGGAACATTTATCAAAAAAAAAACAAAAAGGAATATTTTATAGGAATTAAAAATGTCTAAAAAATTTTTATAGGAGCTAAAAACAAAAAATCATATATTTATAGAGACTAAAAACATATTTAATCTTTATTATTTTTTATCTCAACATTCACTTTTCCATTATAACCCCAATGTTAACTTTTATTTTTTATATAAGCCCAACATTAATTTGAAGGGTGTGTTTGATTTGCAAAAATTCAAGGGACTGAAAAGCACAAAAAAATTTGTCTCCTGTTTGATCTGAAAAGTGGTTAGGGGACAGGACAAAAAAGGGGTGAGGGACAAGACAAAAACCCAAAATTTTATCCCTCACCAAATCATGGGACAAAAAGTTGTCCATGGACAGACTAACAAAAGACAAAATTGTCCTTACATCTTTCTCCTCTCTCTCCCCTCTCTCTCTTCTCTCCATCCCTCCTCTCTCCCCACTCTCTCTCTCCCCCTCTCTCTCTCTGCCCCCTCCTCTTTATCTCTTTTCCTCTCATCTCTCTGTACATAATTATACAAAATTATATATTGTATATTTATATATTAAATAATATATATTATAAAGGATATTCCAGTAAATTTAATATTATTTTGTTTGTGCTGTCCATTATCCATCAAACAATATACAAGACAAAGAATTGTCATGTAACTCAAGGATTTGTCTTGTGCTGTACTGTCTGTCATGTGCTGCCCTGATACTTTTTGCAAATCAAATGCACCCTAAATAATTTTTGATGTAGTATTATTAACATTTTTTTTTTGATGAAGTAATGTTAGGTCATCTACATCCCAACATCTCATTTTATTTTATTTTTTGAATTCTTAAATGGGTCACATTTTGATAAATCACTCATTTTTATCTTTTACAACTTAAACATCTCATTCCTCCAACCCAACAACTTCAAAAAAATTCTTAAATGAATCCCACCAATGAATCCACATCCTTACATCACATTTTTTTAAAATATTAAATATTATAACATTAATTGATTACACGTGTATTTTTTTATATTTAAAAATTGAACTTGACTATAGTATAAGAACGGATCCCTGTATAAGGAACTCATCTTGTCAAGCACCCCATATGAAACCCTCTCAAAATAGGGATGATTCAAGGTAGCACCGTCAAAAAAAAAAACCACTTGGAGATGGCGTTAGTTATTTGGTGCTTACTGCTTAGCACTACTAGCTATTTTTTTAGTGAAGTACGTTAGTTTTTTTTTTTTTATCTGACCAATATTCTTAAAAAGTTATTATAATAATAAATAAATAAATATCCTAATAAAATGTTTATTATTTTTATTTAAATATTCCAAAATTAACATATTTTCACATGTTTGTCAAGAAAAATTAATAAAATTATATTCAATTTTTGTTAGGTGAATAAAATTATATGCAATTTTATAAAGGAAAATGAAGATAATATAAAAAAATTCATTTCAACAAGTTTATTAAATAAAGCATCAAATATTATTAATTCAAACAAATAACTTCATACCATTTTTCATAATTTACCATGTAAAAGTATTTTTTTGCATCACTCAAACGAAATAAATTATCTTAAAACCGCTTTGCAGCAAAAATACTCAAACAAAAATAGATTCTAATTATAATCAAATATCACAATTATCAACATAATCGAACTTTTTCAGCTTTCCCAAACAAGCTTTAATAGTATTTTTTTCAACAAAAAAAAAGCTTAACTATGTTAATGCATTTTTTCAGAAATTTTACCAGTTTTAAGTTGACATTATATTTAAAGCTCGTTTGTTATCGATTGAAAAAAGTGACATTATATTTAAATCACTTTTTTCTATCTTGTTATCTTATCATATACGTTCATATCATATCATGACCACTAAACGAACCATCAGTCTTTAATCCATCATTGAATTTAACATGAACAGATTCTTCAATAACAAAGGTTGTGGAATTATAAACTCTAAAGGCTTTAGACATTTCAGAATATCCTACGAAAATACCTTTATCTACTTTTGAATCACACTTTCCAAGTTGATCTTTATTATTTAGAATGAAGCATTCACATCCAAAAGCATGAAAATAAGATATGTTGGGACTTTTACCTTTCCACAATTCATAAAGAGTCTTCTTTAGAAAAGGCCTAATAAGTATTTTGTTTTGTACATAACAAGCAGTGTCTACTGCTTATGCCCATAAGTACTTAGGGAGATTATTCTCATTGAGCATAGATCTAGCTATCTCTTGCAGAGATATGTTCTTTCTCTCAACCACTCCATTTTGTTGTGGAGTTCTAGGTGCAGAGAAATTGTGAGAGATCCAATTCTCCTCACAGAACTGTCTAAGCTACTCATTTTCAAATTCTCCCCCATGATCACTTCTAAGGGTAGAGATACAGAAACCCTGTTCATTTTGTACTCTTCTGCAAAATACCGAAAAAGCCTTAAAAGACTCATCCTTGTAGGTTAAGAAGAGTATCCATGTAAATCTATGGGGCTTCTAAACAGCCCCTAATGACCCAAACTCATATATATACCATTAGACTTGACCTAAACCTAGTTTACACGACCCCAACACTCAGAAAACTGCCTCCCTCCTTCCTCTTTGAATCCTTATGGTTTTTCTCCCTAAAACTCTCTCTAGGAAACCTGAGAGTAAGGTGCGTCGGCTATCCTAGGGGAAGAGTTTCCTCGGGGTTGGTGCTTATTGGCCAATGTGGAGATGTAACCCCGAAGTTGACATCCTGAGTCAGTTGGATCCAAATGCATAGTAGTGGAGTGGAGTAGAACCGCATTTTATAGAATACTTATTATATGATGATGATCTACATGATGTTGATGTTTGTTATATCATGCTTGCTTGATGTATGCTCGTCTTGCTAACTGCTTCCTTGCCATTATATTCGTATACATGTTTCTTACTCCCCATCTCTGTGTTTCTTGTTTTGTTGCATGTATCTTTTATGCAGTGGACGGTGCGCGGTCAGTTGATGAGTGACTCCGATGAGCCGTGACTCGTAGTTAGGACTTTTCCTTATGTTTTACTTAGTTCAATTGTATTTCGAGGATTTCATTCCGGAACAGTTATACCAGCTCTGTAATGTGACATCGGGTTTGAGTTCGTTTACATGCTTATGTTTCTTTTGAAAACCATGTTATGCTTATGTTATGCTATTTCCGCGTCTTGAACTTGTTACAATGTGGTAGCATCTGGCCGTTGTTTTATTTTCTTTCGATATATGAAGTATGTTTTCCTTTATCTTTATCCTTTATATGCTTTTATATGTATGCGGGGTAGATGGTGTCACATTTAGTTTGGGTTCGTTAAGTTGATGATATGTTCTATTTTCTTGCTTAGGTGTACCATTGTATGATATTTATAATTTCTACTATATAAATTGGTTAATAAACATTTACTTAAATATTCAAAACAACATCATTTTGAACACACACGGTAAAAATAAACGGGCACCTTAAGCAATCAAAAACACCACCTAAATGTCCGAAATGATACATAATCGACGTCACTCCAATTTCTGCCCCCAAAATAGTAACCGTGGAACCCTAATCCACAAAGATAACAAATGGTGTCTAACGGGATCAAACCAAAGGACTAATGTGTTCCTAGTTTGAAATTGTGATGGACTAATTCGATACTTTATTTTGTCAGGGACTAAAGCAGGTCCTGATATTTTTCTCAGGGACTAAAATATCTCAATCATTAGATTAATCTAACTGTTGAGATTTATGATGATGAGGTGCTGGAGTTAAAAGAATTTTATTTTTTTATTGGAAAAAGGAATTTTCTTAATGTCTTTACAATTTAAAATTACATACATTTACAACGAATTGGAAGGGAAAAAACATAAATAAAGAGAAACCAAACCATATTAATAAAATAATACAAAACATGTAGTGTATAAATAAAATTAAATAATAGATTCCTGAATGGATGACATATGTTCCAATCTTTCTCTAGGTTTATTTGAAAAAGATGGATTATTTTCATTTTAGTTATTTTTTACCTTAAAAAGTTGTTTCGTGGGTAATATTAAGTTTAGCATTTAGGTTATATTTTTAAAACAATTTTTTTTAGGGAAAAAAACTGTTTTTGTGTATCTAATTCAAAGGATTGTTGCTTATATCAAATTCTAATTATTTCCCCCACCTACACCCAGTTTCCGATCCTGCCCCCCGCCCGAATGACTTTACCTTCTTTTATAACGAATGGAACATAGCGTCAGGTGTTGCTACATATTTAATTAACATACTTAATTAATTATTTAATTAATAATTATTATTTTATTTATTATTTATTTATATTATTTTTTAGTTAATTTCTTTTTGGTAAAATTTAAATATTTTAACAAGTTTTAATGTTAAAAAAAGCATAAATATTATTAATATAAACAAAATACTTCATACCATTTTTTTAGTTTATTATGTAAAAGTGATTTTTTTGCACCGTCCAAACGAAATAGATTATCTTAAATTCGCTTCTCAATAAATATACCCAAACAAAAACAGATTCTGATTATAATCATTTATCCCAATAATTGACTATACATATAATCAATTATCAGTATCGTAACATCCCTAGCTGCTCTATGGATTGACGACCGACCCTATTCGGCATGCTTTGTCCTCACTCACATGCTTTCTGGGAAAACTTCCAGGAGGTCACCCATCCTATAATTGCTCCAAGTCAAGCACGCTTAACATTGGTGTTCTTAAGTGATGGGCTCCCGAAAAGAAGACATATCTTGTTAGTATAGGTAGTATCAATCAATTCGTATAAGTCATCCTCAACTGTAGTCCCATACCTACACGGTCTCAGGATCCCTCTCATTCCGGTGTGTAATCAGTTCATTCATGTGTCCCTCCGCCTAGAAGCCTGCCAGGAGCCGTTCCTTGTCCGTGCCTTCTTGCACCGACGACTACTCCCCGCCCTCGTCAGCCCCAAGTGTCACATGCCCACCAGCTTCCTCTTGGTTCGTCCCCGAACCACACGCGCCACTCTGATACCATTTGTAACATCCCTGACTGCTTTATAGATTGACGACTGACCCCACAGACCAACGTGGGTCTTTTCAGCGTGTTTTGTCCTTACTCACACGCTTCCTGGGAAAACTTCTCAGGAGGTCATCCATCTCAGAATTGCTCCAAGTCAAGCACGCTTAAGTAGAGTTCTTAAGTGATGGACTCCCGAAAAGAAGATGCATATTGTCAGTATAGGTAGTAACAATCAATTCATATAAGACATCCTCAACTTTATAGTCCTATACCTACACAGTCTCAGGATCTCTCTCATTCTGGTGTGTAATCGGTTCATTCATGTGTCCCTCCGCCTAGAAGCCTACCAGGAGCCACTCCTTATCCGTGCCTTCTTGCGCCGGCGACCACTCCCCACCCTCATCATCCCCGGATGTCACAAGTATGATCTATTTTCTCAGCTTTCCCAAAGACACTCAGAATCAAAACTTTCAAACATAGATGACTATGGGAGAAAACATGTCTTTCAAACTTCTCTTGACTCTTGATCTTTAATGCTTTCAATCTCAAATATACTTTCAAGGAGGATTTTACAGTACTCATCCTAAGTTAGTGAGTCAGAATGGCAACAAGGCGGGGCGGGCACAGGTAGCACTCCCCACCCCTACCCCCATGGGTGAAAAAATGTATCCGTCTCCATCCGTTACCCGTGTAGGTATCCCTTGGGCAAGTATTTAGCAGGTTTCATGAGTATCCGCAAGTACACGAACGTCCACAAATATCTCTGTGTGCTATGGAGGACCGTTAGTGGCATCATTCAAAAAGGGATGAAATTCCTAACTATTGCACATAGACCACTTTTAAAACATTTAGGTATAAAACCTAATAAAAAAATTTGACCATTACATATATGGACCAAATTTGTACTTTAAAGTTTTAATTCATTTTCATATCAGCCTATTAAACAATTGTTAGGTAAGTCATCCGAACAACAAAATATTTTAGTATTATATTAGTGAACATGGGCGGACCTTCTTTAGGGCGAGAGGGAGCAATCGCTCACCTCAAATTCTTTTATCAATTTCTTTTAATATAAAAAAAATATTACCTTTAAAAATATTCATTTTTTACATAAACTTTTTTTTTTGGGTAGGATCTTATGTACATAGTTTTAGGTGTTTCAAGAGTGGTATTTTATATCTTTAAAAATTACAATGGTTAAACATAAAACTTCATGTATTTTTTGAAGAAAACTACTAATAAAGATGAAAATTGTATTACTTCAATATATTCACTTCAAAGCATTGAATATGTATATTATTTTGAAACTTTAATAAACTTATAATTAAATTTTGATACGTTCTTAGTGTAAAAATTGTTATATTTTCAATTAATCAGAAATCATCTTATATATGACTTTTAAGGTAGTTATTACAAGAGTCAAAAAAATTTAATTATATGATAATTTATTATTGATTGACGGTATGAGAAATACTTATATCAAAAGTGCACTACCAATTAAACTCATAGTGTCAGTATTGATATTTTTTACACTGTCAGCTAACACGATTTTTTTTTTGTTTCCCAGAATATCCTCACTTGGGTCAACACCTCCAACCAACATGATTGATTGACAATATAATTTTTTTTTATATTAACAGTGCATCAAAACTAAATTCAAATTATATATAATTAATAATAAATTTTGAGTAAATCATTTTAATTAATCCTTAATGACTCCCGATATTTTTAGTAAAGATCCCCCACCTCACTGAATTAAACCATCATGCTCTAGACTACACCCGATTAAGTGCATTGTAGAATTGCACTATTTCAATACCACAAAATTGAGGTTCTGATAGGAAACCTACGATATACCAAACTGTAAAAGTGTGATTTTGATGGGGGGTTAAAGGGATGGAGTAAAATTGTATCACACCTGCCAACGGGTTTGGATAACATAGTCGACCACTTGTTCATGACAATAACAGGACTTTGGTTTGAATTCATGGATCCTTGTTAGCAAGCAATCCGCTATGAATCGTCGTTGAGGTTGGTGGTTTGTCCCAACCTTGCAGCAACAACAACCAAGACTTATCCCACTAGGTGAGGTCGGTTACATGGATCAAAATGTGCCATAATGTTCTAACATGAATATGTTTGTCCCAACCTTGCAATGAGGAAAATTTCCCCTCACCCTAAACTGTTACTTACAGGAACTTTTTTTGTATCATATCATACCTACAATTCTCTATTTATTGTTAGTTGATACATATCAAGAAAAGAAGAGATGGGAAAACAATGGACAGGAGTCTGTATACAAACGCCTTGGAATCTTTTTCAATATCTCTTCACATTTTTAAAAGCAAACCTGCAACTACAAATGACAACAATTGATAGTTTCAAATGTGACCAACTCCAGATACACGGGGAGGAAAGAAAAAAGACAGACCATAAATGTAAAATTCCAACCTCAACGTTTGGAATACTGAGGGGCTTTACGAGCTTTCTTCAGACCAACTTTCTTCCTCTCAACCACTCTAGAATCTCTAGTGAGAAGCCCTTCCTGTCTCAAAGCTGCTCTATGATCTTCACTCACCTTCAGCAAGGCACGAGCAATGCCAAGGGAGATTGCCTGAGCCTGACCAGAAAGGCCACCACCCTCAGCTTTGACAAAAACATCATAACTATTTTCATATCCCAAAGTTATTAAGGGGACCCTAATGTATTGAAGCCACAATGGATTTCCCTGAAGATATTCCTGCACAATATTAAAACAAATCAGACAAAATAAGATTAAATGGATATGGCTAACAAAACAACATGAGGAAAAATATAGAGATTTAAGGAGCATATATCCGTAAAGGTGACCCCTGAAAGACAAAGACACAACAGTCAAAAGGGTCATTTCTCTTGACCTTTATCTCTTCCAATTCAATCATGTTTCTCATTGAATCATAAATCCAACACGACAAAGGACAATAAGAGAAATTTCTTCATGTTTCTATGAATAGTGAAAAAGAAAGAATGATCCAACAAGAAGTTTTAATCACCCAAGTTAGTGATAACAATTCATTCATAATATGAAGAGAAAAAAAAACAGATTTCATTCGGGAAAAAAAACAAAAAAAAAAACACACACCATGTCATTATACTTGTCATTCTTCCATAAGGAAAAAGGAAGAAAACTTGGCCAAAAATCTAGTATCGAGCAGATGTTCAAACTTAATCGAGTTTGAGCCATCGAATCAGATGGCAGAATTCAAGGGGCCAAAAATTATGGTGTGAAGTGAATATCAGTAGCACTCCACTTTTAACCATCCCACCTCTTTGTTGTACCAAGCAAACACAAAGTACTTTTCATTCACAGGTAGTGCTCCCATCCTTTCCTTTTTTGCTCCCTCTTGTTATGAAAGAAAAGGACATAAAAGCAAATTTGAATAGACCACACAAACAAAAGTAAATTTCCTTTTGTGTCATTCATTCTCTTTCATAACACGAGAGAAAACATGAGAGAAAGAAAGAAGAGGATCCGAATTCCTCAAAATTGTCTACTTACAACTAGATTTGGATCCTCTCCTTTTTTTTCTTCTCCTGATGTTTCCTTTCTATGTTATGAGAAAGAAAAATACAAAAGCAAATTTGAATAGACCCTATAGACAACAATTTACTTCTGTGTCATTCTCTCATAACATGAGAGGAGGATCCAAATCCCTCAAAATTGTCTATTTACATCCCCTACTAACTAATCATAGTTTTATTTCTTAATCTTACAAAATGGGGATGGGTTAACAAAGAGTATAAATGGACAATTAAGAGTGACAATAGTATGACCCTTCATTCATAAATCATAATTTTCCATTATCTTTTGCCATCCTCTCTCCACCTCAACCAAGCACACCCAAAGCAAATGTGAACAAGAAGACAGTTTTCAATGAACACAATAAGATAACGTGGTAAGGGAAATAAGGAAACTCAAATTGGAGGTAAGAAGTTCAAACCCAACCCTCACCTGCTAACATAACAACTAACTTAATACTAACATTGGCCGACTAAAAAAAACACAATAAGAGAACACAATCACTTATGTTAAATACCATAAAATAAAATAATAAAACAAAAAAAAAACGTAAATCTCCAAATTTTTGGTTGATAATAGAAGAATTGAACTTAGAATTCACACTGAGAGTGATATACTACCTTAGCGTCACGGTAATTGATGATGAATTTGCCAGTTCCTTCTTGGAGAACAACCCGAGCGATGGCGCTCTTCCGGCGACCCGTGCCTATGATGGTTTGAGCGGCGAATCCACCTGGAAGCCTCGTTTTCACGTATTTCCTGAGGTCTTCGGTGGTTTCCGGTTCCGCGAGCGCAGTGGCGGTTACGACGAGAGAGGGGATTTTGATTTTGGGGACGCGGGAGAGTGAGAGGGAGAGCGATTCGGTTCTCGCGAGTGAAAGGGTGTTTGGTTTCTGAGAAATGTGGGAAGAGAAGGAGAGTGAAGAGAAGGAAGCTGTGAGAGAGGATAGGGAGACCGCCATTTTCTCAGCTCACTTTCACTGCCTTAGCAAGTTCAAGCTTTGGTTGGAAACGGAGGATGCAATGTAGCAAGAGAGAGAATGGATAAAATGAATTAAGAGGTTTTCATAAAAAAGATAATTAAAAAATATTTAAATAATTTTTTATTCCTTCGTCAAATTTTATTTTACTCCTTGTAAAAAAAAAATTCTTAGAATTTCATTCCGTAATTTCAAAAAAATTATAAATAATCTTTATCGTTATCCTTAAGTATCATAAATAATATCAAATGAAAAAAATTGTCAATTTAAACCTTGTCATCCTAATGTATGCATTTTTTTCTTTCTATTTTCTAACCAATTTTGGAGCAAGTCGATTAGGAAACAAAAAACTACATTGATACCTCTGAGTACTGTATATTACAAAGCGAAAGAATTTAACAATTTTAACCATGTGTTCTCTATTGTATGATTTTGTTTCTATTTTTTTGGTCAAATTTCATGGTAAATCGGACAGTAAAATGAAAATACTTCTGAGTACTAGATAACAAAAAAAGATGACGATAGAGACCATTTAAAAAAATTTGAGATTACACGGACGAAATCTTAACAAAAATTTTACAGAGACTAAAACTAAAATTGATAAACTTTCCGGGGACGAAAAACTTATTTAAACAGTAAAAAAAGAGTTTCGTGTAATAAGTAGTGTTTTAAAAATCGGTTGGACCGGATCGGTCTAACCTCCAATCCAATCGATTTAACCGTCGATGGAACATCCTCCTATCCTGATCGAATCACAAAACTGAAAAATGGTCTGTCCGTTAAAAAAAATCAAAAACCGGTTAAACTGGACAGAATCAAAACTAGTCAAATTGGCCAAACCGGACGATTCATCTCAAATTAAAAACAACAAAAATATTTATTTATTTATTTTAAAGATAAATCAAGGGTTTTTGTATTTTTTTTTAAGTCTCACACTCTTAACTATCTTAGAATTAGAACGTTTCTACTTTTGTTTCCTTTGTGTAGCAATTGCTAGTGACATATCATGTTAATTCATTTGGATTTCAATTTTTTATTTAGAAATTCATTAAAGTTTAACTTAATAACTTGGATTTGTTGCTGTGTGCTTGTTTCATTATTGAACAATTTGGACTTGATATGAAAACTTGAATTGAAATTTGACTTGATTATTAATCTTTTTATTAATGTGTATTTGTAATTATATATACACATTTTTAAAACCGATTTAATAACTCGGGTATGTTGAACCTTGAATTGTTCTTCTTTCCGATTATCTTGTTGGACCGATTTTTAAAACAATGGTAATGTCAGATTCCAACCTAAAATCAATTGGTGTTAAGTGGAGTTGTCCAACAAGTATTGAAACCGCACCCTAGGATTTGAGGCAGGCAATACAGGACTTCCAACACCCCTCTTCCACAAATGTATGCTAGAACAAGCGCTACACATGAAGATTGTCATAACAGGTGATACGCAAGAAGATGGGCTTTGGCTCTGATACAATGTCAGATTTCAACTTAAAACCAATTGATGTTAAGTAGAATTGTCCAACAGGTATTTAAACCGCACCCCGGAATTTGAGACAGGCGATGTGAGACTTCCAACAGGTAAAAAAAGGAAGTTGCTTGCTTGGTGATTAACATAGGCATGAAAAAAGATTCTTACTTTCTTTCCCTAACACTCTTGATTGGAGATAAGAAATTGGGAAGAAAGAAATAAAGGAGGGAAAGAAAGAGGTGAGAAAGTGAGTCAAATTTATATTATTTGGTACGAGAGAAAGAAGAGAAGACAGAGAAATATGAATTTTCTCCACCTTTATTTGATTGGATAAAATATAAATAAATAAAAGAGAATGAGTTTTTGGTTAATAGACTTTTATGTGACTTGTAACATTAATAATATTTTTTATTCTTAATTTATATTATATATTGATTAAAAAGATAATATTATTACTCCTAAAATTTCAAATATTAACTTAAGTTTTATAATGTTCTTGTTTTTTTTTAAGGAAATGAATGTCACATAAATTACACCCAATATCATTTTGCTTGCAGGTTTATATTGACTTCCCCTGTTAACTGAATTAGTAAAGGAAACAAATAATTAGGTAGGGTCCATCTATTTTATTTTTTTTCTCTCTATTTTTCTTCTTAACCAAACAAGAGAGAGGTTCCCCGACAACGGTGGTGGATACTTCGTACCTATGTCATGGTTAAAAAAAAAAACGAGAGTTTAATTATTTCTCTTATATTTCTCTCTTCCACCTTTATTTCCTTTCTAATACACTCATGCCAAACAGCGTGTAAGGAAAATTGTATCTGTACTGGCCGAAGATATAAGGCCGAGGATTGTCAACACGACCGAGCTCACTCTCGTAAGTGGGCCGTGACCCGAACTCTCATAGAGCCGAAGACCTGTTGATACACTTGACACCCGAGGATAACTACTCGGTCCTATTCCACACCAGACCACGAACGAAGATATCTCGTCCCCGAGCTATCCAGTCTGGCCCGATCGGGCCGAATATCTTGCTGGCCCAAATATCTCTCCGTATAACTCGGAGCCTTATCCATATCATTGTCTAACAGCAATAACAATCTGATCCTAACAAATAGGATCTCAGTAACCGTCTTACTCAAACGGTTACGCTGAAAATATCTATAAATAGGGACTCAACCCCCTCACTAAGAACTACATTTGCTTTGATTCCCATTTGGATACGTAGGAGCAGAATTCACATTCTGTCAAGCTAACTCTAAAACAAACCCACTAGACTTTCTTCGGCCGAGTATCTCTCATCTGAGATATTTGGACGGAACATTTGGCGCCGTCTGTGGGGATCGAAGCAAAACTTTCCCATACCACAAACCATGGTGAGAACAAGCAGCGGGAACTGCAGGAGAGAGGAGCCAGAGAATGCTAACAACGGAGATAATGGGGAACGATCCATAAACCCGGCTATAACGACCGACAACCCCATTATCCAAGAACTCCTCGCACAGATTACCATGCTGAGGAGGGAGAATGAGGAGATTCGGTGGCAGAACAACCGTCACGAACAAGGACCGAGCAGAGAAAGGTTCGCCTCTTCTCCTCCTGAGAGAGAGCGTCGGACAGCTGAGAATGAAGGATCCAGAAACACACGCAGAGAAGGAGGCCCACAACTTCGGGCTTCTCATCATATGGATCGAGCAGACGAGGAGGAATTTCCTAAGCAGGCCCCTGAACTTTCACTTCAGGCAAATAGGCCTAATGAAAGGACCGGCGTGCGGAGGCCGAGACATCCCTTCACAAACGCCATCATGGAGGTTCCCCTACCAGCCAACTACAAACCAATAAGCATTGACAGATATGATGGCACCTCGGACCCGAAGCATCACCTAGATGCTTTCACTACTCAGATGTACCTCTTTACCGATAATGATGCTGTCATGTGTAAAGTCTTTCCAACTACTTTGAAGGATGCTGCGTTGAGCTGGTACACCCAGCTACCGCCAGCGCCGGTGGACTCCTTTGACACATTCATGACTAAGTTCAATGCTCAGTTTGGCACGAGCCGAGCTCATCAAAAAACCTCGGCCTCGTTGGTAAACTTTAAGCAAGAAAGGAATGAGTCTCTGCGTGATTTCATGGCCAGATTCAGCAAAGAGACGGTCCTCATCCGGAATCTCAGTGCCGATGTTGCACTACACACTATCTTGACCGGGTTACGGCCTGGTCCTTTCGCCAGCCACTTAGCTCGGAACCCACCAACCAGTATGGATGAGTTGAGGAGAAAAGCTGCAGGATTCATTAATATGGAGGAGATCGAGGAGTCTAAGAAAAGGGAGAGACCCGATGATGCTGACAGGCGAGAAGGGAGAGAGAAGAGGAGGGCTGGAGGTGATAAGCCGAAATTCAAAGGCCCATCCTAGCATTTGCATAGGGGACCGAAGTATGAGCACTATACTCCCCTCAACACAAACCGAGCTCGGGTGTTTGAGGAAGCATACAACGTGGAACTTTTGCAGCTCCCCAACCGTGGCCACACGCCCCAGAATGCTGATCGACAGAAACATTGTCGGTACCATCGTAATTACGGGCATACCACCGAGGAGTGCTGGGTCCTGCGAGATAAGATTGAAGAGTTGGTGCAAGCTGGCCATCTCAATAATTTTGTCCGGAGAAACCACAACAATGGCGAGGGGCGTGGCAGAAGTAGAAGGAGAGGAGGTGACCAAAGCCCGAGAAGGGGCGGCGGTCGACAAAATAATGAAAGAACAGAGACCAGAGAAGGCCATAATGAAAGGCGAGAGGAGGATAATGTGGTCCGAGGTGTGATAAAAACTATTTCAGGTGGATTTGCAGGGGGAGGCACAACAAGTTCAGCTCGGAGAAAGCACCCACGGGCTATTCGGGCTGTCAACTCGGTATCCGGCAAACCCCCGAGGATTTCCCCACCTATTATCTTTTCTGACGAAGACTTCGTGGGGGTGGATCCTAATCAAGATGACCCTATGGTAATCACCGTGCAGTTGGCTAATTTCTCGGTCAAAAGAACCCTTGTCGACCAGGGGAGCTCGACGGATATCTTATATTATTCAACATTTCAGAAGCTCGGGATCCCAGAGAAACCTATTCAGCCATACGACAGTAAGCTCGTCGGCTTTGCAGGGGAACAAGTGGATACACGAGGATACATTGACCTCCTGACTACTTTTGGGGATGGCAAAGCATCCAAGACTATCATGGTCAGTGCGTGTTGGTTAATCTTTGTAACCTCGTACAATATCCCGATCGGAAGACCATCTTTGAACGAGTTAGGAGTGTGGTCTCTACTCCCCACCTCACAATGAAATTCCCTTCCAACACGGGAGATATAGTTGCTGTCCCGGCTGATCGAGAAAATGGCCGACAAGTGCTATCTTGACGATTTGCGTGTAAGCAAACTCAAACCTACACTGCAGTAAACATTGGACAGGGGAAAGGACAAGTCTAAGAAATTGTTAACTCTGTTGAACTGGACCCAAGAATGGACATGCAGGAACAACGGCCACAACCCATTGAGGAGTCGGAAAAGTTCCAGCTCGCTTCACAGCCCGATCAGTGCACCAAACTCGGCGGTCAACTTGAGCCGAATTTGAAAGAGAAAATAAAGGAAGTGCTTCACAGCAACACTGACTTATTCACCTGGACCACGTCAGATATGCCGGGAATTGATTCTGACTTCTTGTGCCACAAACTGGCAATTTGTCCCGAGGCGAAACCAGTGGCCCAAAGGAAAAGGAGACTTGGTGAGGAGAGGAGAAAGGTTGTGGAAGAGGAAACAGCGAAGTTGGTCAAGGCCAACTTTATTCGAGAAGTAGAGTACACTACCTGGCTGGCCAACGTTGTTCTGGTCAAAAAAGCAAATGGCAAGTGGCGCATGTGCACCGATTACACAGATTTGAATAAAGCTTGCCCAAAGGATTCCTATCCTTTGCCGAGTATTGATAGACTGGTGGATGGAGCCTCCGGATACAGAATTTTGAGTTTCTTGGATGCATACTCGGGGTACAATCAGATCCGAATGTATCCCCCAGATGAGGAGAAAACAGCTTTCATAACTGAAGGCTCGAATTACTGTTACCGGGTAATGCCATTTGGACTGAAAAATGCTGGAGCTACATACCAAAGGCTCATGGACAGGGTGTTCGAAAAACAAATCGGAAGGACTATGGAGGTTTATGTGGATGACATGGTCGTAAAATCCGATGACCCCAACAGCCACCCAAAAGATCTGGAGGAAATTTTTCAGCAGCTGAGAAAGTATAATATGAGGTTGAATCCGGAGAAGTGTGTTTTCGGTGTCCAGGGTGGAAAATTCCTCGGCTTCATGTTGACACACCGGGGAATCGAGGCCAATCCTGATAAATGCCGGGCTGTGATTGAGATGCGAAGCCCACAAAATATTAAAGAAGTGCAAAGACTTGCAGGACGACTGGCATCATTATCTCGGTTCCTACCCAGATCTGCAGAGAAAGCTCGGCCTTTCTTTAGATTACTGAAGAGGCCTCAAACCTTCACATGGACCGAGGAATGCGAGAGGGCCTTCGTCGATTTCAAGGCCTTTTTGTCTTCACCACCGATATTAACTCGACTGATAAACATTTGGCTTATCTAGTTTTATGACTAGATGAACTAGGGTTTATATGCCAATCAGTCGAGTTCACTCTTGTTTTCGCCCAAATTTGCCTTGTTTCGTTCCTAAGTTGGACTTTGACTCGTTTTGTGTCTTTTGTGTAGTTTTTAGCTTATTTTGGATAGAATTATGCTTTTGGTTGTTTTTGGTGTTTTCAGGTCAATAAGTGAAGCTCCGGGAGTCAAGGAAAGCCAAGAAATAGTGGAAATTGCAATTCTGGAGACACTCGCCTCGCGAGACTGAAGGTCACCAAAGCAGCAAAAGGCATCATTTCTGGATCGCCACGCGAAACTCTTCTCGCCCCGCGAGAGTCTGAAGACCTGCAAGACAGAGACTATCACGGCATAGCCGTGATTAAGGTCACGGCTGTGACAAATTTAGGTTTGAAGTCTCGCCCCGCGAGAGACAGATCGCCTCGCGAGAGTCTGAAGACACTGGAAGACAGAGACACTCACGGCCTAGCCGTGATAAAGGTCACGGCTGTGACAGATTGAAGTTGGAAGACTCGCCCTGCGAACACACCCTCGCCTCGCGAAAATCCAAACTTGAATGCGCGCCAAAACTAAAATTCGCGTCGCAAGAGTAAGCTCGCCCCGCGAGCGGGTGAGAAACAGAATCCTTATTTAAAGGCTGTCTCAGATCAGAATTAGGTATCAAGTTGTTAGCCACTGTTTAGAACTGTAGTGCGAATCCTTGTTTCTGGAGCTGCGTCTCCCTTCTCTTTTCTTTTCTTCTTTTAGTTTATTATTATGGAGATTATTGCCGATTGTTTGTGCGTCGTCACGGGCATGAGGAACTAATCCCCTGCGTCCGAGGATCAATGAAGCCACCCATGGCGGTGTAGTGTTCTTGTGATGTATGTTTTTCTCCCCTTCTCTTATGAATGTTTTCCAATTCTGTTTTGATTGCGTTGATCATATGTGTTGCGTGATTAACTAGTTAACGTGTTTGAGGCCGAACGGCGAGTCGCGTTTTAGAACTTGAATTGGAATCATTAATTGAATAATGAGCACGACAGTGGATTTATTTGATTAGTGCAACCATATAGGGAACAAGGTTTAATAGAATTCGAGATTAGGATTATGAGACCTAGTAAGTAATTAATCCAATCGTCGAATACGTCCTATTGAGCACGACAGTGGATATAGGAGAATTTGGGGGTCCCGGTTGACATTGTAATTGAACCTAGGGAGGAATACATCATCACTGGGGTACTATACATGATTGGGTAGGTGGATTTGAGACCTTGGATATTTCAATTTCTGAATTTAATCACCTTAGCTTTAATCAATTTCTTATTTGAATTGCGATAACAATATCTCTCTCTCAACCACCTTCTTCGCTTGACCAAACGTATCGTATTTCCCGCGGATTAGTTGAATTGGTAGCCCAATCCCTGAGTTCGACCTCGGTAATTACTTGCCGTGTTATTTTTATTACTTGCGACGACCCGGTACACTTGCCGGCGTCACAACAAGTTTTTGGCGCCGTTGCCGGGGATTGGCACAGCCAGTTTTCCTAATTTTTAGGAAATTTGATTGATTGGTTAAGTTGATCTTTATTTTTATTTTTCTGTTAATTCTTTATTATTTCTCTATACTTCTTTGATTCCACTTGGTCTTGCCGTGTTTTTGTATGCGAGGTACCCTTTCACAAGAGGACCTGTTATTTGATTCGGAGATCACCAAGACCGAGAAGTGCTTAAGGAAAGAAGCCAGAGAGCGAAAGAGGCTTGAAGCAATTGCTATCGAGAGGATGGCCGAAGAAAACCCTCCTCCTCCTCCTCCTCGTTACAAGCCTTTCTTTGAGTACGATCTACCCAGCTTGGGAGATTGTGACTCTTCTATTGTGAGGGACAATCTGAATAAAGACTCTTTCAGAGTGGAAGCATGTGTCACATTCCAGATCCGCGAGAATCAGTTTGATGGGAGTGGCAAACAGGACCCTCATAGACACATCACTCGCTTCCTTGAAGCTTGTGACTTACAGAAGACAAGAGGAGTCTCACAAGATGAGTTTCGCTTGCGGCTTTTCCCTCTCTCTCTTAGGGATGTCGCTCGCGATTGGGTTGGATGACTTGGATAGGAACAAAGATCAGAACTTGGGAGCAAATGGCACAAAAGTTCCTAACCAAGTATTTTCCTCCTCAGAAAGCGGCACAAGCAAGAATAGCCGTTACGTCTTTCAGGCAGACAGAGGATGAAACATATAATGAAGCTTGGGAGAGGTACAATGGCTTATTGAGAAGATGCCCCTCAGCGTTCTTTTACCCCGTCTCCAAAGTTCAGAACTTCTTTAATGGGTTGAGGGGACGCTATCAGATGAACTGTGATGCCGCAGCTGGCGGTTCTTTCTCATACTTATCGGCTGAGGACGGATGGGCATTATTGGAAAAGATGTCATATAATGATTACAACCGTGGAAGGGAAAACTCAAGTGGAGTCAGTGCTGGAACAATGGAAGCCATTCTAGAGCAAGTCAAATCATTGAAGATGCAAGTTGCGGCTTTGTCAGAAAACAAGAAGGCTAATGTGATACACGAGGGAATGCCTCCGGGTTGTGATAATTGTAATGGAGATCATGACACTCGGAACTGTCCATTCAACTTCCCTCAGGAACATGTGGACTCATGCCACAATTTCTATGACACTGTGCCCCAGAATAACTATCAGAGGAACAGACAGAATGACTACAATCAGAATCAGAATAGGGGGTACATGAGGAGAGACCATCCGGGTTTCGCTTGGAGTAATGCTAATGGTGGTCTAGCCGGTCAACAACCTCCTCAGCAGAATTGGCAACAACCTCAGCAGGGTCTAAGGCCGAACATTGGAATTCAACAGTGTAATACTCAGCAGGCTCTACCGGGGACTAACCAATTGCAAATAACTGATGGTGGAAGGCAACCTTGGGAATTGGCTTTTGAGAAGGTGAATGCGACAATTGACAAATGGGCAACGCATACAGGGGCGGCAATTCACAATCTAGAGACACAGATGGCCCAGCTCGCAAAGCAACTTAGTGAGCGTTTCCCAGGCACTTTACCAGGTGATACCGAGAACAACCCCAAGGGACAATGCAATGTCATATCTACTAGAAGCGGAAGGGTGTTGGAACCTAACAGGGGTGCAACTAGTTCTCAGGATGACAAGGCCCCGGAACAACCACATGTTGAAGAAGAGCAACCTGAAAAAGAGAAGTTAGCAAGTGACAAGGAACCGGAGCAAGGGGGAAGGCTGAAGCTTGTGGATGAAGAGTTCCGAAAGAAGAAGTGGGTTGAACCCCAAGACCTCCCACCTTACATGAAGGTACCGTATCCTGAAAGATTGAAGAAGCCTCATCAGGATAAGCAGTTCAACAAATTCCTTGATGTCTTCCGCAAACTTCAGATTAACATTCCATTCGCGGAAGCCTTGGAACATATGCCATCATATGCCCGGTTTATGAAGGATATTCTCACCAAGAAACGGAGAATAGAGGATGAGGAAACGGTTGCTTTGACCGAGGAGTGTAGTGCCATTCTTCAGAGAAAACTCCCTCCAAAGTTGAAGGATCCCGGTTCCTTTTCGATACCATGTACCATTGGGGAGATGACTGTAGGGAAGGCATTATGTGATCTAGGGGCAAGCATCAACTTGATGCCCCTCTCTATGATGAAGAGGTTGGGGATCCAAGAAGTTAAGGATACACGGATGTCGCTCCAACTGGCCGACCGCTCTATAAAATATCCTTATGGGGTGGTCGAAGACTTGTTAGTGAAGGTGGACAAGCTTATATTTCCGGCGGACTTTGTAGTGCTTGATATGGATGAAGACGCCGAGATCCCCCTCATATTGGGTAGGCCCTTCTTGGCCACTGGGGGTGCCTTAATAGATGTGCGACAAGGGAAACTCACTCTAAGGGTGCAAGATGAGGAAGTAGTCTTCAATCTCTTTGAAACAATGAAACACCCTGCAGAGAGGACGGAAGTGTATCGATTGGATATGGTGGATCCAACTGCCAAGGCAAGGGCAACTAGAGAAGCCCATGGTTCTTCACTTGCTCAAGTGTTGGTAAAATCCCATGATGATAGTGAGAAAAAAGGCCCTTTGGGGGATGAGGTCTATCTCGAGTGGTTGAAAGACATGGAAGCCTTACCGAGTCTCCCAGGGGAAGAATGTGCAAAGGAAGAGCTCAGCAGCAAAGGCAAGAAAAAGAAGGGTAAAGCACCAAGGTTGAAAGGTGGCACAACCGTGGTGGTCAATGCAAACAATGAGTTGATCCCAAAAAAGACCATCACGGGGTGGAGAGTTCGTGCTGATTATAGAAGGATGCTGGACTTAAATGAGTTGTCCGGGAACAGTAGGAGAGCTTATGAAAGGGCAAGAGCCTACAAAATACGGACTGAGGCATGGAATGGCAAGCAAGATCTACGTCCGGATTAACCCTTATGGGTGACTTGAGTCAGGCTCGGGACGTTAAACAAGCGCTACTTGGGAGGCAACCCAAGCTAGGTATCCTTTGGTTTTAGTTTCTGTCATTTTCACACACACACACACACATATATATATATATATATATATATATAAAACTTGATTCGCCACGCGAATCCACATTGGCCGCGCGAGACAGAAGCCCTGAATCTCTGGGGTTGCTTACTTTTCTGTCTCGCGTCGCGAGGTCTACTTTCGCCTCGCGATTCTGGGCATCAGCATCTGTGGGAATTCCAGATTCGCCTCGCGAGATACTACTCGCCTCGCTATTCTGGAAAGTGTGAATAACAATTTTCCAGATTCGCCTCGCGAGTGATATCTCGCCTCGCGAATCTGCAATTAAGGTTTTTATTTGCAGGAGTTCTTCCAGGATGCTATGCAACAGAAGGGAGACCGTGAGACCAATTGGATGAGGAGGCAACCATGGAAACTTGATCAGGGAGTATCCTCTCCTCTCCTCATTTTTGTTTTTATTTTTGTTTGTGTGTTTGTTTTTGTTTGTCACTCTTGAATAATTTGAGAAGATCAAGAGTTGTTGTATGAATGTCGTATCGGCAAGCTTGTTAGATTTTAATTAAATTGAGCATAGATGGATTGCATGAATTATTTGACCATTGATGATTTCCCCCTAGGTTCTGAAATTAGAAAAGTTGATCCCCACTTGAAAAATTGAAAACTGAACGTTGAGAATTTTATGGTGATTACTTGATTTATGATAAGTTTGGGGTGAGGGGGTGCACACACTAGGAATCGTATCTCGGTCAAACAATTTGCAAAAATGTCCAGGTGAGGATTTGAGCCTCCAACTCTGTTTTTGACTGTGTGAATCACTTTTAAGTTGCACTTTCCCGAATTTGCTTGAATCTCTTCATGGTTTGCATGTTTATGTGTTGCATCAAATGATTTAGGCAATTTTCTTTGAATTAACTACTTGGCCATAAATTGAACCAACCTTGATGAATGATCCCTAGTTAGCCACATTGAGCCTTGAAGCCTATTGTTCTTGATGACCTTACATTACAAGCCATTAACTCAGAAAAACCATGATTTTCCCCTATCCTAGGATTTAGGAGAGTATGGAATTTTAGCTGAGTGAGTGTTGTTGTGGAACTAAGTTTGGGGTGGCTACAAGTTCATGAATCATAGTTGAGAAAAAGAAAAACAGAAGTAAGGGCCGAAGGCTTGAGAAAAAAAAAAGGTGATGAAAAGCATTGAATATGTGCCAAAAAGGGCAAAGAAAAATAAATATAAAAAGGAAGAGGTGTGTAGCCACCAAATGCAAGGAAGAGAATAATATGAGAGTGAATTCAATTGTTGTGATATTAGTTTCATGCTCTCATTGATCCTAGGGACTTAGCCTCTATCCTTTGAATATCTTACCTTGAGCCAGGCCTCATTACAACCTTTAAAAGACCTTCTAATGTTGCATGCATGTTTTCGTGGGAACCATTTTTGAGATGAAAATCAAATTCATGGGAAGTGCTCTTGATAAGTGAAATTGAGTGAAAAAGTTGATAGCCTAGACGAAATTGAGCGAATGAGTGAAATTTTACATACCCTTGTGAGGAAGGCAGTTGTTTGAAATTGGCGATCTTCTTTTTGTGTGTGACTCTGAACCTCAACTTAGGTTAATGATTGCATGAGTGATGAAGTTCTCAAATGTTTAAAGTAAATGAATGTGGGAATTACATTGATGCAAAAGGGGGGGGGGGGGGGGTCATTGGAGAAAAAAACTGTTTTGATTGCATGAAATTTGTGCGAAATCGATTGATTCCTTTAGGCTTGCCAAGTCTTGAGTCGTTTTTGAGTTTTAAGCTTGCTTGGGGACAAGCAAGGTTTAAGTTTGGGGTGTTTTGATAAGCCTTTGGCTTATCTAGTTTTATGACTAGATGAACTAGGGTTTATATGCCAATCAGTCGAGTTCACTCTCGTTTTCGCCCAAATTTGCCTTGTTTCGTTCCTAAGTTGGACTTTGACTCGTTTTGTGTCTTTTGTGTAGTTTTTAGCTTATTTTGGATAGAATTGTGCTTTTGGTTGTTTTTGGTGTTTTCAGGTCAATAAGTGAAGCTCCGGGAGTCAAGGAAAGCCAAGAAATAGTGGAAATTGCAATTCTGGAGACACTCGCCTCGCGAGTGTATGCTCGCCTCACGAGACTGAAGGTCAACAAAGCAGCAAAAGTCATCATTTCCGGATCGCCACGTGAAACTCTTCTCGCCCCGCGAGAGTCTGAAGACCTGCAAGACAGAGACTATCATGGCATAGCCGTGATTAAGGTCACGGCTGTGACAAATTTAGGTTTGAAGTCTCGCCCCGCGAGAGACAGATCGCCTCGCGAGAGTCTGAAGACACTGGAAGACAGAGACACTCACGGCCTAGCCGTGATAAAGGTCACGGCTGTGACATATTGAAGTTGGAAGACTCGCCCCGCGAACACACCCTCGCCTCGCGAAAATCCAAACTTGAATGCGTGCCAAAACTAAAATTCGTGTCGCGAGAGTAAGCTCGCCCCGCGAGCGGGCGAGAAACAGAATCCTTATTTAAAGGCTGTCTCAGATCAGAATTAGGTATCAAGTTGTTAGCCACTGTTTAGAACTGTAGTGCGAATCCTTGTTTCTGGAGCTGCGTCTCCCTTCTCTTTTCTTTTCTTCTTTTAGTTTATTATTATGGAGATTATTGCCGATTGTTTGTGCGTCGTCACGGGCATGAGGAACTAATCCCCTCGTCCGAGGGATCAATGAAGCCACCCATGGCGGTGTAGTGTTCTTGTGATGTATGTTTTCCTCCCCTTCTCTTATGAATGTTTTCCAATTCTGTTTTGATTGCGTTGATCATATGTGTTGCGTGATTAACTAGTTAACGTGTTTGAGGCCGAACGGCGAGTCGCGTTTTAGAACTTGAATTGGAATCATTAATTGAATAATGAGCACGACAGTGGATTTATTTGATTAGTGCAACCATATATGGAACAAGGTTTAATAGAATTCGAGATTAGGATTATGAGACCTAGTAAGTAATTAATCCAATCGTCGAATACGTCCTATTGAGTACGACAGTGGATATAGGAGAATTTGGGGGTCCCGGTTGACATTGTAATTGAACCTAAGGAGGAATACATCATCACTGGGGTACTATACATGATTGGGTAGGTGGATTTGAGACCTTGGATATTTCAATTTCTGAATTTAATCACCTTAGCTTTAATCAATTTCTTATTTGAATTGCGATAACAATCTCTCTCTCTCAACCACCTTCTTCACTTGACCAAACGTATCGGATTTCCCGCGGATTAGTTGAATTGGTAGCCCAATCCCTGAGTTCGACCTCGGTAATTACTTGCCGTGTTATTTTTATTACTTGCGACGACCCGGTACACTTGCCGGCGTCACAACATCGACCCATCTCTGGGAAAGAGTTGTACTTATACCTGTCAGCCACCGAGCATGCCATCAGTGCGGTCATTGTAGAGGAAGTGGAGAAAGTTCAAATGCCGGTCTACTTCATCAGCAGGGTCCTTCATGATGCCGAAACCCGTTACCAAGTCATAGAAAAGCTGGTTTTGGCCCTGGTAACTGCAGCTCGGCGATTGTGTCCGTACTTCCAAAGTCACCAGGTGATTGTCAAAACCGATCGCCTGATTAAGCAGATTCTCAAAAAGCCCGAGTTGGCAGGACGTATGATTGCTTGGTCGATAGAGTTATCCGAGTTCGGCCTGAAATACGAGTTGAGAGGCCCTCTGAAAGCTCAATGTCTCTCCGACTTCGTAGCCGAGCTCAATCCGCAGTCGATAACCGAGGATATCTGGTGGAATTTGTATGTGGATGGATCTTCGAATGTCAGGGACAGTGGAGTTGGGGTGATTCTGGAAGGTCCGGGAGATCTGATCCTGGAACAGTCACTAAAGTTTGAGTTCAAAACCTCAAACAACCAAGCCGAATATGAAGCCTTGATAGCAGGATTAATGCTGGCAAAGGAAATGGGGGCGAAGGCTGTTAGATGCCGGAGTGATTCACAGCTAGTCACAGGGCAAATATCTGGAGGGTACCAAACGAAAGAGCCTCAGCTCACCAAGTATTTATGTAAGGTCAACCAATTAATCTCCAACTTTGAGAAATTTGCTATTGAGCACATTCCCCGAGAAGAAAATACTCGGGCCGATCTGCTGTCCAAATTAGCCAGTACAAAGAAGCCGGGCCACCATAGAACAGTTATTCAAGAAACCCTAAATGAACCGAGTGTCACGTTTGGGGAGGTGATGACCAATGAGCCGGTTGACCGAGAATGGATGACACCCATATGGGAGTATTTGTCCTCAGAAACTCTGCCCCCAGATCACGTTGAGGCCAGGAAGATCAGTCTCAGAGCAAGTCACTTTGCTATTGTTTTCGGAGAATTATTTAAACGGGGATTCTCGGTACCGTTGCTAAAATGTCTGACAAAGGCACAATCAAAATACGTCATGGAAGAGGTTCACAGAGGAATCTGTGGTTTTCACTGCGGGGGCAGATCAATGGCCTCCAAGGTAGTCCGAGCAGGGTACTATTGGCCTACCATCCGAGCAGATTGCATTGAGTGGACGAAGCAATGTGATGAGTGCCAAAGATTTTCCAATGTAAGTCGTACCCCTCCCGAAGGACTTCACACATTAAACTCGCCTTGGACTTTTGCTATGTGGGGAATGGATATATTGGGGCCATTCCCTGTGGCCAAAGGTCAAGTCAAATTCCTCCTGGTAGTAGTGGACTACTTTACAAAATGGATTGAAGCAGAACCTTTGGCGAAAATTACCGCCGAGAAGGTACAAAAGTTTGTGTGGAAAAGCTTCATCTGTAGGCACGGAATTCCCTTTGCAATCGTCACAGACAACGGAAGACAGTTTATGGATAAGACATTGCAAGAATTCTATTCCAACCTCGGTGTTAAACACCACGTCACGTCGGTCGAACATCCTCAGACCAATGGGCAAGCCGAGGCAGCCAACAAGGTCATTCTCGGAGAATTGAAGAAGAGAGTGGGAAAATCCAAAGGAGCTTGGGCAGAAGAATTGCCCAGTATCCTCTGGGCCTACCACTGCACGCCTCAATCCACCACTCAAGAAACACCCTTCAGGCTGACATATGGAACAGACGCCATGATCCCAGTGGAGGTTGGTGAGCCGTCTTTCCGACGTATGCAACATGAACCGAATGATAATGAAAGAAATTTAAGGGTCGAGCTTGACTTGGTAGAGGAAATCAAGGAGGAGGCTAAAATCAGAGAGGAAGCTTGCAAAACAGAGAGCAACTAAGAGGTATAATTCAAAAGTGAAACCGAGGAGTTTCCTGCGCGGAGACTTGGTGCTGAGAATAAAAGGAGAAGCAAGGAAGGATCACACGGAAGGCAAGTTGGCAGCAAACTGGGGAGGGCCATTCCGGGTGGTAGAAAACTTGGGAAACGGAGCATATAGGTTAGAAGAGTTGTCCGGGAAGCCTATCCTGAGGACTTGGAATGCTTCGCATTTAAAATTTTATTATAGTTGATGTATATAGTCAGGTGGTGTACTCTTTTTCCTACCTCGGTATTTTGTCCCAAAAAGGGTTTTGATCGAGAAGGTTTTAACGAGGCACACCGTAGACTTCCTTTTTATCCAATAAAATAATTTATTATGAACATTGTTTGGTTTTCTTAATTTGCCGATATATGTGTTTCTCGAACCAATTAAATTGTTTAAGGCCAAGTTTGAGCCTAAAGGCCGAGTACAAGCCATTAAATTGCTTAAGGCCAAGTTTGAGCCTAAAGGCCGAGCACGAGCCATTAAACTGTTTAAGGCCAAGTTTGAGCCTAAAGGCCGAATACGAGCCATTAAATTGCTTAAGGCCAAGTTTGAGCCTAAAGGCCGAGTTCGAACCAATTAAATTGTTTAAGGCCAAGTTTGAGCCTGAAGGCCGAGTACTAGCATTTGAAATTACTTAAGTGAAATAAAATACGAACAGTAAGGAGAATAAAATTGTCTAAAGGCCGAATCCGAGCCATTAAAATTTATTGATAATACCGAGTACAATGTCGAAAGTAAAAACAAGGTACGAGTCGAGTACTAGAAAGTACTACGACTTACATAAAGAGCTGAAATTGAAAATAAGGCCGGCTCGGGTTGCCAGTCGTCTCCCCAATTAGGGTAGGGGCAAGATCAGGTGGCCAGTAGTCTCCCCAATCGGATACCCCGACTTTCCCTCATGGGGGAAAGTAATCACTTCCCCCTGCGAAAGCTGGACGATGAGGTGCTCGGCCCGCTCCGGGAGTAGACGGCCTCTACCCCTTCCTCCACTCCCGAAGACTGCCATTCTCCCAGTTAACATCCTTCTTGGAGGATTGAATGGTAAAAGGAATTCTGGATCCCATCTCCCACTTACATCCTTTTTGGCAGCTATAAAACTCAAAAAAGGATGTTAACTGGGAGAGGGGAGCGTAAACCCCTAACACTATCATAGAACTACTCGGGATAAAGGAAGACGAATTTGGCTGGTAGGAAAGAATGAAGAATGAGTAAGTGGAGCAGTAAAACAGCCCTATTTATAAGGGGTGAGAGGAGTTGGAAAGGAAGAAATATGCACTGGGAAAAGGTTTGTTGGAAAAACAAATCTCGAAACTCAGCAAAAAGCAGTAATCGCATGAACCCACTGCGGTTTCCAAAGCATATAATGCGTGACTGCATGCGTAAGGCGTGAATCATGTGTTTCACGTGTGACAACTACCGTCCGTTTTTAATACGAACGGTAGAATACCTCGGTCTTAACCGAAGATTTGTTTAAACAGGCCGAACACAACGTCAGAAGATAAAAAAAAAATACTTCAAGTGTATCTTGGCCAAACAAGAGGCTACAAGAAAAGGGAAAGTCATCAAAATGGTAACAATTTTCATTGAGTAAAACAAAGTGACAAGGGCACAAGCTCAGTACAAGGGATGAAGAAAACAAAAAACTAAGTTACTCGTCCCTATGACTCTCCTCGGCCTCAATATGATCCTCGGGGGAATCTTCAGCCCCTTCCACCTCCTCTTCCTCTTCGGGAATTATGGGAACAAGTTCCCCGTTCAGCACCTATTTATTGACATCCACTCCCGAAAGATCAACCCTCGGGGCAAGAACCTCAACCTGAGCAATGGCCTTGTCAAAACCTTTCCGATGCTCGATAATAATGCAGTTAGTGGCCTCTTTTACATCCTCCTGGAGCTCCTTCCTGGCCTTGGTCTCGGCCTCCAAGGCAGCTTTAAGTTGCTCAATTTCAGCTTGAGCCTTTTTGAGCTCCTCTTCAGCATGAGCTCTACCTTCTTCGGCCTGAGCTTTACTCTCCTCAGCAAATTTTGCTTTGGTGTTAAGCTCGTAGTTATGGCCATTCAACTCGGTGATGGTAGTGTTCGGGAGATTATTAGCCTTGGCCAGGTCGTCACGCTCCGTGGAGGTCCGGGTAAAATCCCCCTTCAGCTTCTCAATAGAAGCCAGTTCGGCTTCCAGTTGCCGAGACTTCCTTTCAGCCTCCACTAAATCTCGGCAGCAAAAGCGGGCCAAGGCAGCAGCTCGGATGCAGTAGGTTGAGAGAGCCTCCATGCTAGATTGAGCCCCTTGTTGCCTCATTAACCGGAGATCTGCGGGCTTTAGGAAGTTTGAGTCGAAAGAAGGGAAGGGGTTGAAGTCTTCACCCCAGAGGGATGAGGTCCCCGCCTTTAGAGAAGTGTTGTACCATTTCAGCTCGGTGGAGGGAGGGGGTTGTTCTCGCCCCGCGGTTCCTGTCTCCTGAGTAGTAGGGTGTGGGGGACTTGGGCGAGGAGGGGGAGAATCTTCGGTGTCAACTACAACCTCTACCCTCTTCCTTTTTTGAGGGGCGGATGATGAAGCCCCCCTCGCAGAGGCCTTGGTGGGAGGAGGTCTTTTCTTCTTCTTCTCAGTCGAGGAGGGACCCTGACCCTCTTTTGCAGTAGCCTTTAAAAGCTTGGAGAAGTCGAATTTCCCCATAATGACTGCCAAAAATAAAGAGTTGTTAGTACAGCAACGCATACAGAAAAGATTCAAAAACTAAAAAGTCGAGCACTTACTTTTCAGGTCAGTTCTCGGAGTAGATGAGAATGGGAGTTTCAGAAGGCGTCCACAATGGAGGGGCCGAGGAAGTTTTTCTAGTATGTCTATATCCCGCCTATCCTCGGCCGGGAGGGATTGGTACTCAAAGCCAACGAATTTTGTGAGGGAGGATTGCCAGTATAAAGGAAACTTGGCGCAGTTACTGTCATCAAAAAAGTGGGAGGAGTGAGAGCCCGAGGGGCGAACTCGGAAGAAGCTGACTTTGAAATCTTTATACGACGATGTGTATAGACTAAGCAGTCCTCTCCGGTTCAGCCCATTAAGGGAAATCCATCCCATTTTCTCACCAAACCTTGTTTGGTAAAAATACAAAAATTTTGGAGTGGTGGGCTCCATCCCAAGGTATTTACACAGGATTTGAAAGGCTTTCATAAAAGCCCAACTGTTGGGGTGGAGCTGAGTAGGTGCGAAGTTCATGGTTCTCAGAACGTCACACTCAAACTCGGTAAAAGGAAGAGACACGCGCAGCTTATCAAATAGTGTTTTGTACATGTATGTAAAGGCGGGCTCGGAAGGACGAGCCCTGAGAAAGACACACTCGGTACCCGAGCATGGAGAACAAATAAACTCGGACTCGTCTCCGGACGCCGAGATATTAATTTGGGACTGAAGTTGAGCAATTGAGTCTGAAGTCTGAAAGTCAGAAAAAAATGTCCCCACCTCGCCTTTAACCCAGGTATACCCAGGAAGGGTAATATCGGGAACATGGTCTTTTGGAACCCTTAGGCGTTGCTTGCGAGCGGCGGGTTTGGAAACTTGGGGAGAGGGAGAGCCGGACTTAGTGTCAGACCCAGAGGAATCAGACCCAGGGGAAGACGACCCGGAGGAGGACGCTTCCCTTTCTCCTATGTTCAATTCCTGTGAAGGAATCGAAGAGGTGGAGGGAGAACCCCCAATGGGGGAAACCTCGTGCTCAATTAGAGGCGAGGTATTTGACTCAGAGGATATGGACGAACTCATATCTGGTAAGCAGAAATTAAACTTAGAAGCACGAGGGAAAGAATGAGACTGGGCATACCTGAAGAATGACAGGCAGAAGAGTGATGGCGGAAACTTGGAAGACGAAGGTGAAGGGCGAAGGAGGATAAGCAAGGTATAAGGGAGTTGGAGTCAGAGGGGATATTTGTAGCTGCGGTTGATGACACGATCAACGGCCCACGTTCCATCAAGCCCAAAGGCGCGACTTTTGATTTTCCCCTCATTAAATGGGTGCGGAACTCTAGGGTTTCTTACCTAAAGGGTGCCGCAGAAGTATTAGGGGGAATGATTGCCTTCTCTGGCAAAGAGGAAAGATTTGATTGAAATGACAGCTGGGAATGCGGAAGTTTGTGTGACCGAAGAGTAAGCTCGGTTTCATGCTTATCAGCTCTTTCGCTTATTTAAGCTCGGAGCTCAGGGGGCTTGTGTACTGGCCGAAGATATAAGGCCGAGGATTGTCAACACGACCGAGCTCACTCTCGTAAGTGGGCCGTGACCCGAACTCCCATAGAGCCGAAGACCTGTTGATACACTTGACACCCGAGGATAACTACTCGGTCCTATTCCACACCAGACCACGAACGAAGATATCTCGACCCCGAGCTATCCAGTCACAACTGACTGGGCCGAATATCTTGCTGGCCCAAATATCTCTCCGTATAACTCGGAGCCTTATCCATATCATTGTCTAACAGCAATAACAATCTGATCCTAACAAATAGGATCTCAGTAACCGTCTTACTCAAACGGTTACGCTGAAAATATCTATAAATAGGGGCTCAACCCCCTCACTAAGAACTACGTTTGCTTTGATTCCCATTTGGATACGTAGGAGCAGAATTCACATTCTGTCAAGCTAACTCCAAAACAAACCCACTAGACTTTCTTCGGTCGAGTATCTCTCATCTGAGATATTTGGACGGAATAGTATCTATTATTATTGATTTAATTTAATTTGTATTATATATATATATATATATATATATATATATAAGCTTACTTTATAGAAACACTTATACTTGTTAACTTCATGCAAAAAATTACTTTGTAGAAACATTTTATTTAATTTTTTTTATGGATAATCTTACCTTATAGAAATCTTATCGAGAAATTAAAACGGGACAAATCACAATGAATTTCACTCAACATACATTTGACCTAATGTTTTAATTGAATCATTCTTTTAAACTTGAATTTGGATTAATCGTCTAATTAATAATAGGTGTGTACACGAATCGGGTTGAGTTTGACTAAACTCGTTAATTGGACCGATCAATATCTCACAAGTTGGACCAAGACCAGATTTGTGATTTCTTTTTTTTATGCACTTGAAACCAAACCGGCTCGATCAAAATCGGGTTGGTTCGGGTCAAGTCAATCGGGTAAAGCAATTTAGGGCTGTACAAGAAGAAGAAACATAAGTAAATGAAATGTAAAGATAAGAAATAAAAGGGGAGAACGACACGTGGTGTTCCGACAAGAGCGTGGAGAGATATTGTATCATTCATTAAGAGAGGTGATATAACTCAACTGGTTTAAGCTAATAGTATAAAGAGTTCAAGGTATATGGTTCAAACTCTGGCAAAGTAAAAAAAAACTAACATAACTAACACACTAATATTTACCTATAAAAAAATTGTATCATTCATTAATCACTTGATTCAAGTTGAATTGTCATAACAAAGTAAGATTGATAAGCTATTACAAAAAAAAAAAAAAAGTGCATTACAAAAGAAAGTTTGATAAGGCCATTACAAGTTGGCATTACGAAAAAAAAATGCCGTCAAAATGGCATTAGATATTATCCTAGATTTTTTTTTGACTAAAAAATGTATTCATTCATTCAAATTAGTAAATACATCGAAAATAACACAAATCCAACATCGCTAAAAATCGAAAAAGGATGAATCTGCGAACAAACTCATAGCACCCAGGTTAATAGCATAACATGGTAAAATGCCTACAAATGTGACAAAATCAAAGTGACCGGAATACCCATGCCTCCGGATCTGTAACGTTGACGCCCAAGTCTTGATTGAATCTGTAATGGATCGAAGCTGATCTGCCAATATGAACCAAACGAACACTGCAACAAGAGGGGAAACTAAACGATGCTGCAACAAGACGACGAACAAAACACCGCCGCACGCAGACGATGAAAACATGGAAAAACACGAAATAAAAATCAGATCTATGTGGAAAAATCACTTATTTAGATAAAAGGAGAGAAAAAACGATGTAGATGGGTGATTCCAGGCCAACAACTGGCCCAAAACCATCCCCTTCCGGTGGATGAGGAAGAAGGATAAGAGGAGTAGAAGGAAGATTATATATTATCCTTGATGAACTAAACAAAGATTGCATAAAAATTAGACACCATCATCAGTTATGTATTTGTGACTCTTATGTAGCTGTCACTATAGCAGTTGCATGGGACTTAGTTGCAGTGTCACGATAGGTGCTTGATCTGGTTGCAGTGTAACATTAGGTGTTTGACTTGATTGCACTGTCATGGTGTTGGATAGGAATTTTAAGAATTCCTAATTTTTGTCAGATCGACAAAGACAGGTTTATGAAGTGATAAAAGAATGGCTAAGTCCAAAAGTTGACAAGAATCCCATTTAGTCGACAAATGGATTGGTGTCAAAAATAAATGTCGAATTGAAAATCCAGAGAAATGTTTTAGTTAAAAGTTTGACATTCAGTTATCGAGAATGACATGACAAACAACGAGACCGCCGAAGACAATAAAAGTTGACACTGAAACAGTTCAAACAAGTTGAGCAGTTTGACGAAGTTGTTGTCGAAAATAGTTGGATTTTGAATGTAGAAAACTGTCATACACGTGGCAGATAGTAAAATAGGAAGTTAAAATTAGAAGTTACTTTCTTTGTCTATAAATAGTAGAATCCACGATGTAATAAAGGTTGGAAACTTGAAACATCCTACACGTCTCGATCACACAGTAGACTGACGGATTAACTCAAGTACTCCTTCCACCCCTTTGTCAAATTTCAATACAATATCGACTCAAAGATTTTCAATGTCTTTTCCAAATTCATAGTGTTTTGACGTTTAGCCCTTTTGCATGTTTCTTTATTTTTACTGCCATTAATTTAAGATGGTGGATTTAATTCTAAGTTCTTTACTTAGATAATGTCATTCGTCAATTTTTAGTGTTTCTATAATTGTTTTGCAAACTTATTTTTTTAGCATTTCTTTGTACTTTTAACAAGTTATCACTTATTTTGTCAGTTTTATACTTTTCATTAAATATTTTTAACTTAAATTGATTTTTCTTTATTCTTTTCATTGTCACTTTACCAGAAAACTTGTTTATTTTAACTTATCTCTTACTTGTCAGTTTAGAAGTAATCCAATAATTTCTTTTAATGTCCTATTATCGCATTTATAATTTAATTTATTTCTTGTCAATTTTTTATGTAAGTAGACAAAAGTCCTTCCCATTATACTCATAGTTTGAATCCCGTCAAATTTGTGTTGTGGCAAACAATTTCGTAGTAAACCACTGGAAACGAGATTACCGCATAACTCGTAGAAGTCACACAATCTCCTGATCTTTTATCTTTATTATTTGATTTTGTCGGATTTGGATACTACCAAAAAACCGAGTAAACAAATTGGCACGCCCAGTGGGATGAGTTTAGAGTAACTCGTACAGTGTCACGAACTTTGATATACAAATTTATTATATGAGTCTATGGAGTGGGAGAGTGATTCAAACATCATCTAATTCCCAAAACTGTGTAAATATGAGTGGTGCAAGTAATGCGGGCGTAGTAAGCATTAACACCGCTGTGTCAATGGTGGATGCTAACCCTGTAACCACTGTTGCACCAATTGACAATATTCCTACACTATGGTTAATGTTACTAATGCAGGAAATGATGGCACTAATAGTTTGATTGCGGGAAGAGGCGTTTCCTATGCCCAAGTCGTCAATAGTGTTGACGAAGTTGTCCCAGGAACTCTTTCGTCGCCAACTTCCCCAGTTATACAACAAATAAACCCACAAAGTATTGGATTGTCTCCACGAAATGTTGTGAATTCAAACCCAAGAGGGACTACACAACCTCTACAACAACCTTTGTATGGAATGTCTTATGGTTCGACCACTGTCAACCCAAATACCCCGTTTGCATACATATCATATCCAATTGGAGTAACGACGGCCGCCCATACATCTGGACAGGCAAGACCGTCGACTCGGGGGCAAATCCCCAGTCAAGGGAATGGGATAACAGGGTCAATGGTAGTGACCCATACTCGACAGGAGCGTCCAGTAGTGAGACCACAAGTACCCCCACTTAGACAACCACCCCCGCGAAATATTGTTGGTTTGTCGGATGATACATTGACCAATGTTCGACATCAAATAGATTCTAGTAACTTTGACATGGTGAACACATTTACTCAACAAATGGGTACAGTGATTACGCCATTAATAGAAAACACAAATAATGCATGCTTTACATTGGCAAATGAGATACTTAGGTTAAATAGAGCCTTGGGCGTACTAGCCCCAGAGGATAACCAAAATGCCAATAGGAATACAAGTAGAAATGTCAACCCGGGTCAAAATAATCAACCTCGGGTTGAACAACCACTAGTTATTCAACTTGATGGATGAGAACAAGATGACGAACGGTCACAGCCCCATCGTCGAGTCCCTTTGAGACATGGGAATGTACATGTCTTACAACTAGGGGAAGACGAAGTCTTTGCCATAAACCAGGGTGCTCTTGGAGCGCTTCGTCAAAATATTCTAAATCAGAATGTTAACCAAGTAGTCGAGCAAGCACTGAATAGGTTTGGGTTTAACGTAGGTTATGCCAATCAACAATTCTTTGCATCTGTATTCCCTGATTGGGTCCAACAGGTAGAAATGCCTCGAGGATACAAAATACCTAAATTGTCGAAGTTCTCAGGGGAAAGCGGAGAGTCGACTGTCGAGCACATTGCTCGGTATACAATTAAATTAGGCGACTTGGCCTTAGAGGAAGGGCTCAAAATGAGGTTATTTCCTAGTTCATTAACTAAGAATGTTTTTTTTTGGTTTTCGACATTAAGGCCTAATTCTGTTCATTCATGGATTCAGCTAGAAAGGAGTTTCCATGATCAATTCTTTAGAGGAGATTTGAAGGTTGGTCTAACTGATCTTTTCAACATAAGGAGGATGAACAATGAGACAGTTGGTGACTATCTGACCAGATTCCGGTAGATGAGGAGTCGGTGTTTTAAGCCAATCCCCGAAGCGGAGATTGTTAAAATCGCTGCAGGTGGATTAGATTATTATACCAAAAAGAAACTCTTCAACCAACATTTGATTGATCTTGCTCAATTGGGCGATAAAGTTCAACAGATTGAACAACTCAAAGCTGAGAAATTGTTCAAGCAAAACAAATTCCTTAAGAGGGAAAAGATTAATTTTGTCGGGTGTAGTGATTTCGACGAAGAGGAAGTAAATCTGAGGAATTTGAAATAGACATAGTTGAACTTAAAAATGGACCCCCTACACTTGTCAAGCCTTAAGGCCTGCGAGGGCCAAGGAAAGAGTCCCTTTTATAAACAAAAAAGTTTATACTTTCGACGTGTCTAAAGCAAATCAAAGTTTCGACATACTACTAAAAGACAAACAAATTAAATTGTCGGATGATCATAAGCTCTTAAAGACACATGAAATTAAAGACCAGAAATATTGCAAGTTTCATAATAATTTCGGCCATGTGACTAATGATTGCATGCATTTTAGGGACATCATTCAAAGAGGACTGACAGAGGGAAGACTGAAATTTTCTGATAGGAAACCTGAAATGAAGCTTGACACAGAACCTTTCGGTGCTGAAATATCAAATATTGACCACAAGACTCATTTGGGAGTGGGAACAATTAATATAAGAGCTGGGCAAAAAAGCAAGATGGATTTGTCTGACTCGTTCGATATATATCCAAAACTTGGTGAGCAGTTAGCTGAGTTTGCCAATAGAAAGAAATGAGATGGGAGACTGAAAGTTTTTCCACGCTGTGAAATGTTTTATGATGACTTGGCAGCGCAGAAGGCAAAGGCACAGAAAACCCCTTCCTACCATCCGATGGAAAGGAGAGAGTCTTTCGACAATCAGAGAAGATTTTCTCAGCCCCAGATCCATGCAGGGCCAAGTTACACTAAGCCAAGCAATGTGTACCTTCGACCTAGGTATTACAATCAGAGAACCTACCAAGGGAATGGAGGATGACTGAATGAAAATACCCGTGAATCTGTCTGAAGTAACAAAACTCCAAGAGGGAAAGGGCCCGCTGTTCAAACAAGGACTAGGGTATCGACATCAAATGTGATGGTCGACAAATGGGTAAAGAATTCTGCAATGGTCTTTCAACCAGAATTACGTAGGTAAGGGTGGGCCAAGAGGAATAGATTTGCTGGTAACCCACCGTTCTGGAATGAAAATTATAGGAGAGGTCATCCGACACAAAATGCTAACTTGACAGGACCAGGATTATCCTGACCATCAAACCAACCAGCAATGACCAAAAGTCAGAAGAGGAGATTACAAAGACTTAGGCAAGCTCAGAAGAAGAAAATGTCAAAGTCAAAAGGCATCCGGATAAGGGAATTGCCTTCTAATGATAAAGGTTGTTTAATAGTTGTGAAAGACAATGAAACCATTTCAAAAGGTGAGGAAAAATTTCGAAGTGTGGTAGTGAGTCAATCTGGCAAGGATAATGCCAACCAAATGCAAGAGTGTGTTGGACAGGGCAAACTGCCAATGGCTGTACCTCAGTCTTATAAGAAGGAGATCAAGACTCGTGAGTTGAGGTCACCTCCAACTTTGTCAACTGGTAGTTGGCCGGTATGTTTAGTCGGCATTGAGAAGGTTGCTGGATTAGAAAGGGATATTGAGGCTAGGATTCGGGTAAAATAAGAGTTAGTCGAATTCAAGTCTGGATGCAGTCTGATAGCCAATGAGCTCTCATTTGACGAAGTTATAGAAGCATTGAATGATCCTA
The DNA here is from genome assembly GCA_030762895.1 of Sophora flavescens. NCBI lineage: Eukaryota > Viridiplantae > Streptophyta > Magnoliopsida > Fabales > Fabaceae > Sophora > Sophora flavescens. Next base: position 47,367,746 of record CM061066.1, on the reverse strand, counting down.
ATGGTGAGATTAATGTCAACAATGAATCCCGAGCTGACATGGAGATAGAAGAAGAGAAAGGAGATTTGTCTAATATAATCGAGGCATTGGATAACTGTGGTGCAGGGATAGAACATCCTTTGTCAAAAAGATCAGGAGCAAATGATGAAAGTGATTTGAAGAGACATCATGGTCGAATGGTGGGAGGTCCATTCTTGGATGAAGATCCAGATAACGAAATCATATTAGGACCAATAATGAGAATGAAGATAGGTTTGATCTCGGTTGTCCCGGCGGAGTATGAGGGCTACTTAGAAGTGGAATATGCTGACAACAAAGATATTGTCGAAGAACCTGCTAACCCAAATAATTTCTGGATGTATATCCAAGAGAATCTGGTTACAATATTCGATGATGTAGCCCAATTGGAGAAACTGACAGAACAACAGAAGAGTCACCTTAGGCCACTACATGTTAAGGCCATTATTGACGGTAGACTCACTAATAGAGTATTAATAGTTGGGGGAACAACTGTCAACTTAATGCCCAGAGCAATGTTCAAGAAATTGGGTAAGGATGACTCTGATCTCATTCCGACGGACATGGTTGTTACCGACTTCAATGGCAAAATTTCCCCATCCGATGGTGTTGTTATGCTGAACATTCAAGTCGGAACCGTAGAGCGGATGGCTTTGTTTGTCATAGTCCCTGGCAAATCAAGTTATAATCTTGTATTAGGTAGAGACTGGATTCACGCACTTGGGGCCATTCCATCTACAGTGCACCAAAAAGTTATTTTGTGGAATGCACAAGACCAGTGGAGATAATAGAGGCAGATGATAGTGCCTACTATGCCCAACAACTCCATGTGGATTTCAAAATATATGGGCCAAATTTTAAACCTATTACTGCAACAGGGGGAATAGTTGACAAGGATGCTTTAAAGCTTGTTTGTTAAATCAGTTTGGCATCAAAATAAAAAAGGAGGCCGATGGGGTTCTGCCAAGTGATGACCATGAGTTTTGAACAACAACTACAGAGGTTATCGACTTATTTGGCCGACAAAGAAGTCTACACTTCAGAAGAAGTGTTACCCGACTGTATTATTGATGACGGCCCATTGGGATTTGAAAACGGGGTCAACGAGAAACAAAGTGTCGAAGTTGAAGATCCTTTGGAAGAAATAAACTTAGGAACCGAGGCTAATAAGAGGCCTATTTTCATAAGTGCGTTTCTGCCAGAAGATTACAAAGAGAAACTTGTTAGTTTGATAATAGAATACAAAGATTGCTTTGCTTGAGATTATGATGAAATGCCTGGGCTAAGCAGAGACCTTGTCGAACATAGGTTGCCATTGAAGGAGGAATGCAGGCCAGTTGATGAGTGTGATTTCACCGCATATTTCATTTGCATTTTGCATGCATTTTCATATAGTTTAGGCAATTTTAATTTGATTTTTGTTAGTTTTTACCTTGGAACGGGTAAGGCGGTGTTGTGGTGTTGTTTTACAGAAATTAAGGGTAAAAATGCTCAAGATTGACCATGATGGAGCTTGGATGAAGATAAAGCTTGAAAAGTGAAGAAAATGACCCAATTAGAGCCCATCACGACCCAGTCGTGATGACCATCACGACCCAGTCGTGATGACCATCACGACCATGATCAAGCAAAACTAGAAAGAAAAGAAGGCAAAAGTCAAAATCTGTCACGGTCTAGCCTTGATGCCCATCATGGTTGTGACATGTTAACTGAGCCAGACCCCTTCTAGGCAGAATCTATCACGGCCTAGCCGTGATACCCATCACGGCCGTGACAGACCATTTGGTGAAGCAACGTTACAGGCAGAACTGATCACGTCCTAGCCGTGATAAGCATCACGGCCGTGATAATCCAAAAGTTGAAAGCGCGCCCATGACAGAACCCGTCACTGCCATCACGGCCGTGACGCGCGCCTAATCTATAAATAGGCATCTGGGCATAACAGAAAGGGATGAATTTTTGAGCAGACTTTTACCCTAAAAAGAAAAAGAACGTTTCTCTGCACCAAGGAGCTGCTGTGACGGCTGTGGGAAGCTTCCATGGAGTCCCTTCTCTCCTTCTTCTCTATTGTTTTTATTTTGGCTTTCTCTATGACTATGAGTAGCTAAATCCCTTTTTGTTGGGATTAGATGTAGCTAAACCAAATATCATGTATTTGCCTTGATCTATTAATCTATGTTTATGCTTTCGTATTAGTGTTTGATTCCTATGCTTAATGCCTTTTGTGGTCTGATCATCCATGATTTGATTTTGAGATTTGATTTGCAATGGGGACGTTCTTATCATTTCTTGATATGGAATTAATCACCTAGTAAACCTTGCATCTAGGAATGGATTTTGGTTTATTAGTAATCGTGTAATCCCCACTCTTAATGCAAATTCACTAATTAGGCCACCTAAGGAATTAGGGTTTAATTAGAGGATTTAGGCTCTTGTCATCTAAGGAATTAGGACTTGAGTAATATTGTGGGTTGATTTTAATATTTGAAGCATAAACTGGATTGGTGGTCTTGGTATTGCATGAGACTAAGGTTTGGTGAAGTTTAATCCCAACATCTTTCATATTTGAAGAATCTCTTTTTCTGCATTTCAAGTGTTTGCTGAAAATCCTAAAAGAACTTTTTCCTTTTATTTTGTTTATTTTAACTCTTGGGCTTGGTATTTAGTATTGAGCTCCCTTCCATCCAAAGTTTCGCTTAGATAGTAGTTGGTTTGGTACGTGCTAGTACTTGTCTCAGTCCTCGTGGGAACGATATCCCTCTTACCTCTTTATTACTTGTACGACTGGGTATACTTGCCTAGATTTCGTCTCAAACAAGTTTTTGGTGCCGTTGCCGGGGATTGAGTTTCAATATTAGCATACCCATTTCGATTACTAATTTAAGCACAATTTTATTTTTGTTTTACTTATCTGTTTTTGTGCTGTCATTGAGTGCTAACAGTTTTGGTGTCTAGACTTTTGTGCATGCGAGGTACTATCCCAGCTGACCAACTTCTCTACAATCCTGAAATAGAAAATGCGGCTAGGAAGAATCGGAGTCAAGCAAGACAGCGGAAGTTACTAGAGCAACAAGAAAGAGAACAAGAGACATCCACTGCACAAGTTCATCAAGAACTACTTGAGATGGCAGGCAATGGTGAGGATGCTCCACGGAGGACACTTGGGGATTATGCCAATACAAATGTCAATCGGCATGTCACTAGCATAGTGAGGCCTCCAGTGAATTCCAACAATTTTGAGATAAAGCCGGCTCTTTTGAATATGATGCAACAGAATCAATTTGCTGGGCTGGAAAAGGAGGATCCTAATAATCATGTCTCCAACTTCATTGAGTTGTGTGATATGGTGAAGTTAAATGGTGCTACCGATGATGCACTTCGCCTAAGGTTGTTCCCATTCTCTCTAAGAGATAGAGCCAAGGCTTGGCTCCAATCTCAACCAAGGGGGAGCATCACTACATGGGTTGACTTAGAGGCTAAATTTCTTGCAAGGTTCTTTCCCGCCTCAAGATTTGTGAAGACACGGGGTGATATCACAAGCTTTGCTCAACAAGAGGGTGAGACTCTTCATGACACATGGGAAAGGTTCAAAGACTTGCTCCGAAGATGTCCAAATCATGGGTTTGATGATCTTGTCCAAATGCAAACATTTTGCAATGGATCGAGGCCATCAACCAAGCTTATGTTGGATGCCTCAGCTGGAGGTTCCATGAACACAAAGACACCAGAGGAAGCATTGACTTTGATAGAAGCTATGGCATCTAATGACTATTTGATGCATCATGATCGAGGTACCACATCAAGAAAGGGAGTGTTGGAGTTAGATTCACAAACTGCACTTTTGGCTCAGAATAAGCTTATGACACAACAACTTGAGTCCATTACCAGGAAACTAGCTCAACTCCCACAACAACTCCAAACCATTCAAGGGACAACCATGCCACCTCAACAGGTAATGATCTGTGATTTTTGTGGAGGAGATCATGATAATGGAAATTGTGAAGCCACACCTAGTTCCCATGAGGAAGATAATTATATGGGGAACTATGGGCGGCAAGGTAACAACCAATACTCTAACAATTACAACCAAGGCTGGAGGAATCGACCAAGTTTTGGTTGGAAACAAGATGCCGTACAAGCAAGCAAGCCTCTTCCCACACAACCGCCTCAAGACCGGACTTCAATCTTGGAGAACACAATCAATCAATTCATGCAGATGTCCATGTCAAACCAGAAAAACACCGATGCTGCCATAAAGAACTTGGAGGTTCAAGTTGGACAAATTGCAAAGCACCCAGCGGAACAATCTAGCGGCAATTTTTCAGTTAATACTCAAACAAATCCTAAAGAGCATTGTAAGGCTATTGTTTTGAGGAGTGGTAAAAGTCTTGAGAAAGTGAGCGGTGAGCCTTTGTTGAAAAATGAGAGTTGCTGAAAAAACTGAGTTGAGTGCTGAAAAAAGAGAGAAAAATGAGGAAAAAGGCAAAGAGGTTGTAATAGAGGAAGGAGAGAAAGATAGTGAAAAAGACAAGAGAGAAAAGTTAGTGGATGAAAATTCAATTTTGAGGAGGAGTAAAAGTCAGATTTTGAAAGATGGAGACAAGCCTCAAGAGATCCCTTCTTATGTAAAGTTGTCATATCCTCACTTAAGAAAGAAGAAGGAGAAAGAAGAGCAGTTTGCCAAATTTCTTGACATCTTCAAGAGGTTACAAATTAACATACCTTTTGCTGAAGCACTAGAGCAAATGCCAACTTATGCAAAGTTCATGAAGGAGTTACTCATGAAGAAAAGAAGGTTTAAAGAAGGTGAGACTGTTGCCTTGACGGAAGAATGTAGTGCGATACTTCGAAGGAAGCTACCTCTAAAGCTGAAAGATCCTGGTAGTTTTACAATCCCCTGCACAATTGGGAGTGTTGCTATTGGGAAGACCTTGTGTGACTTGGGGGCGAGTATCAATTTGATGCCGATTTCAATCTTGAATAAGCTTGGAGGTGGTGAAGTGAAACCAACAAGGATGGCATTGCAACTAGTCGATAGATCAATCAAGCGTCCTCTTGGTATTATGGAAGATGTTTTGGTTAAAGTGGATAAGTTTATCTTCCCAGCGGATTTTGTGATATTAGACATGGAGGAGGATGCAGAAGTTCCACTTATATTAGGGAGACCTTTTCTAGCAACTGGTCGTGCTTTGATAGATGTACAAAAAGGCCAACTTTGACTCAGTGCAAGATGAAGAGGTCACTTTCAATGTATTTGAAGCTATGCATCGCCCGAGTGATGCTGAGAATTGTTTCCGCATGGACCTTGTGGATGTAGTGGCTAAAGAGGTCTTTGCACATCATCACCATTCCTCTACTCTTAAGAAGGTAATTGTGAACTCTATTTAAAATCTTGATGAGAAAGAGGAGAAGGAAATAGAGGAGTGTTTGTGTGATTTGGAAGCTCAACCCAAACAACTTTCTGTCAATACTAAGAAAGAAGAGCTCAAGAAGGATGAAGTCCAAGAGAAGCTCAAGTTAGAGCTTAAACCTCTACCTCCCCACTTGAAATATGTGTTTCTTGGTGAGAATGATGAAAATCCTGTCATAGTGAGCAATGTGTTGTCCAAATTGGAAGAGGAGAAGCTTGCAAGGGTGCTTAGAGAGCATAAAGCAGTTATTGGATGGTCCATCTTAGATTTGAAAGGTATTAGCCCTACATTTTGTATGCACAAGATCATGATGGAGGTTGAATTTAAACAGGTGGTCCAACCGCAAAGGAGGCTCAATCCTACAATGAAAGAAGTGGTAAGGAAGGAGGTGCTGAAACTCCTTGAAGCCAGAATGATCTATCTGATTTCCGATAGTGCTTGGGTGAGTCCGGTACAAGTGGTTCCCAAGAAAGGTGGCATGACCGTCGTGAACAACGAGAAGAATGAGTTGATCCCAACTAGAACGGTCACTGGTTGGCGAATGTGTATATATTACCGGAAGCTAAATCAAGCTACCAGGAAAGATCACTTCCCACTTCCATTCATGGACCAAATGTTGGAGAGGTTAGCCGGGCAAGCTTATTATTGTTTCTTGGATGGTTATTCGGGTTATAACCAAATTGCAGTTAACCCGGAAGACCAAGAGAAAACTGCCTTCACATGCCCTTTTGAAGTTTTTGTCTATCGGAAGATGCCTTTCGGTCTTTGTAATGCGCCTGCAACATTTCAAAGGTGCATGCTTTCCATTTTCTCTGATATGGTAGAAAAATACGTTGAAGTTTTTATGGATGATTTTTCTGTTTTCGGTTCCTCTTATGATAATTGCTTGTCTAACCTTGCGGCTGTGTTAAAGAGGTGCATGGACACCAATTTAGTCTTAAATTGGGAGAAGTGTCATTTTATGGTGCAGGAGGGCATTGTGGTTGGGCACAAGATTTCAGCTAAGGGAATCGAAGTGGATAGATCCAAGATTGATGTGATTGAGAGACTACCTGTTGTGACTCCAGCAAGTGGACCGGGTCGTCGCAAGTAATAAAAACACGGTAAGATATTACCGAGGTCGAACACAAGGATTGGGCTACCAATTCTACTAAATTGTCAAGAAATCCGATACGTTGGTTAAGCAATAGAGGGAGGTTGAGAGAAAGAGATTGAGATTGCAATTCAAGAATCAAATCAAATAACGCTACGGTGATTAAAATCAGAAATTAAATGCATCCAAGGTCTCAAATCCACCTACCCAATCATGTATAGTACCCAAGTGATGATGTATTCCTCCCTAAGTTCAATTTTAATGTCAACCGGGACCCCTAAATTCTCCTATATCCACTGTCGTGCTCAATAAGATGTATTCGACGATTGGATTAATTACTTGTTCGGTCTCATAATCCCTAATCTCGAATTCTATTAAACCTTGTTCCCTATATGGTTGCACTAATCAAATAAATCCACGGTCGTGCTCATTATTCGATTAATGATTCCAATTCAAGTTCTAAAACGCGAATCGCCGTTTGGCCTCAAACACGTTAACTAGTTAATCACGCAACACCTATGATCAACACAATCAATTCAGAATTGGAAAACATTTGCGATCCCGATTCAAGTTCTAAAACGCAAATCGCCGTTTGGCCTCAAACACGTTTAACTGATTAATCACGCAATACATATGATAAAACATTCAAATCAGAATCGGAAATCATCAATTAAAAAGAGGGGAGAAACACATACATCATATGAACACTACAAAGCCATGGGTGGCTTCATCGATCCCTCGGACGAGGGGATTAGTTCCTCATGCCCGTGACGACGCACAAACAATCGGCAATAATCTCCATAATAACAAACTAAAAGAAGAAAAGAAAAGAAACGGGAGACGCAGCTCCAGAGACAAGGATTCGCACTACTCTGATCTACACAAGTGGCTAACAACCTGATACCCAATTCTGATCTGATATGGCCTTTAAATAAGGATTCTGTTTCTCGCCAGCTCGCGGGGCAAGCTTACTCTCGCGACGCGAAATTAAGCATTGGCGCGCTTCAAATTTTGTATTTTCGCGAGGCGGGCTTGTATTCGCGGGGCGAGTCTTCAAACCCTAATCTGTCACAACCGTGATATCCATCACGGCTAAGTCGTGATTGCCTCTGTCTTCCATGGTCCTCAAGGACTCGCGTGGCGAGACACCGTTCGTGGGGCGAGTATTCAATTCTGGGCTGTGACCTTCATCACGGCTAGGCCGTGATGGTCTCTGACTTCCAAGTCTTCATGATCTCGCGGGGCGAGCTATCTCTCGCGTGGCGAGACTGAAGTGATGACTTTTGCTGCTTTGTTGACTTTCAGTCTCGCGGGGCGAGCATACACTCGCGAGGCGAGTGTCTCCAGCCTTGCAATTCCCACTGCTTTTCGACTTTCCTTGACTCCCGGAGCTTCACTTATTTAACCTGAAACAACGAAAGCACCCACAAGCGTAATTCTATTCAAAATAACCTAAAAAACTACACAAAAGACGCAAAACGAGTCAAAGTCCAACTTAGGAACAAAACAAGGCAAATTTGGGCGAAAACGAGAGTGAACTCGAATAAATTGGCACGTAAACCCTAGTTCATCTAGTCATAAAACTAGATAAGCCAGAGGCTTATCACTACCTCCACCAGTGAATGTCAAGTGTGTGAGGAGTTTTCTTGGGCATGCAGGCTTTTACCGGCAGTTCATCAAAGACTTCTCAAAGATAGTCAAGTCGTTGTGTAGCCTTTTGAATAAGGACACACGATTTGTGTTTGATACTGCTTGCCTTACTTCTTTTCAGATTTGAGAGAAAAGTTGATCACCGCTCCCATTCTTGTTGCACCTAACTGGGAGTCACCATTTGAATTAATGTGTGATGCCAGTGACTACGCAGTTGGGGCAGTTTTGGGGCAGCGAAGGGAAAAGTTTTTCCATGCCATACACTATGCTAGCAAGGTTCTCAATAAGAACCAAATAAATTATGCAATAACTGAAAAAGAGTTGCTAGCCATAGTGTTTGCATTGAAAAAATTTCGTACATACTTGATTAGGTCACAAGTCACTATTTTTACTGATCATGGTGCAATTAAATATTTGTTGACTAAGTTAGATTCAAAACCAAGACTCATAAGGTGGATTCTATTGTTGCAAGAATTTGACTTAGTCATTAAGGACAAAAAGGGCAGCGAAAATGTGGTGGCTGACCACTTATCTCGGTTAGTGAATGAAGAGATTACTGCAAAAGAAAAGGACATTCGGGATGAGTTCCAGGATGAGGCTTTATTTCTGGTGCATGAAAGACTATGGTTTGCCGACATGGCAAATTTTAAGGCAGCCAACATTGTTCCAGAGCACCTCACTTGGCAACAAAAGAAAAAATTCTTCCGGGATGCCAACCATTTCATGTGGGATGATCCATTTCTGTTCAAGGTTGGATCGGATGGCTTATGGAGGAGGTGTGTTAGTCAAGAGGAAGCGAGGAGTATTTTGTGGCATTGTCATAACTCTCCATATGGTGGACATTACAATGGGGATAGGACAGCTGCAAAGGTCCTCCAATCTGGGCTCTTTTGGCCCTCAATCTTCAAGGACTCTTACAATCATGTGAAGAGTTGTGACAAGTGCCAAAGGACCGGGAACATATCTAAAAGGGACGAGATGCCACTTCAAAACATATTAGAGGTTGAAGTATTTGATTGTTGGGACATAGATTTTATGGGTCCACTTCCACCTTCATTCTCCAATCAATATATCTTGGTGGTGGTGTACTATGTTTCTAAATAGGTGGAGGCCATTGCAACACCGAAGAATGATACGCAAACAGTGATTAAGTTCATCAAGAAGAACATTTTTGCCCGGTTCGGTGTCCCAAGGGTCCTTATAAGTGATGGGGGAGCTTACTTTTGCAACTCACAACTGAGAAATGTGTTGACCAAGTATGATGTGAGGCATAAGGTGGCATCTCCATATCATCCGCAAACAAATGGGCAAGCGGAGGTCTCTAACCGGGAGATTGAGCGAATTCTGGAAAAAGCTGTGGCCGCTTCAAGAAAAAATTGGGCAAAGAAGCTTGACGATGCCTTGTGGGCTTACCGAACTGCATTAAAAACTTCTGTGGGGTTATCTCCGTTTCAGATGGTCTATGGGAAGGCATGTCATATATCCGTAGAGTTGGAGCATCGAGCCTTTTGGGCATTGAAGTTCTTGAATTTTGATGCCAATTTGGCGGGTGAGAAAAGAGTCAATCAGCTACAAGAAGATCGTGATGAAAGCATTTCATCCGGGACAACAAGTTTTATTATTCAATTCTCGACTGAGATTGTTTCCGGGCAAGTTGAAGTCTAAGTGGTCGGGACCGTTCATTGTCAAAGAGGTCTCATTTCATGGAGCTATAGAAGTGGAGGATCCTAGTTCAAAAAGGACCTTCAAAGTCAATGGCCAAAGGCTCAAAGCCTACTTGGGTGGTGACATCGAGAGATTGACCACAGCTGTGCGCCTTCGTGATCCTTGAGATCACCGGCCCGTCAAGCTAGTGACGTTAAAGAAGCACTTATTGGGAGGCAACCCAAGTTTTATTTTCCTTTTCCAATTGTTTTTGATTTTAACTCTTGAATAATTTGAGAAGATCAAGAGGAAAAAGATCATAAATTGATAGATTTGTTAAGTGTTTTCATGGTAAGAAGGAAGGAGAAGCAAAAAGGGTAGGGGTATTTTTGCAAATTTTTGAATTTTTGCATTTTTCATGTTGCATTCATATAGGCATAGTTTTGCATGATCACATGATTCGATTGCCCCTTGCTTAGATTATGCATCCAATTGTGAGAACTTAGTGCCAATTAACTTGAGATAGTGAATTTTTGATTCTTGTGATGAGGCTACAAATAAAAACTCTTGAGATGATCTTTGATAGTTGATAATTAGCATGTGGTTCCGTAGATTTGTGTTTCTCATTGGTTTTTGAACTACTAAAATGTGAGATTTTGAGCCAAAAAAGGGGTACTCACTAAATCTACCCCATTCCTTGTGATAAAGTGTTTTATTCCTCTTGGATTGTATTCTCTAGAACTTGACTTGAAACCGTTTTGAAGCTTAAAAATTTTTGAAAACATTTTTGAAAATGATTGAGGCACTATGTATTTTTCCGGCCTTCTGAGCTTTGATTGACTATATGCTACCCCTTAGTTGCCCAATTTTGAGCCTACACGAATAAAATACTTTTCTTGGTACCTTGAATTACTTTGATGAATAATGCTTGGTATGACACCTTTTAAAGTATTACAAAAAGGGTAAAAAGGTAGTTGAAAAAGTATGGGATGAGAAAGTTAGAAAATATTTCTCTTGAGCTGAAAATCACCTCTTCTCCAAATCAAAAAAAAAAAAAAGAAAGAAGAAAAGAGAAATACAAAAATATAGAGAAGGGGATGACAAAAGAAAAGTGAGAAATAAAATGAAAATAAAGAAAGAAAGGTGGAAAAATGAATCAAAACCCAAAGGTATTTTAGAAGGTGTCATGCTTTGCAATGCTTGATATTTTGTTTAGCCTTCTTGAAATTTCCTTTTCTTGATTTCCCCACCTAACGATTAATCCCATGGCCCCGTTACAACCAAAGTAAAAGACCTCTTGATTCTTATGTGTGTTCATTAATAAAGTAAAGATTTGTTTAATAGTCAAGCTTATGGTATAATTCATTCCTCGAGGAAAATGAGCGAATTGTCATATATCCTTAAACACTTGAGTGAGGTGAGAAATAGTGCCCTAATCAGTGAGAATATGAGTCTAGGAAACCTAAGCTTCTAATTGGAGTTGAAATTGATTGTCTCTTGGTGAATTATTTGAAAATGCCTGTTACTTGGATTAGTTACTCGGGTTCTTGGTTCACTATCCATGCTCTAATTATTTATATCTTCTGGCCTTGGTGATTGCTTGAGGACAAGCAAAAATCTTAAGCTTGGTGTGATTTGATGAGTGTGATTTCACTGCATAATTCATTTGCATTTTGCATGCATTTTCATATAGTTTAGGCAATTTTAATTTGATTTTTGTTAGTTTTTACCTTGGAACCGGTAAGGCGGTGTTGTGGTGTTGTTTTACAGAAATTAAGGGTAAAAATGCTCAAGATTGACCATGATGGAGCTTGGATGAAGATAGAGCTTGAAAAGTGAAGAAAATGACCCAAGCAGAGCCCATCACGGCCCAGCCAGCAGTGATGACCATCACAGCCATGATCAAGCAAAACTGGAAAGAAAAGAAGGCAAAAGTCAGAAGCTGTCACGGCCTAGTCGTGATGCCCATCACAGCCGTGACATGTTAACTGAGCCAGACCCCTTCTAAGCAGAATCTGTCACGGCCTAGCCGTGATGCCCATCACGGCCGTGGCAGACCATTTGGTGAAGCAACGTTACAGGCAGAACTGATCACGTCATAGCCGTGATAAGCATCACGGCCGTGATAATCCAAAAGTTGAAAGCGCGCCCATGACAGAATCCGTCACGGCTGTGACGCGCGCCTAATCTATAAATTGGCATCTGGGCATAACAGAAAGGGACGAATTTTTGAGTAGACTTTTACCCTAAAAAGAAAAAGAACGTTTCTCTGCACCAAGGAGTTGTTGTGACGGCTGTGGGAAGCTTCCATGGAGTCCCTTCTCTCCCTCTTCTCTATTGTTTTGATTTTGGCTTTCTCTATGACTATGAGTAGCTAAATCCCTTTTTGTTGGGATTAGTTGTAGCTAAACCAAATATCATGTATTTGCCTTGATCTATTAATCTATGTTTATGCTTTCGTATTAGTGTTTGATTCCTATGCTTAATGCCTTTAGTGGTCTGATCATCTATTATTTGATTTTGAGATTTGATTTGCAATGGGGACGTTCTTATCATTTCTTGATATGGAATTAATCACCTAGTAAACCTTGCATCTAGGAATGAATTTTGGTTTATTAGTAATCGTGTAATCCCTACTCTTAATGCAAATTCACTAATTAGGCCACCTAAGGAATTAGGGTTTAATTAGAGGATTTAGGCTCTTGTCATCTAAGGAAATAGGACTTGAGTAATCTTGTGGGTTGATTTTAATATTTGAAGCATAAACTGGATTGGTGGTCTTGGTATTGCATGAGACTAAGGTTTGGTGAAGTTTAATCCCAACATCTTTCATATTTGAAGAATCTCTTTTTCTGCATTTCAAGTGTTTGCTGAAAATCCTAAAAGAACCTTTTCCTTTTATTTTGTTTATTTTAACTCTTGGGCTTGGTATTTAGTATTGAGCTCCCTTCCATCCAAAGTTTCGCTTAGATAGTAGTTGGTTTGGTACGTGCTAGTACTTGTCTCAGTCCTCATGGGAACGATATCCCTCTTACCTCTTTATTACTTGTACGACTGGATATACTTGCCTAGATTTCGTCTCAAACACCAATCAAACAAGCCAGCAGGAGGTTTGCTCCAGGAGTGGTACTTAAAATAAAAGAAGAGGTCGAATTATTGCTCAAGGCAAAGTTCATTAGAACCACTAGGTATGTCGAATGGCTTTCTAATGTTGTTCCTGTTATTAAGAAAAATGGCAAAATGAGGGTATGTATTAATTTTAGAAATTTAAATAATGCTACCCCAAAAGATGAATATCCGATGCCTATAGTAGACATGTTAGTCGACGCAGAAACTGGAAATGAAATCTTAAGTTGTATGGATGATCATGCAGGTTACAACCAAATTTTCATAAGGTGTGTCAAAAACTCCCTTCAAATGCCCAGGCGCAATTGGGACATATGAATGGGTGGTAATTCCTTTCGGTTTAAAGAATGGAGGAGCCATATACCAAAGAGCAATGAACACAATTTTTCACGATGTCATTGGAAAATTTGTTGAGGTGTACATAGATGATGTGGTCGTCAAGTTGAAAACAAAAAAAGGACCATTAAGAGCATCTAAAACAAGGATTTGAGAGGACGAGAAAGCACAAACTCAAGATAAATCCAGAAAAGTGTAGTTTTGGAGTGTCGGCCGCCAAGTTCCTAGGTTTTCTAGTTCACAAGAAAGGGATAGAGGTGGACAAGAACAAGGCCATTGGAAGCTGCAGCACCAACGAACAAAAAGGAGTTGCAGTCTTTCCTAGGAAAAGTAAATTTCCTCAGAAGATTCATATCCAATTTGTCAGGAAGAACAAGGGTATTTGCACCATTGGTCAAGTTGAAGGCCGAACAAAACTTCGTATGGCAGTCATGCCACCAAGAAGCTTTCGACCAGATCAAGAAATATCTGACAAGTTCACGGGTCACGAGGCCTGCTGTGCCTCGTCAACCGTTGAAATTGTACATATCAGCATCAAACGATACTATTGGATGTTTGCTGGCCCAAGATGACGAACCAATGTTGAACAAGCCGTTTATTATTTGAGCAGAGTGCTTAACGATGCTAAAAGAAGATATAGTGATATAGAGAAATTGTGCTTAGCATTATATTTTTCATGTACAAAGTTAAAATATTATATGATTTCATGTAATGTGTTAGTAATTTCAAAACTGATGTAATAAAATACATGTTATCAAAGCCCGTTGTGAATGGACGGATTGGCAAATGGACCATCACACTGTCTGAATTTTCTTTACAATATGTGCCAGCTAAAGTTGTGAAAGGTCAGGTAATTGCTGACTTTTTAGTTGAAATCCCAGGTTTAGACATACCAGATATTAATTTGGTTAATCTAAAATCTTGGAAACTTTATTTTGATGTGCCAAGGCAACAAGGTGGAAGTGTAGTAGGAGTGTTAATAGTGTCTCCTCAAGGAGCTCCAACTAAGTTTATGTTTGAGCTAAAGTATCCATGTTCTAATAATGAGGCTGAATATGAAGCCTTAATAGTTGGACTTGAGATACTTGTCGAAATGGGAGCACGAAACGTGCATGTACTCGGAGATTCCCAATTAGTCATTAAAAAAATTACTCAAGAATACAAGTGTGTCAATTATAATTTAACAAAGTATTGTATTATAGCAAGCAAGTTGATGAATAAATTCGGCGAAGACACTGTCGAATATATCCCTAGGGAATTGAATCAAGAGGCTAATGAATTGGCACAAATAGCCTCTGGATACAAAATATCTCAAAAGGTATTGTCAGATCTGATGGATATCAGAGAGCTGTTATACCCTTTAGAAGAAAGAGATGTTTTAGTAAATGATGTGGTTCTGTCGAATGATTGGATACCAATAATTGAATATTTGGAAAATCCACGTCATGATGCTGATAGAAAGTTGAAATATCAAGTCCTGAAATATACTTTGAAAGGAGGTCTCTTACAAAGAAAATATGCTGACGGAACTTTGCACACGTGCTTAAGTGAACAAGATGCTTAATTGGCCTTGTCAGAAGTACATGAAGGCATATGTGGAGCCCACCAAGAAGGTGACAAGATGAAATGGGTGCTTCGACGATTTTTGTACTATTGGCCGACCATGGTTAGGAATTGTATTTTGTTTGCCAAGTCTTGTGAGCAATGTCAAAGACATGGTCATATACAGAATGTTCCTGCTAGTGAGTTTCATTCAATTATTAAACCTTGGACATTCAGAGGATGGGCTTTGGATTTAATAGGCCAAGTACACCCTTCTTCGTCAAAAGGACACCAATTTATCTTAGTGGTTGTTGATTATTTTACTAAATGGGTAGAAGCAAAATGCTTCAAGAAAGTTACTCAACAAGATGTGATTAATTTCATAGAAAATCAAATAGTTTACCGGTTTGGAATATCGCATACATTGACGACTGATCAAGGGTCAGTTTTTATTGGGAGAAAAGTAATAGAAAATACAGAATCAAGGCATATAAAAATTCTCACCTCAACTCCATATTATGCACAAGTAAATGGCAAAGTAGAAGCCATGAACACTACAAGGATACAAGGAATTACCGACGGCCGTTTTCCGACAGACATTTTTCCGACGGAAATTTTATTATTACCGATGGGAAAAACCGTCGGTAATATGGAAGGGGAAAATCAGTGTCATTTCCGATGGAAATAGCAGTCGAAAACATTACAGACGGACAAGCCGTCGGTAATTCCATCGAAAAAGTGGCGGGAAATTTAGCGGGAATAAATTACCGATGGAATTTTCCGTTGGTAACTTGCCGACGGAAATTTCCGTCGGTAATGAGTAGGGAAAGTCGGATTGCCGACAAAAATTTCCGTCGGTAAGTTACTGATGGAAATTCTCGTCGGTGATGAGTAGACAAAGGCAGATTTTCGATGGAAATTTCCGTCGGAAATGCGCCTCAAAAATCGGAAACTCGTTACCGACGGAATTTCCGTCGGAAAAGTTTTTGTACCGATGGAAATTTCCGTCGGTAAATTTTCGACTGAATTTTCCGTCGTAAATCCAGGAATATGGGCGGGAAATATATTACCGACGGATGGGTCCGTCGGAAAGTCGGATCCCACCGTCGGTAACTTGAACTGGTTTTTGGGTACCGACGGCTAGGTCCGTCGGTAACCCCATGGTCTTTGTAAAACCGGACCCCCCCAATTTATGTACAGACCCGCCCCTCCCCCCCAACTCCCATATTTCCGATTTCGGACCCCCCTGCCCCACCCTCACATTTCCGATTCCGAGCCCCCCACCAGCGGCCCTGTACCGGCCCCCTTCCCCTTCCTCTTTCTCCTTCTTCTTCTTCTCCCTCTCTTTCCTCTCTCTTTTCTCTCCCCTGCTGATGAGTGTGCTTTCACCTCATATTTCCTTGTCATATTGCATGCATTTTCATGTAGTTTAGGCATTTTTAGTTTGATTTTTGTTAGTTTTTATCTTGGAACGGGTAAGGTGGTTTTGTGGTGTTTATGTGCAGGAATTGAGGATTAAAATGTTCAGGATCAGTTATGATGAAGCTTGCATGAAGACGGAGCTTGAAAAGCAAGAAGACTGAACCAAACAAAGCCGATCACGACCATGATCGAGTAGGGCTGAAAAGAAAGAAGGTTAAACTCAGAACTGGTGAGACACCCCGTTGTGCCTCTTTGTGTCATTAGATTAAAACCTCATTATTTCATTACTTAATCGCACGCTTAACTTGAAAATACGTAAAAATTAAAACTTAACTTATAAAGTACACAACTTCATATAGAATGACATTTCACAATATAAGTATATTATGCATATTACAAAACACTGTTGAGGATATCCTATCAGTAGGATCCCTCACAGGCATATACTCAGACAAAAAGTTAAACAACAGAAAACATAATAAAAATACGCCTCACGAGACGCACTGACCATAACTAACTAGACCCTAATCACCAGGGGTCACAGCTCGTCCTCCAGCCTCCGGTTCGTAGGGGGTTCCATCCAACTCCTCCAGGTTATGCTCATCCACAGGGTTTACTCGTACGATTCCACAAGGAGATAAAATACAACATACAGAAATATACAGGGGATAAGAAATAGTTCTATCATCAAAAAGCGAAAAAAGAGTCATAGTAAATTTTACAGTAATCGTCACAGGCAAACAACACACATAACTAACGAATCGTCCTCAAGTTAATATATACCATCCTCTACCCTTACTCCCAGGCAATCTGACAATTTATTTTAACGTAACCTCTCTAATCCTGTCACCATGTCTTCACGTTATCGTGGCCACTACCACTCCTGTCACAATCCTTCATTTGCATCGGGGCACATCCTCATTCCCATTAGGATGTTCCACCTAGTGCACACCTCCATTCCCGTTAAGGTGTTCCATCCCCATTCCCGTTAAGGTGTTCCACCCCCATTCCCTAAGGTGGAAGTGGTCTCACGAGAACTCTTGATTTTACGTGTATTATATTACCAATACACAGAAGTGTTTTACGTGTATTATATTACCAATACACGGTGTATTATATTATCAATACACAGATGTCCTTGTGTATTATATTACCAATACATATTTGTCTTTCTGTATTATATTACCAATACACTTTTGTCCTTGTGTATTATATTACCAATACACGGTTATGGACAACAACACATATACTTGAATCTCACCAACCCGTTTTGACAACATCCTAGTGCCTTAACCTTCCATTAGAACCTGACACATATTCTATACCATAACACCTCTTTAACATACATCATCTAGGTTAGGCACTTCTAAATCATTATTATCCTCACACCCAAAACAATCATCTCTTAGACAACATATATATCTTTGCTTAAAAACCACTAAGCATAATAATACAAACCAGGCAGATCATGCATAACACAATATCAATCTAAATATTCCCATATCACCAATATAGCACAAAATCAATTCAATAAAGGTAATAAATCAAATCAACCATCAACTATATAAAATCAACCTAATATCGATAAACCTACAATACCCGAATCACCATTGGTTTTTCAGAAAAGGTTTCCAAAGTGATTTTGGTCTTGTCGGTTACTCAACTACTAGTAGGGTTTAGGCCAACCTACACAATTATTATATAATCTACTACTTATCCATTCCGACGATAGGTTGATTCTTTCCCCCACCTGGGTTATCACCGAACTCCTGAACTCGAAGCTCCTCGTTGTCACACCACAAAGTACTAACTCCACCTTCAACCAATCAACATAATAACCAATAAATCAAACAAACTCATCTATATTCTCTTTATGCTAGGTTTGGCCATTTAATTCAAATTAGAGTTAGGATTCTTTTGTCAACATAAGCCTTTGGATACTTATCACTTTGGTTCTAGGTAACTTAGCTAAATTGCTATAACTTGAAGATATGGAATAAAAATCATCCAACCACTTAGGGTAGGTTTCGACCTTGTATTACAACATAGGCTATAAATCTTTAAACTTTCCAATCTCTTAGACTTAGCATCCAAATGTATTAAGGAGCTTAAGTCCATGATCATATTGGAAAATGAAAACAAAACATCCTAGGTCCACAACCATCATAGGTTCGACCATCATAGGATAAATAGGCTAAAAATCTTTAAACTTTCCAATCTCTTGGACTTAGCATCCGAATGTATTAAGGAGCTCAAGTCCATGATCATTTTGGAAAATGAAAAACAAAGTATCCTAGGTCCATAACCTTCTAGGTTCGGCCTTCATAGGATTTATAGGCTAGAAATCTCTAAACTCTCCAATCTCTTAGACTTAGCATCCAAATATCTTATGGAGCTCAAGTCCATGATCATTTTGGAAAATAAGAAATAACACATCCTAGGTTCAATAACATAGAATAAACAAGTTAGAAATCCTTAAACTTTTCAATCTCTTAGACTTAGCATCCTTCTATATTAAGGAACCTTAGTCCATGATCATTTTTGAAAAATAAAAACTCAAACATCCTAGCACCTAAACACTAAGTTTCGGCCATCATAGGATGATGAGGAAAATATTCTTTATTTAACAATAACTCTTAGGTTTAGAATCACGAGGTATTAAGATTTCTAAATCCATGATCATACTTGGAAAGTTGAAACATAGTATCCCAGGCTTACTTATTCATATTTTCAGTCATCATAGGAACAAGCTATCAAAACTTCCAAGATTTATAGATTTAAGATCAAAGGATAGTTAGAAACTCAAACGCATGATCATATTCCAAAAGTTGAAACAAAAACTTCCTATGCCACAAATGCAAGCATCTGGCCTTCATTGGAAGAGATAGGTAGAGATTTTTTTTTACACAACCTCTTAGTATGTGAAAATATAAGTTAATATAAGACTATAGAAAGTGGTTTTAACTAAAAGGAGTTTTCTACCATTTTAGAGAGATTTTAGAAGTTTAAAGCATATAAAGAACACATAAAGTAAACTAAGAAATAAAAGATGAAGCTTGAAAAAATAATCATATGAGATCATTACCCTTAGTGTAAGGAAGAACTTTAATGAAGAACTTAAGTAGAAAAGATGAATAAAAACTAAAGCTTTAAGAGCTTGAACTTTTAGAAGAAAAGATGAAGATGAAGGTTTAATGGAGTTTGAAGAAGGAAGATGATGAGGTAAAAATGAGAGGTGCATATATAGAGAACGGAGAGAGTGACACGAAATTGAGGAGAGAGGAATGAATTTGGAGAGCAAGTTTTGACCTTGTGCCTTGTTTGGTTTGAGAAGAGAGAGAAAAATAGGTTTTTAGAATATAATATATTATAATTTGATAAGTGTGATGATTACACTTTTAAAGTGTGTCATAACTCATTTCCATCAAGTCACTTCACTTCTTTTGTGCTCCCTAATCTGCTCCATTTCGTACCTGGTTGTATTTTCTGATCGTAATTCTTCCGACGTTTTCGCCCGAATAAAATATTATATTCTATTTTTGAACGAAAATTTTCAAAATAACCAAAGTTGAAGGAAACATATTAAAAACACTAATCGCCTCGTTCACGAGTCAAAATTAGGTTTTGTGCATAGTAAACTTGTACCGGCAGTGAAAACGCAGATCGGCTTTCGTTTGAATTTTCAACCGAAAATTTTAGCGTAACCCTCTACCATAAAGTAGACTATTAATATGATTTTATTTTAATCAAAAATACTTTCTAACTCTCAAATTAAAATATAATTAATTATATTTTAACCGGTTGAACAACATAATTAAAATCAGGCTGTTACAACTGGTCACGATCAGGTCGTGATGGCCATCACGGCCGTGACATGCAAACTGAATCAGACCCTCACAGGCAGAACTGATCACGACTAGGCCGTGATGGTGGTCACGGTCGTGACAGACCATGCAATGAAGCCATCTCCAAGTCAGAACCTGTCGCGGCCTGGCCGTGACAGCCATCACGGTCGTGACGCGCAATATCTGGAAATTTAATTGCTGATTTGATCCGATTTTGTAACAGCTTTGAATCCAAGTTACCCTACATTATAAATAGGACTCTAAGGCTCGAAAATAGAGATCTCTGGGGGCTGTTACCTTAGGTAAAAATCAGGGTCTACAAAATCGGAACCGGGAACCGGGACCTAGGCCGATCCGGTTGGCCCTCAGAACCAGCCTTGCTTAAAACCGGTCTCAGAATCGTCGAACCGGTTCAAAACCAGTAAAACCATTCATAACCGGTTGTGAACCGGTCTGAACTTGTTTCCTAAAAAAATTTAGTATAAAAGGATTTGGGTCATCCTAGCCAAAACTCAATTCTTTTATTTTCTAACATATGTGGGCTGGTTGTAGATTTTGGGCTGGTTTTCCCTATGAAGATGATTTTAACATATATCTTTATATTTATTTAGTTTAATTTCAAAATAAAAAAATTGTGCTTAATAATTTTAGTTGTTATGTTGTTTTTTGTTTAATATTGTTATAAATATAATATTAACAATTAAAATAATATTATTTAATTATAACCGGTTCAACCTCGGTTGGACCATTGAACCTCGAACCACTGCCTTCACCGGTTCGATGGCCGGTCCGGTTTTGTAAACCTTGGTAAAAATTAGGATTTTTCTTCTTCTCAATTTCTTCTTTTCTCTTAGGTTCTTTTATGCTTTTGTTAATCAAGCTTGCTATGAACACGACAATGCTTGAGTAGTTGTTTTTATTTCTAGGAATTGGGGCTATGCCCATGATTTGTTTTATGTTATGAATTAACGTTTTACTTCTTGTTAATTTCAAATCGCTTTCGATTTAATTCCTATTGCATGAATTACTTGTGAATTCGGTGCGCACTTATTTGCATGTCATAGATACTCTAAGGAGGAACCTAGCGGTGAACTTAGGTATCGGATCTATAGGAATCAAACTTAGGACTTAAATCACGAGAGTTAGAAGCGGTCCTTCGAGGGTTCACTGAATTGTCACAAAGCTTAAAGGGTTCGATTTAAATTCAATTATCACGAGAGTAGGGGTTGATTTAATTGGGCACGGTTCTTGTATCCCGAGAGGGAACATTAACTTATTTAGGATAAATTCACCTTCAAAGCAATTTTGATAATTAACAAGAGGGGTAGTCAATTTAGTAGCATGAGCAGTCTTGTTGGTAACCCAATTCCTGGAAATCTCTTTTAATTTGAAATCTCCAAATTTGATTTACTTTCCTATTTTGTTATTGATTTCGTTTTAATTGCAACTTTAAATTTGATTTGCTACTTGATTCTGATTTCTAAAATCAAATATTTTCTTATTTAGTTAAATTGATTTCATAATTCATTGTTATTCAAGATCACAGTCTCTGTGGGTTCGATCTTTTTATTACTTGACGACGAAGCCGTTCACTTGCGGATTTCAGTCCATCAAGTTTTTGGCGCCGTTTTCGTGGACTGTGCTTTCTTGAATTTCAATTTAATTTTTAAATTGTTTTTTCTGGAGTTTTTTTTATATATTAATTTTTATTTTTATTTTTTCTAGTATCTATCTCTCTCTTTGCAAGTATTTTTCTCTCTTATGCGAAGACCCCAAAGTCTTGCAAATCTTATTGAAGTTGACCCCGAGATCGAAAGGATCTTTCATAGACGTGGGAGACTACAAAGATAAAGAGCGAGAGAAAGGTTGATTCCCATTCCACTCATGACGAATCTATCGGATACCAAACCACTGAAGGACTAAGCAGCCCCAAATGATAGGGGTTTGCGAACTGGGATTGCTAGGCCAGAAATTGAGGCGGAGAACTACACTATACCGTCTTAGTTAATTGGCATGATTAGGCAACATCAATTTGGAGGATTACCCTCGGAGGACCCGACTGATCATGTGGAGACATTCTTGGAGTTCACCGATGCAATAAGAATTCAAGGTGCCCCGATTGATGCTATTTGCTTGTGGTTATTCCCCTCCTCTCTGACGGGAAAGGCAAGAGCTTGGTTGAAGCAAGTGCCCGCTAATACTTTGTCAACTTGGGACCAACTGGAGCATGCATTCTTGCAAAAATTCTTTCCTCCATCCATGACTGCTTACCTACAAACTTAGATCACCGGCTTCTTCCAAAAGGACGGAGAATGCTTATCTGAAGCTTGGGATCATTACAAAGGATTGCTAGAGTCTTGCCCACATCATGGGCTCGAGAGGTGGTTTTTAGTGCATACCTTCTACAACGGATTGGATTACCCTTCGAAGGTGTCACTTGACTCCACAGCTGGTGGAGCCTTTATGAATAGACCACCGACTGAAGCATTCAATATCATTGTAAACGTAGCCACCAACTATCACCAATGGGGTTCATAAAGAGGTAATAACCCGAAAAAGATTTCGGGGGGTAAGTTTGAAATGAATAGTAATGATTTAATTATGTCCAAATTTGACTCATTGAATAAACGCTTTGATAAGCTTAAAAAAGCTAATGTGAGTTCAATAGGTGCTACTAATGTTTCTTGTGAGATTTGTGGAATGCAGGGACATGAATTCAAGGAGTGCCCACATGGTAGTGCTTCTGGATCCGGTGCTTCCGGGGAACAAGTGATTTCTTGTCACAATTTCTATGATACGAACCCGAAGTTGCCAAACTATGTTCCCCCAAACTCTTACAACCAAGGAAGGAAGAATAGCCCTCATCTCTCCTACGGGAACTACAACAACACGTTGAACCACGAATTCCAGGAAGGCCAAGGTAATAGGAAACCTACATTAGGGTATCCTTAGGTACAAAAGTTTAAACTCGAGTCTCTTTTGGAAAACTTTGTTGAAACTCAAACAAAGCAAAATGAAGAGTTTATGCAACAAGGTAGGGCAGTCAATGAGGCAATAAAAGAGTTAACATCTAAGGTAGATAACTTAGGCATCCATAATAAGATGTTAGAAACTCAGATCGCCCAACAAGATAGTACATATTCTAGAACTAAGGGTACGTTTCCAGGACAACCTGATGTTAATCCCAATGAGTACTGTAATGCTATATACTTGAGGGATGATAAGCTTGGGGTAGTTGAAAAGGATGTGGAATGTGAGGAGGACATGAGTAAAAAAGAAGAGATAGAACCAAAGTATGCCCCTCCACCACCTTACCGGACCTTTATACCTTTCCCACAAAGGCTAGTCAAGAAAAAACAAGTAGAAAAAGAGTCTAAGAGCTTAATTGAGGAGCATGATGCCATGATAAAAACTAATATGCCTCCTAAACTAAAAGATCCAGGAAGTTTATCTATTGCTTGCTCAATTGGAGAAGTGAAAATAGACCAAGCCTTATGTGACTTAGGGGCTAGTGCGAGTTTAATGCCACATACCATCTTTGAGAGGTTAGGAACCAAGGACTTGAGTCCATCCAAGTTCTCTTTACAATTTTCGGATGGCTCAACTAAAACTCCTCTAGGCATACTAGAGAATGTCCCCATAAAGGTAGGGAAAATTTTCATTCCTACCGGTTTTATGGTGTTGGATATGAACGGGAATTCTAAATTCCCTATCATTCTTCGAAGGTCATTCTTGGCCACAGCTGGAGCAGTAATATATGTAAAAAATGGTAAGCTCTCCTTGAATGTAGAGAAAGGAATTGTGTATTTTGATTTGACTAACTCATATAACAACCCTCCTTTTGAGAGTCATGTGTGCAGGATTGAGATAATGTCTCTAAAGGTGAAGGAAGAGCTTAACATGGAAGCAACTCCTAAACTTTTCATGACAAATGATGCACCAAATAATGATGAAATTGGAGTTGCTCAACATATGGAGTTAAAACTTCCACTGGGAGGAAGTAAGGCCATGAAACTCAGAATGAAAAGAGCAAAGCGAAAGCGCATGTGGCCATATAAACAAAATAGGCTCTATGAAGGACTTCCTTGGAAGAAAGGTGTTTTTTCACTTCCAAGCCCAGCTGATCCCGGTTGATTGAAAGGAGTATGGTCAAGCTTAAGACCGTAAATAAGCGCTTCTTGGGAGGCAACCCAGACTTTCTTTCTCTTTTTAATTTGTTTTTGAATTTTGTTTTTGAATAATTTGAGAAGATTAAGAGAAGAAAGATCACAAATTGATGGTTTTGCCATGTAGTTTCAAGTTATGAAGGCATGAAGGGCAAAAAGGCATGGAAAAATGAAGTCAGAGGAGATCATGGCCTGACCCTGATGGCCATCATGGCCATGATGGAGCAATTTCAAAAGGAAGAGGAGACCAGAATCTATCACAGCCTAGCCGTGACGAGGGTCACAGCTGTGATGCGCCAGAAGCTGAAAACCAGAAGCGATCATGCCCAGGCCGTGATAGCCATCACCAGCATGATGTTAAAAAGCAACAGAGTAGAATTGATCACGGCCTAGCCGTGATGTATATCACGGCCATGACAAGGCCCAGTAACCAGCATCCGAATCGATCACGGCCTGGCCGTGATGAATGTCACATCAGTGACGCGTCTTCCAACAGCTCTATGACTAGCATCTGAGCCAACACCCTCCACCACCTCGGTGAGTTGTTCCATTTTTCTCCTCTCTCCGATTTGATTATTTACATCGGGGACAATATAAGTTTTTAAGCTTGGGGTAGGGGTATTTTTGTTTTTTTTTTTTTTTTTTGCATTTTAGCATTTTTCATGTTGCTTTCATATAGGCGTAGTTTTGCATAATCACATGATTAGATTGCCCCTTGCATAGAGTATGCATCCAATTGTGAGAACTTTGTGCCAAATGAATTGAGACAGTGAATTTTTGAACCCAATTTTTGTATTCTTGTGATAAGCTAAAAATAAAAATGCTTGAGATGATCTTCTGATAATTGATAATTAGCGTGTGGTTCCTTCGATTTATGTTTCTCATTGATTTTAAACTACTAAATGTGAGATTTGTTTTTGAGCATAAAAGGGGCACTCACTAAATTTACCCCATTCTTTGTGATTGAGTGTTTTATTCCTCTTGGATTGTATTCTCTAGAACTTGACTTGAAACCGTTTTGAAACTTAAAAATTTTTGAAAACATATTTGAAAATGATTGAGGCACTAGGTATTTTTCTGGCCTTCTGAGCTTTGACTGATTAAATGCTACCCCTTAGTTGCCGAATTTTGAGCTTAATAGAATAAAATGCTTTTCTTGGTACCTTAATTTATTTTGATGAATGATGCTTGGTATGACACCTTTTAAAGTATTGCAAAAGGGGCAAAAAGGTGGTTTGAAAAATAAATTGTGGGATGAAAAAGTTAGAAAAATATTTCTCTTAAGTTGAAAATCTCCCCTTCTCCAAATAAATAAATAATGGAGAAGGGGATGAGAAAAAAGAAAGAGAGGGAGAAAGATAGAAATGTGGAAAAGTGAATTAAAGCCCAAAAAGGTATTTTAGAAGGTTATCATGCTTTGCATTGTTTGATAATTTGTTTAGCCTTCTTGAATTTTCCTTTTCTTGATTTCCCCACCTAACAATTAATCCCATGGCCCCATTACAACCAAAATAAAAGACATCTTGATTCTTATGTGTTTTTATTAATAAAGTAGAGATTTTGGTTAATAGTCAAGCTTGTGGTATGATACCTTCCTTGAGGAAATTGAGTGAATAGTCATAGTCCTTAAACACTTGAGTGAGGTGAGAAGAGTGCCCGACTTAGTGAGAGACATGAATCTAGAGAACCTAAGCTTCTAATTGGACTTGAAATTGATTGTCTCTTGGTTACTTATTTGAATATGCCTGTTGCTTGGATTTGTTACTCGGGTTCTTGGTTCACTGTCCATGCTCTGATTGTTTATCTTTTATGACCTTAGTTATTGCTTGAGGACAAGCAAAATCTTAAGCTTAGGGTAGTTTGATGAGTGTGATTTTACCTCATATTTCCTTGTATGTTGCATGCATTTTCATGTAGTTTAGGCATTTTTAATTTGATTTTTGTTAGTTTTTACCTTGGAACGGGTAAGGTGGTTTTGTGGTGTTTATGTGCAGGAATTGAGGATTAAAATGTTCCGGATCAGTTATGATGGAGCTTGCATGAAGACGGAGCTTGAAAAGCAAGAAAATTGAGCCAAACAGAGCCGATCACGACCTGACCGTGATAGGCATCACGACCATGATCGAGTAGGGCTGAAAAGAAAGAAGGTTAAACTCAGAACTGGTCACGGTCAGGCCGTGATGGACATCACGGCCGTGACATGCAAACTGAACCAGACCCTCATAGACAGAACTGATCACGCCTAGGCCGTGATGGTGGTCACGACCGTGACAGATCAAACAGTGAAGCCATCTCCAAGTCAGAACCTGTCACGGCCTGGCCGTGACAGCCATCATGGTCGTGACGTGCAATATCTGGAAATTTAATTGCTGATTTGATATGATTTTGTAACAGCTTTGAATCCAAGTTACCCTACATTATAAATAGGACTCTAAGGGCTCGTTTGATGGTCAGGATAAGTGAGACAGGATAGGATAAGCTATCATATCCTGTCTGAAACTATTGTTTGGTGAGTCAGTAGGATAGGATAAACCAATCCTGTCACCTATCATATCCTGTCCACCTAGTTGAAATTCTATCCTAAGGGGGAGCTGGGTTAGAACTCAACATGATAAGATAAGGTGATTTATAATATAATAAAGTATAAAAATATTTTATATAAAAAATAATTAAAGTATAATAAAAAATAATATGGTTACCAAAAAAGGTATAATAAAATAAAAAATAAAAAATATTAATAATTAATTTAAAAAAATATTTTTTATTTTATCACAAGGCTAATTTTGTAACTTCACATTATTTTTAAAAACTGAAAAATAAATAAAAAATATTCGAATAATTTAACTATATGTAAAGTAAAAACTTTAAAATGAATATTTAAAATTATAACAAAATTAGTTTAAGCTAAACAATTTTTTAAAATTTTAAAATATTTTATCTAATTTTATCACAAGGACAATTTTATCTTTTTATATAATCTTAAAAAATAAAAAAATATAAAAAACTAAAATCTAATAAAATATGAAAACATTCAGAACAAAAACGAAAATTTTAAAATTCGTACTAAAATTACAATGTTATCCAATTGGTTATCTGGTGGACACCAAACGTCGGATAGGATAACAGCTCATCCTGCTCATATCATATCCTGCTCCTATCCTTTTCTCTTATCCTATCCGCCCCTATCCTATCCTGACCACCAAACGAGCCCTAAGGCTCGAAAATATAGATCTCTGGGGGGCTTCTACCTTAGGCAAAAATTAGGATTTCTCTTCTTCTCAATTTCTTCTTTTCTCTTAGGTTCTTTTATGTTTTTGTTAATCAAGCTTTCTATGAACACGACAATGCTTGAGTAGTTGTTTTTATTTCTAGGAATTGGGGCTATGCCCAAGATTTGTTTTATGTTATGAATTGACGTTTTACTTCTTGTTAATTTCAATTCGCTTTCGATTTAATTCCTATTGCATGAATTACTTGTGAATTTGGTGTGCACTTATTTGCATGTCATAGATACTCTATGGAGGAACCTAGCGGTGAACTTAGGTATCAGATCTATAGGAATCAAACTTAGGACTTAAATCACGAGAGTTAGAAGCGGTCCTTCGAGGGTTCACTAAATTGTCACAAAGCTTAAATGGTTCGATTTAAATTCAATTACCACGAGAGGAGGTGTTGGTTTAATTAGGCCCGGTTCTTGTATCCCGAGAGGGAACATTAACTTATTTAGGATAAATTCACCTTCAAAGCATTTTTGATAATTAACAAGAGGGGCAGTCAATTTAGTAGTATGAGCAGTCTTGTTGGTAACCCAATTCCTGGAAATCTCTTTTAATTTTAAATTTCCAGATTTGATTTACTTTCCTATTTTGTTCTTGATTTCGTTTTAATTGCAACTTTAAATTTGATTTGCTACTTGATTCTGATTTCAAAAATCAAATATTTTCTTATTTAGTTAAATTGATTTAATAATTAATTGTTATTCAAGATCACGGTCTCTGTGGGTTCGATCTTTTTATTACTTGACGACGAAGCCGTTCACTTGCGGATTTCGGCCCATCACCAACCTCCCAACAGTCGCCGCCGCCGCCATATACCGCCGCTTGCCGTCGCTCAGCCGCTTGCCCCGCCGCATGCTGCCACCCATTCAGGTGAGCTACCTTTTTCTCAAACCCTCTTCTCTCTGTTTGTGCATTATAGCTAGTAACTCAATCTTTGTCTTCTCCAGCGAACAACCACCAGTTTGGAGCACCAGCCACCGGTGCGGTTGTTTCAGGTGAGTTTCCAATTTAATTTTAAATGTTTTTAGAATTTTTTGTTTATTAATTTAAATGTTGAATGGATAGTTGTTGATTATGATGTTGTAAATTGTTAGGATAATGATAAAATGTATTTGAATGTGTTGTTGGATCGATTTTTTTTAACTCTGTTGGACAGTTAGGTGTAGTGTACTGTTATATTATAAATTGTTAAGTGTGTTGGACTGTTATATATGTTGGATCAATTTAGTAAATTTTTATCTACTTGTGGTTTGGATTGCAAATGCATATGCTGGTTTTATTTTATTTATGATATTGTTATTTAGAATTTTATTGTGGTTAGAAACATGTGACATTTAATATTGGTTTATGATAGTGTAAAATTCACCGTTAGCTTTTGATGTCATATAAAACTTAAATTAATAGTATTTTTTTTACAAAACTTAAATTAATACTTAATTTAGGTAAATTGTTATATGCATCTTAAAATGATTACTCCATGCCTTGTCGTTGTGTTAAAAAATCTTAGTATTTGTGTAATTAAATAATATACTTATAATTAAAAAATCTTAGCATTTAAGTAATTAACTAATATACTGATAATTAATTAAAAAATCTTTATGCAAATTATTTGTGTCACTTGAAGTCTTATTTTATCTGAAGGTATATAGAGTTAATACGTATTTAAGTAATTTCTTCTTTGTTAACAGGCCCTTGTGCGCTGGTTACCAGAGCATGCTGCACAGATACGTGCCATATTTGATGACAGAGCGTCTAATCGACTGAGGGACATGCTCGGGAAGGCTAAGGAAAGTCGGGTGCGCCCAGATTACATCGGCCCCAAAATTTGGTCAGCTGCAGCCGCATGATGCCAGTGTGACTCCTGCGCCACAGCATGATGGTCAACTGACGCCGGTGAACTCCCCCCTACAAGATGACGATGACTGTTATTATGATTATGATTATTAGGATAGTTTTATATTTACTTGTGTTTTCTAGACAGACGGATATTTTATGTATGAAATATTTATGTTATATTAAATTTAATTGCCTTTTTAATTATTTGTAATTTCTATTATGTTGATCTAATATAATAATATAATAAATTAAATAAAAAAAATTAAATAAAAAAGAATAAATAATTTTTTAAAAAAATAAAGAAAAAAATAATTATTAATTAAAAAAAATTAAATTCGTCGGAAATGCTGGTTACCGACGGAAAAATCCGTCGGTAATTTTTCGACGGACTCGGCTCGTCCGTCGGAAACCGTTTCCTACGAGCCGGATACCGACCGATTTGGTCCGTAGGAAATTCCGTCGGAAACGTGCATTACCGACGGATTTTTTGCTTTTCCGACGGGTTTTAGCAGTCGGTAATCCCTGATTTTTTTGTAGTGGAATAAGATTATCATCAGTCTTATAAAAAAAGAATATAGGTCGACAACCCAGAAATTAGCATAATATCCTTAATCAAGTTTTGTGGGCATACAGAAATTCACCCAAGGAATTGACAGGCACTTCACCATATAAGTTGGTGTATGACATGATCCAGTCTTGCCTGTTGAAATTAATCTACAATCACTTAGAATTCAAAGGCAAGAAGAGTACCAGTCGACAAATATTGGAGTTTGATGTTCGACGAATTGGATGAATTAAGTGATGATACATTAATAGCTTTGGAGAATTTAATTCGACAGAAAGAAAGGATTGCTAAGTTTTACGCTAGTCGAGTTAAATTTAAAGCTTTCAACCTTAATGACTTGGTTTGGAAGGTAATATTGCCAATGGATAAAAGTAGTCGAGAATTTGGCAAGTGGTCCCCAAAGTGGGAGGGACCATTCAAAATTACCCCAAGTTTTCTCTGGGAATGCTTATGCGCTTGTCGACATGAATATTGGATTAAATATTTAGTCAATTAATGGCAAATATTTAAAACAGTACAAACCGACAATGTTGGAAGTAAAGGTTGACAGAAATTGAGACAAAAAGGAACTTTTATTGATTTGACAAAGTACAATATTTTGTTTAATTACATTTTGTCAACTTTCAACTAAACTAGTCCTAAAGACTATCTAAAGTCATTAAAAATAAGTCAAATTTATCAGAAAAGTCTTTACAAATTCAATATTCTTCTCTTTTTGCGATCTTCGACAATGCGATAGTCTACCCCAATTTGTTGAGGCCTCATTCCCTCTTGATGAGGCTTCATCTGTTCCATATGTCGAGGATGCACAGAATGTAAGGAAAAAATCTGGCACGAGCTGATATCACCATCATTTAGTCCCGGAAGGTTGTTGTTGCTTATGGTGTAGTAAAAGTGACACCAAGGGAGATAACCACCCTCCGATGAGAAGATGATGGAACTGGAGCTAGGTGCACTCGTTCTGTCTCCAGCTTGCTTAAGCCAGAAGTGCGCAGCGGTAGTCAGCTCTAGAAGCTACGTTGGTTGCTGATCTCCACCGCGCACACTATGTTGGTTATTGATCTTTACTAAGAAGGTGACCATCAAGATAGAGACCTTTGTAATGGTCTTGAAACTCTATGGAATGAGGCTCCCATGGAGGAAGTAGAAAACGCAGGGAAAGAACATTGGTGATGAATTCAGTCATGCTTGCATTCAGAAATTTAAAGTGTAAGCAATAACTGTTTATAAGAGCCCTGGGGGGCAAAGATAGTTAATGTGTGGAGTTTCCTAAGTCTTGTAACTTACCATGACATTAATTGTCATAAATTAGATTTTAAGTTACGAGTTTACTTTGGAAACTGAAATGTTTTTCTCATAAGTTGTGAGAAAAGAGTCTAAAAAAGGAAAAATAAAATATGGATAGTTGGCATGTGAGAAATATGCGTCAAAGAGGACATTATAAAGCAAATGTTCAACCAACCATATATTACAAAAGAGAAAAAGAAACGAATGCCAACTAATCTAAAATTAGGAGTTCTTGATATCTTCCCAAAGTCTTCTCCAAAGATTCTTTGTAAGCTTTGACCACAAAGTACTCGGGCTCCAAAGTTGATAACTAGGTGGCAATGGTTCTAGCAGATACCCCCAGCTTCTTTGAGTCATCATCAATTTGTTGAATCTTGTTTTTGCTGGCCGACAAAGCTTTGTCAATCTGAAGTTTCTCTTCATCTGCTGAGATAAGAGCAGCTTTTAAGTCAGCAATTCGTTTGTCAACTTCCGTTTTGGTTTTGGTTTTGGTTTTGGTTTTGTCGGAAATGACACAAATTTCATTATCTCTGTTAGTTTTCATGGTACGCAAAGTACCCAACAACTCATCCCTTTTGGTTTCTTCAGTCTCAAAAGGAATCATGACAGCTTGGGTGGTTGGCAGTTTGCTTGTCGGGACATTAAAAAAGTCCTGAATAGAAACCAGAATACCCCGACTTGAGGCCTAAAACGAAATTTGATACAAGGCCTTTATTAAAAAACTAATACAAGGCCTTTATCTTTATTATAAATTATTATGGTTGATGTAAATTTTTATTGTGTGTACATACAACAACATGTAAGATTTCCGATAATTTATGTTTAAGGTTTTAAATTACTCCCTCTGGTCCACAATACAAGAAACAAAACTTTAAAATACACATACCAATGAAATGCATTGGAATGAGTTAATTGTAATTAATACTCATATAAATTTCCAAAAACACCCTTTCTAATTTTATTTAATATTCCGATGGCCTATAATTAATGACGGTAATTAATAAGGATAACATTGGAAATTAACATTTAATAAGTGTGAAAATTGTTGTATGTTTCTTGTATTTTGGACCAAAAACAATGGACCAATTTGTTTCTTATATTGTGGATCGAAGGGAGTATTATTTTTGTTAACCTTAAATAAATAAAAATTGGAAGCTTAAATTTGTACCTAAATAACTAAAAATATTTGGAAGCCTAAAACCCTAGCTTTACTAGCCTTAAGCGAGGGCCAACCATGCTACTATCTACCTACCATAACGAGGATGGGGTTCTCTCCGGTGGGATTTTCACCATAGGAGGTGCAGTGGAAAATCCCCCACCATCAACATTCCCCTTCCTTTTTTTTTTTAAATTTTATCTTGAAGCATTTCTCTCTCTCTTTTTTAAGTCAATGGTTGACATTCTATTGGATGAAAATTCATAGGAGAATCCCTTCCCACCATATTGATAGCCTCTATGTATCATAGACCATCGTTGTGAACCCTACGTGGCTTCGTTTCCTAGCCTAGAGATAAGCCATCAACAATCACTAATCCCACGCATCATACCTCAATTTCTTGGATAAGATCTTCTCCATCCTCTCTACATCCATAATCAAATCATAGCCCCACATTATGTATCCTAAGGTCACATTCTTTTGGCTTTGAAACACAAAAAAAAGTTAAAACATAAATTATGGTCATTAGATGCATAATATAGGGTTGTGATTGTGGATGGACTGAGAATGAAGAGGATTGAATGGAAATAATTCATTTTCCAAATTCATCCCTCTATGTTACGAAACGATACTTACTCCTAAGAGCGAACTTCTTCATACGACATCCATGGCGCATGACTATATTTTTGTTACTCATTTGAAGAGAAAGTTAAGGGCTATTTGGTACAAGGGCACTTTAACGAATTCCAGATGAAACTTTATCCTCCAATAGAAAAAAACACATCAAATGGAAATCACGGTGATATAAAAGTAAGTTGAGAAAGAAGATATAGCAATAATACCATTCGTATGAATTTACAAAACTCTTTTCGTATCAATAAGTGTTTCCCGTTCCAAATAGCATATATTAAATAAAAGAGTACATTTAGTTGCATATTAAATTTCTAAATCATTTTTTTTACACAAAATCTCTAAATCACTGGTACATTATGGATTTAGATTATTAATTTAATATAAAGAAATGGTGATAGTAAGTAAAATTAAAAAGATAAATTGTGACAGAAGAAAAAAAATGATATTCAATTACCTTAATTTCATAAAACTAGTTAGCACTTTCAATCCATTAGAGGAACCGCTGAAGACTGAAGTGTTACTAAGGTTGAATTTCAAGTTCTCATCAGATTGTTATGCTTGCCACTTGCCAGATCAGTGGTAGTAAAATTCAATGCGTTCCAAATTAATTGCTCGAAATAAAAATAAAAATCAATTGCTTAATACTTAAGTGAACGTTGTTGCATTGAAAGCCTCTTCTGTTCATTCACCCAACAAAAAAGTCATTGATCATAAGCACTTGATCCTCCCCACTTCTTGACGCGGCTAGCTGCTTCGTCAGCCTGTGAAATCCATTTTGGCAATAATTTTTTTTAACAAATAACAAGTTACTTAATTACAAAAAAGAACATAAAAGGAATGCTGAATACGAAAATCACAAACCTCCTTGCTCCAGTTGGTTACTGAAGTGACAACAATAAGGATTATTGTCTGCAAAGCTATTCCTCCAATCATCCCTGACCAAATACCCTGAGTAACATATAGTAGATATGAAGGGTAATAATGTTACAATGATACAATAATAAATTACAAAATAATCATCACTAACAATAAATATTATTAGTCCTTTAAAAAAACAATAAAGATCAATAATGTTATTGAATACTTCATGAATCCCTTCTGGTAATGGCACTTTGTTAGAAACTAAAATTCCTAGTCTTTTTGGTTCCTCTCTTCTTTCATTTCCCCAACTTTTCTGGAACAATTTATAAAAAAACTTATTTGGACTTATGAAAATAGTTTATTACTTTCCTATAAGCTTTATTTCAATAAGCATATTAGAGAAGTTTGTGAAAATAACAAATCTCTAGTTTGCAAATTAAATAAGGCACTGCATGGTTTGACAGACTTGAGTCCACTTCCTACAGCTTGGGTTCTCAGCTAGTAAGTGTGATCCCTCCTTGTTCGTCAATTCCAACAGTGACAGTGTTGTATATCTCTTAGTGTACGTGGATGACATAATCCTCACCGGAAATTCCTCGAAGTTCCCACTGTTGTTCCATCCATTCTATGTGACAACCAAATCACAGCAGCCTTATCCCGCAATCCTGTACTACACGCTCGCACAAAACACATGGAGCTAGACTTATTTTTTGTTCGAGAAAAGGTCATTAACAAGTCTCTGATAGTACAGCATATTCCAGGCCAATTTCAAGTTGCTGACATCCTTACAAAGGCACTATCTCCTAGTAAATTTGAAGAACTAAAGGACAAGCTCACTGTGTGTAATCAAGCAAGCTTCACCCCACCAAATGAGCTTGAGGGGGGAATATTAGTGATATTGTGTAAAGCTGTCAAAGCT
Source organism: Sophora flavescens (assembly GCA_030762895.1). NCBI lineage: Eukaryota > Viridiplantae > Streptophyta > Magnoliopsida > Fabales > Fabaceae > Sophora > Sophora flavescens. The sequence goes on along the minus strand of CM061066.1, from coordinate 47,332,958 downwards.
TAACTAAGATTGTTAAGTTATTTAAGTTGACTCAGCTGAGTAGTTAATGTTAGTTACATTCAGTTGTAAACAGTTGGTTCCCCCACAGCTATCTATAAATAGCTGATTGTTGTACATTGCATTCAATCAATGAAATCACTCACTATTCAGCTCTCTCTCTCAATTCTCATAAAGCTCTTTTTAACTTATTTCAAAAAAGCTAATTGAATAAATACTTATTTAAGTTGTTTACTCATACACACCCTTCTACTTTTCAATTATTTACTTAGATGTGTTATCTGAGATGGCTTTTTTGTGTTCTTGTTTGTCATTCTTTTTGGGTGTTTTCTGTTTCACTTATTTAGATGGTTTTTTTTTTTGTGTCCCTTTAGGGCTCATCCTGTTTCCACATCTTGCATGTAGAGGAGATATTAGATTTATTTTAGAAGCGGACGAAATACAATCTTCAAACATATTTAGTCATCATATCTTCAAGTGGGAGTAGAACTTCCTTTCATATTTAAATTCTAAGAACCAAGGTATAAATTATATTTGTTTTTTCTCTTACTAGATTTGATATCTCTTATTCAATTTATAAATACTATTGCACTTTTATGCATAGGATAATTCCTCTTTCTTCTAAAAGAAAAATCAAGAGAAAGTTAATGATATAAATTACCTCTGCCCCAAAACCAAATGTGAACCCCAAGAGTATCCCTGCTGGTAATCCAACAACATAGTAGCAGCCAATGTTGATGTATGCTACAAGAGATTGCCAGCCAGCTCCAATAGCAACACCTAAAATCAGGGATAACAAAAGCACAAGTCTTTAAAAAGCAAAAAACAAAAACAAAAGCAACAACTATCATCCTTGATTGAATATATAAGTTGGCAGTGTTTCATTCTTTATGGAACTAACCTGATAGGACTGGTTGAAGGCTGTTTAGAACTACTGTGACACCAAGCAAGGCAGCAAGCTTAGTTGTTTCCTTGGCAACCGGCAAACTCGTCGTAAACACGTATGGGAAGTAATCCCTCGTTGTAAGTACTATGATCATGGCAACAACACCTATGCATACTGATGTAATGGAAACCACCAACACTGAAAACTTGGCAGCCCGGAAATTACCAGCCCCAAGTTCATTTGATACTCTCACACTGTTCATAAATTAAAGTATAAGTATAAGATCCTTTAATCAAACAAAAAAAAAAGTATCCTCAGAATATTCTTTAAGCACCCCTATAGGTAAATGGATTTGGTGCATTCAAAATATTACACATTCACGCATTTATGTATTAATGTACCGTTGGATCAATCACAAAAATTGTTTGAAAAAGTCTTTGATTGATCTAATGGTGTGTTAATGTATAAATTTGTGAATGCGTGAATTTTTTTATGTAGGGAATCCGAATCCTCTGAGAAGACATAGGAAATAAAAGATTAAGAATGTCCCAACTGCGTACATGGAAAATCCAAATTTCAAACTCAACTTTTCATTTACTAAACTGAATAGGAAAATAGAGAATCCTATATCCAGGATTTGTTGTGATCAAACAAGAATCTGCGTTGAGTAAAGGAACAGACGGAGAGAAGATCACCTGATTGCAGCATTGAACCCTATAGCAATCATGGTATCCCAACCATTTATGTTCATACTGCAAACATGGGAACAAGTAATTAGTGATGATTATTCATCTTAAACTTTAGTAATGATTATTGATCTTAAACTTTATTATGTTCTCTATACATAATGCAGTTTGATAATATGCTTAACATTGACTAAGCAAAGCATGACAACCTCAGTTTTGAATTGCAAGCATAGAAAAACAGGAGATGACATTACATAAACACAAACTAGTAATCGGTTATCAATTATCACCTTCACAAGGTCTACTAAATTGAAATAGGGGTGGTAAACGGATGGACCGGATGGGTTTTGATTCGGATTATAATGGATGGGATAAAAACAATCCATCAATCCATTTCGATTCATTAAAAATCTATTAAACACACTGAAAATTTGGAGGGAGGCAGGCTAAAGAACTTTTTACCAGATAGATAAGGCGTCAACTGGTACTAGAGGGTTGTTCAAACGCCCTGTTATCACCACCAGTATCATCAAGTACCAAAACTCCAAGCTGCCATCACATTCACAGAGTTTGATTTTAACATCATATTTCCCACAAATATAACTAAGTCAAATGGAAAATTAATTGAGAGAAAATACCATAACATGATAGCTGAAGCCAAAGAAAGCTTCACAAAACCAAACAAGTCAACAAATGCTAGCCATGTGAATCCACTCCAAGCACCATCTGATTTGGTGATGAAAATGTACAACAATTGCAAAATGACAATCAACCACCATGATATGTTAAGAGTAATTGCTGCTCCTGGTAAGCCCCATCCCAGCTTCAATATTAGAAGCCAACTAAAAACTGTATGCAACACCAATACAGCTACTGCTATCCATAACATTACGTTGACTTTCCTCTGCGCCTGTAGGAACTTTTGGATTGGAAAGTTCAAAGCATAGGCAAACAACTGTGGTATCATCCACAGAGCAAATTTTCCTGCAACAAGAAATTAGTAGAAGGAATAAATATAAGATACTCCTAATATTACTCGAAATTGATCTTAAACTACAAATTTTTTTGGAAGTTAATCTTATCGGTAAAAATAGTCAGTGTTTATCATTGTTTGTAAGCATAGTAAGTCATTACTCTGAATAATGTGCATAGCTTTACTCCAAAGACCAAGCAATTTGATAATAGCACATGCACTTATAGTGCTACATAATTAATATATTGCACTAATCATTCTATTATTGTTACTGTGATGGTAATCTGCATTGAGAATTTCCTACTCTTTTAGCTAGCAAAATGATTTATAAGTTATAATGTAGCCCAAAGCCTCACTGTTTAAAATGTTACGGCCACAGTGGCCAGAGAGAGAAGAATGGGAGAAAAGATCACCAATTTCTTTTTCCAGTTTTCATGAATAATATCAATGGAGTGAAAAAAAAACAGTAGAATTTTGACAAAGTAAAAGGTAAGGTAGTTATTGATTGGAAAAATGTAATAGGAACCACTCTTTTATTCAAGAGTTAACAAGTAATATGCCATATCAAACAGTCTGTCCAATTTATCAAGATTAAACAAAATCTTAACACAACTCTTCTCATTTATCTGAACTTCGGGCCGATTTATAAAATGGACAATTTATAAATATTTAACAATCATGTTACATTATTCTAATAATAAAATGGACAAAATGTCTGAATCTCTAACATTTTTCTTCATATCAATATAGAGATTAGAGTATAAATTTTATGAAGTGTAACTTTTTATTCAGCTGACAGAACCCAAGTTGGACTCATTTTTCTTGAAAAAACCAGTGTCCCAGTTATTTTGGTGTTGAAATCTTCAGGTCCAGTAGCAGAACTCTTCATTTAATTATACAATTAGATTAGATGATAGTATATTTACAAAGAAAAAAATTAGATGATATGAATTGAACTGACCAGCAGCATCTGAGATCTCCTTAGTTTGTCCAATGAGCATCAAGATGGGAGGTGACCAAACATAAACAGGTACCAAAATAAGAGCAGAAGTAAGCAAGATGACCCATGATCTTTGCATGTACACCCCTAGCATCCTAATTTGACCTGCACCAAATGCTTGCCCACAGAGTGTCTCCAAAGCACTTCCCATACCCAACTGTTCTCAACAATAAATATTGAAAATAATCAAACAATTTGACATCTTAGTGCTCCTAAATAAGCCAGGGCAATAGACAATGTCCAGGAACAAGTGAAAATATGAAATTATATTTGAATTTATTTGATTCCACTCAAGGTTTTAAATTGTGGTTGCAGTTGTAGTTACATTGTATTGTCATTCCCATTGTAGAGTAAGATAATTGTGGAAAAATGCAGCCACGGTGTGGTTATGGAGACTAACAAAACTAAAACATTGCGATCTCAAGTTGCGGACCTCATTTTAAAACCTTGGATTCCACTAAAATTGGATACAGTTGGAAACAAATAAGTCATACATGGGTTGGAAACAAATAAGTCATACATGGGTTGGAAACAAATAACTTGGACAACCCTCTCTCACCGAGGTAACTTTTGAGGTGGAGTTAGGTCTAATTATTATAAAGTTTATATTTATAACATATAAACATAGCTACGGACGAGGATCTCCTATCTTATTTTGATGTACCACACCATGTCCCAACTCCCAACCAATAATATCTTGCCATGCATTCTACTTTTTTAATATTAAATACAATTTTAACTTACATGGTAAGATATTATTGGTTGGGACATGATGTGGTACACGAAAACGTGACAAGACCCTTGTCCCATGGCTACATCCATTTTTGTTAGTTTGTTTAAGTTTGTGTAGAATAAAAAAAGAGAGACCATAACCCTACTTGATTGTAACAATTCCTTAGAACTTACAAATATGGAGAATGGCATTACCAAACTGCAAAAATTTTATCCAACACCATATACAATCTAAAGATATAGCTTTCCTTCCTACTTTGCTTAAGTCAAGCTAATTCACATTCTAACATAAAGTAAACCATTAAATAATAAAAACAAGTCAAAAAAATAAAAGAAAAAGGGGTTCTCTACCATGACTCCAAAGGCCAGGCCAGCAATGACAGAGTTTTCAACTGAAACTGCTGCAAGTTCAAGCTCACCAATCTGACCAGTAAATGTGAGAGTGAGAGCACCAAGTGAGTACTGACATACAGCAGTGAGGATTGCTGGACCTGCCAGTTTCCATAGCTTCTTTGACTCCTCACCAAATCTATGAACATAGCTCAATGCCTTTTCCTCCTCACCAATACCACTGTTATCTAGTAGTGGGGTGTCTACAGCCATGGTTAGTTATACACTTGGTTATAGGTTCCACTATATGAGATTATGAGACAACTACTTGCTACTATATTCTACTTCAAAATGACCTATGAATATTAAAGAAAGGTTGCTCTTGGCTCTAGCTTATATTGGAGATGAGAAATTGGGTTCTACTAAAATGTGAATAACTCAAGTGGAACGGAAGTGTGAAGGGTAGTTGGGAATGTACCATTTCGTGGCTCTGTCTTTCTCACAAAAGTGACTAGGAAAATATCAGCTCAACCTCAAACCTACTCTTTACTAAGCATCGAGCCCATTTTGGTCGCTGACAAAAAACATAGTGTCTATTTCAGTTTCTGATAAAAAAAAATTATTCCATCAGTCCCTAACAATTAGACAAGTTAGTCCCTTCGTGACTTTCGTTAGGCAGTGTCCGTTACTAAAATATCCCACGATACTAATTGTCTGGGACTAATTAGTCTCACTTTAAATATTGTTAGGGACTATAATATCCCATAGTAATTATCATGAACTAACTTGTCCCAGGATAATAATTGTCGGTGAGTGAAATGAGCACCGCATTTTTTGTCGGGATCAAAATGGGCCTTTACCCTCATCATCCACTTATTCTTATTTTAAAGTAAAAATCTTTTTATCAATTATCATAAAATAAGTGTAAAAAATTGATGTGAGAAAAAAATGTGAAAATATCATTAATTATGTTAATGATAGATAGTTTGATTCTTTAAGCATGTAATCAGCCTACAATATGAATGAAAAAAAAAATGTTTTATTACAAGAGAGATGAAAAAAGTATTGACAGAGGATATCATTGGTGCAAAAAAAAGTATATTAATTATATATGTATTAATATAAAATGGGATACGTATAAATGATGTGTTTAGGGATATTCAAACTCCAAATAATCTGGAACCAATTTGTGCCTGTTTGGCACAGATTTTTTTGAACGCAAACCACAAAATGTACCGTCTCGAGGTTATTGTTCATGTATCTGGGTATTGTTTATGCGTTTGTTTATGAAACTCCATTGGAAATAATTGATTCCTAGTGGGTCAAAATTGAGTTTTGTGAAAGCAAAAATTTCTAGTTTTTCCGTTGAAAATAATTGATTCTAGATGTAGGCCCCACAAAATTCTATATATTTACACTTCAAAAGTGATTTTACTTTATCATCCAAACAAAATCAATTCTTCTAAACCCACTTTTAAAATATTGTTACCAAACACAATCAATTTTTTTAACCTTGATTCTTCCAAAATCAATTCTATCAAAATCTAAAATAAAATGGACCTTTTGTAACTAAGTCAGGTTAACTGACATTGAAGATGGAAACAGAACTGGGGTCCCTTAACTTGATTACATTGACAAGTTGGCTGTGATCAAATAAAGAGAAAATTTATTAATGGGGTGTTCTGCTAGTGTAAGATTATTGTTTTTGGATTGGAATTTAGGGTTCCTGCCCTACCATCGGGTACTATTCATTATTGTACCGGATGCAGTTGTTGATATTATTACGTGTAAGAAGCATGTCCACAAAACCGATGAGTATGGAAAACCAAACTGGGGGTTGGCACGGGCAAGTCTACAATACTCCAGCCTAAGGGTTGAGTTTCGATGCTCCAGGGGTATAATAGGTATCTCAGTAGCAAAAAACAAAAAAAAGACAGAAAAAACGAAACAGTAATGCTTCTCCTCCACCTTGTTTCTGCCATTGCCCAGATCTGATTAAGCTCACAGTTTACCAATTCATGTTTCCGCCATTGTTATCATGTTTTCGCCACCACTGCCGCCTCCTCCCCCCACATGGCGTCAGGTCGCGGCGGAGGGAGGAAAACGGTCGAATTTCGTGGCTCTCATCGGCGGAGGGGAAGCACGGCAGATCTGCGATGACGGAGGGGAAAGGAAGAAGAAAGCTGTGTTTTTGGCTGACAGCGGCATGGCACATCGTGTTCTCATCTTCGTTCTTCTCACCAGTTCATCTTCGTTCTTCAGTTCAACTTTGTCAAAGTTCCTGTTTTTCAACAAAAACTCAATCTGGGTGTGCTTCTTTGGTTTCATTTTTTCTCATCGTTGTTACACAAGAGTTAGCAGGAACAGAAAATGGAGACAAAAAAAATGGAACATGGAAGCAGCAAACAGATCTGTGGTGCAAAAGAAGGAATAATGGAAGAGGGATTTTAGATGCCAAGAACTTGTACAAATCTGTTGATCTGGGTTTGGATATATTTGTTCTTTAGATCATAAATTTTTTTATCAATTATTGAACGGATTTGCCTTATTTTACTTCCATCCTGATGCTACAATGTTATTGGTACTGTTAGATTTCTTCATTTTTTTATTTTTTATTTGTAAGCCAGGTTGAGTTCTTCATGTTTAGAGTTTTACTTTTAATTGGGGTTTAAATTTGTTGTTTCATCTCTATCAATGTTGTGGTTCATTATTGGATTATTGATAAGTATTTGATGCCATGGTGGGACATTGCACATTTTCCCAATCTACTTGCTATCATTTTGTGTGCTGGTGACGAGGGATGCGAAGGGAGGTAGAAGATAAACAGTATATCACTTTTGCTTAATACCCATTTTACCCAATTTAATCTTGACCGTCAGAATATTATAATATTAAATCTAGGGTGTAGAATCATGGAGGATGCAAACTCCAAGTTCACAATGGAGTATTGAAGACAGACCCTGGCACATGAGGTAGGTAAGGGCATCCGTGGTTATCTACGGTCACCAAACGGTCCGTGGACTCCAAACTGCCACAAAGTTTTGTGGGATTGAATTGAATGGAAATATCTTCAAAACAATGTTACTCATGTCCTACTCATACATACATGATACATCATTTAAATTTATAGTTTTATTATTGTTAACGTTGGTTTTTGGTTGGTGTCCAAAATACAAATAATGAAAGATCAGACGAGTGTGGAGCGAACGAGTTATGCAGTAATCTCGTCAGGATTTGTGTGTTTGTCTGCCAAGTATGAATTTGACAAATTAGTCAAATCTAGTAAATACTGGCAAAGACTTGGTGTTGCGATAGAAGTGTAAATATATTTCTGATTTGAAAAGAAAACGTCAGTTTCTTAAACAAAAGACACTTTATAGTTGCATAACTTTCTGAAAAGCAATAATTTAAAGACAGGAATAACATTAATTTAAAAGGGCAATTTGTAAAAAGCGTGATTAAATGATTACTGAATGCAATAAAATAACAGAACTTAAATAAAGAAATACTGAAATTAAAGAGCATGAAAGGAATACTGAAAGTAAAAAACATGAAAGGAATATTGAAAGTAAAAAAGGACATATAAAGAACTTAAATCAACATTAAAGAACAAATAAAGAGCTTTAAAGAATAAAACCAGTATTGTACTGAATTATAATACTGAATTGAATTGAAAATTAAAAAGGGTGGAGGAAATACTTGAGTGTAATCCGTCAATCTGCTGTGTGATCGAGATATGTAGGATATTGTATCAAGTAACCTCCTCTATTACATCGTGATTACCAGTATTTATAAGCAAATAAAATAACTACCTAGAGGTAACTTCCTATCTTTAAGATCGCCACCTGTATGGCAGTTTTGCTATGTTCAAATTCAAACTGTTTGACAAGCGAACTTCTCTAACTGATCATTTCTTTGAACCGCTTTGTGCCAACTTGCTTGTTGTCCACGGTTTGGTTGTTTGACGGCTTATCTTGCTGATGCTTTGTCAGCCTTGAAGACTTAGCCATTTCCGCACTTTTGTACGTTTGACAATTCTTTTCATTACTTTGTCAAAAACTGGGTTGTCAATTTACCATTTTCTGTCATTACTTTGATTTCTCCATCAGTCAGCTAAATATATCCGTCAGAAATTTTACTCTTGACGAACGTGTCCCTCGTTTTGCTTTCTTGACGTCCTTGTCTGTCTGACATACTAGCTCTTGTCAATTTTCCAAACTGTCAATTCTGTTGAATTCGACTCTCCTTTATGGTGGTTATCTGACAATTCTTCCTTCAATTCTTCTGTCATCCTGTCGGAATTATTTCTGTCAAGAATTTGAAATTCTTCTATTAACAGATGCCCCCCAAATTTTGCTTTTCGACGGCTTTGCCGGAAAGAATAGCAAAATTTGAATTTTAAATTGTTAACAAATTATCTTAATTCTGGGTTCTTATCCGTTAATTAAACCTTGCTTTAATTTCATCCCTACTTAATTAGGGATAATCATAACGCCGCAGGTTTCTCGGAATTCGAACCAAAGGCTTTCATTCTTCTTTAAATTGCAATCACATCAGTACTGACTTTCTTCTCTTTATCTTTCCTTCTTCCCTTGCGAAAACCTTTTTAGAGAAAACAAATCTTTTCTTCTTCCCTCATGAAAACCCTTTCTTCTTCCTCACTTCATTCAAGCTTTATGGCAACATCTTCCAGAATGCCAACTTCAGTACCTCACGCTACAGTCGTTCCTCCTAGGGCAGTGGTTCAAGACCCACTTTTGGAGGAATCTGAGTTATGGCAAGAATCCAAGGTAATTTACCCTATTCCCGATTCTTCTGTTGCTTTAAGTCCTCCTGCTGCATTCTTGGGTCCTTTCGTAGCCAAAAATAAAATTTCTGAGGGTTTACGCGGTTCCTTTCCTTTTGCTAATTCAAATGAAGCTATTTTATCCTCTTCCACTCCTATCCCTATCCATATCTTTAAAAAGAGCAATAGGATTTTCAAAATGCCCCCTGCCACTCGGTTCGATGCTTACATTAGTTGGATTGACCGAGTTCAGGCTGAAAAATGCAATGTGTGGGAGGAAGATGGAATTTTTGAGTTCATTCAACTTTCTCGTCAAGTTAAGCTAGTAGACTTTTCTTTAATAGGAGCATCAGCCTTTTTTTTGGAATAGAACAACAAATAATTTTCACTTTCCTTATGGGATGATGGGTCCGACTTTATTTGACATGTCGGCTATTACAGGCCTTCGTCCAGATGGCCCCACCATGCATTCTGATGTAGAAATAAAAAATCAAATTGATGTCTATGTGCCAAAGTGCTCTTTCTCTAAGTACATAGCAGATTTTAGAGGAGGAGCTCATGATCCTGTGACGGATACTGAGCATGTAGCCTTTTTGTTTCTTTGGCTATGTGCTTATGTCTTTTGTAGCAAATCTGCTTCTTTGATTGCTTCGTATGTTCCTCTAGCCAATCTTTTGTCAACTGGTAAAAGAGTAGCATTGGGACAATGTGTTTTAGCTAATCTTTATGACAATATGAGTATGCTAGTTGATACTGTCAGGTCTAAACAAAAGAAAACCAATATAGGAGGGCCTCTTTGGCTTCTCCAACTGTGGTTAAATGCTGTCTTGGAGCGTCAATTTTCATACAAAGCTCCTGCAGATTTGTCAATTGCCACTTATGGCTCCTATCTCTGTTATGTGTCTGCCGAGTCTTTGTCAAGAGATGAAACTGCGAACTTCAAGTTTTACTTCAAAATCTTTCATTCGCTTTCATCTACCTCTTCAAAGATCAACTTCTCTCCTTTTACTGACCGGAAATACGGTCCAGAATGGTTTACAAAACTAAGCACCACTATTTCTAAATCCAATAAATCCATTTGGACCAAATTTCTTTGCCAGAAAGTTTTTTTTGTTGATGGTCCTAGCTTCAAAACTCATAGGATCTATCTCCATTTGCCCAATACCGTTGCTTGTCAGCTCGGCTTCTGTCAAGCTATTCCTGCTCCTTATTCGTCAGAGCCTGACGAGAATTTTATTGGTGCCAAAGCCCCAACATATGAGCATATTGTCGCCATCAGTAATGAGGACAAAGTTCGTGGGACTTTCTTACAACCTATTTCATTTTCTGTCTTCCACGGAGTTACTCAAAGCTTTCTTGACTGGTGGGATGAATACTACTCCAACCACCATCTGAGTTTAAAAACCTGCTTGAGTTGTATTGAAGACACCGTGGGTAACAGTGATGATTCTCCCCTACAGGAACCGGATCCGGCAACCAAAACTCGAGGTGAACTTCAAAAAGAAATTCAAGCCTTTGAAAAATTTTATAAAATCAAGTGGAATCCCTTGAGACCATTTGATATGGTTCGTCATGTCAATAGTGTTTTAGCTGAAGCCAAAAGGAAGCATGATAATAAGGAATCTGAAATGCTTGCCATATATAGAAGTATTCCCAATATGACCAGGGAATACTTTGACAGTTTGAAGGCCCCTTTTCCTAAGCCAGTGCCTATTCCTTGTGCCCCTTTTGGTTTAGCTGATTCACACCCAGGAAAGCCGTCGAAAGGAGGTAACTTTTTCTTTTTGGACAGCGTGAGTGCTTACGTTGACCCTTTTGAAAAACCAAATCCAGTTACCTTCGCTCATCGGTTTCTCCAATCTAATGACGACTTTGGATTCCATTCGCGAATTCTAACTTGTAATTCAGGTATTCACTTGTCAAATAACTTTTATCCTTTCGCCTTTTTTAGCTGACATTCAACTTATTGATGTTGTTACTGACAACCATTCCTCTTGACAAGTCTCTCCCTGGCAAATCTACATATGATGTACTGTCGGGAAAAGCATTTGAGGATGATGACGAGGACGAAAATGTGATCCATGTGGCGGCAAAAACTGTCAAGAAAAGATCACGGCCGGTCACAGTCTCTATTTCTAATCTTCAGACAAAAAGATCCAAGAAAAGAAAAGAGAAGACGGCTCCTTCTGACCGTTCCTTCAAGAAATCAAAATCTCAAAGTCTTTCAATTTCAACAGAGTCTGATGCCACCAAAATTTCTGTTGGATCCAAGGCTCAAGATATCATGATCAGCTCCTCCAATACTTCCCTCTCACACCAATCCAAGGTAACAGTCTCAAGTTGACCTATCAAGTTACATTCTTTTGTTCACATGCCTTTTCATTTTTTTTATTTGCCAGAAAGACAAAATCACTGAGACCATTCTGGTCACGGAAAAGGCGAGTGTTGATGTTGACTTGATGTCTTCAGATTCTAATCTGGTATTTCCACTGACCTTGTCACTTTCTTTTATATATATGTATATATCTTCTTATCTATCTTTCATGTCAGGAAAAATCTCCTCAGTTTGATGATTCAATGACCATTCAGGAGATTCTCACAACTGTCGAGCCAGTAAATCAATCTGACTTGGAGCTGTGTGCTGACAAAAATTTAGGAGGTATTCTTGTCGTTACTAGGAGTTTGACAGGTGATCTTCAGGTTCTCGAATCCCATCCGGAAATGCCTCCCAGCCCTCATCATCCGACTTCAATCACTCCAATTCCAATAGCTGATAAACCAGTAGGAACTGTTGTCATGATTGAAATTCCGGATGAAGATATTGACATGGAGGCCCTGCTGGCTGAAACAACTCCTGTCATTCCTTCTCCACCTGTTATCATACCTCCTATTATGAAGTCTCCTGACCCCAAACCGGCCCTACACTTCAACACGTGGATTAATATGCTGTCAGAAGTAAGCCGGAAAGAGTCATCCCTCTCTGCCACCTCTTCATCGACTCAACATGACTCCAGTGATTCTCGAGTTATCAACCTCATGCATGATCTCCAAGCTCTTCTTGTCAATCCTTTTGATGCACTTCTATCTGATGTCAGGATTCAAAAAGAATTGTCTCGACTTATCAAGGAGATCACTCCTCTTCATTCCAATCTTCCCCTATCGAGCCGTACGCTTTTTATCTCTATTCAGACATTTTGGGAACGACTCTCCAGTAAGTTAGAAAGGATGACTTCTGTCATTCCTTCTTACGAAGAGGAAGAAAAAACTAAGGATGATCTCTTAGTTCGATTTCAAGATCTTGAATCCTCTAAACAAAAGGAACTTGATCTTATCTCCATCGGGACTCACAATAAAGAGAGCTTACTGGAGTATCGGAAGAAGCTGTTGGCAGAGGTTGAATTGACGGATAAAAAATGTGCCAAGTTTGACAAGGCGCTATAAAAGAGCAAGGACAAAGTCAAAGCTATTGACGATGAATCTATCTGACTTGGCCAGAAAGCTGAAAGTGTAGTCAGCAAACTTCGTGCGTTGCAGCCTGAATATGAAGCTGCTACCGCCGACAAAACTAACTTTTCCCTTGCATGGGATCAATTATCTTCCGTTTAGGCCAAAACTGACAGTTGTAACTCTTGTCCTTGTCAACCTTTAACCTGGTCATTTTTGACAGTCATTGATTAATAATAAATATTTCTTTTCTTGCACGTTTATTTATTATTTGATTTGACTGCATGTTTCCAACCAACTTCGTAACTCATGCTTTATCAAATCACCATAAATATCATGATAAATTTCGAGACTTCGGTAAACCAAACCACAATAAATGTCTTTCTAAACCAACTATAAATAACGAGATCTACAAATCCATGATTTCATAGTTGGACATTTCACATAATATGCTTTCCCCTACACAAGGCTTCCACCTATTCTTCTTTCTTCCCCCATGGGAATCTGACTTTATCATCTTTCAAACCAAGGTTTTTGTCTTAATGGTCATATCCTTAGTGAAGGTCAATAACCAATGTAAAATATGCAGTGAAGGTCAGCAACCAATGTAACATTCAGAGCTGACCTTTCCGCACATCCGGGGAAAAGCTGATCTCGATACAGAACGAGTGCATCTCGCTCTAGTTCCATCATCTTCATCCTGGAAGGTAGTGGTTTTTCTTTGGTGTCATCTTTACTGCACCATAGCAACAACAACCTTCTAAGTGAAATGATGGTGATATCTGCTCGTGCTCATCCCCTTCTTGATTCATCCTCGACAGATAAGGCAACTGAAAACTCATCAAATGGGGAATGAAGCCTCAACAAATTGAGTTATACCTCTGCATTGCTGAAGGAAAATAAAATGTTGTTGATGCACTGCCTTGTACTCTAGGATTAGATTTTAATCGACAACTTGATTTCTATTAGCATATGACAATATTTCATTGTATTTCAACTTAGTGAATATTCTTATTTTCTTCACTTGTTGTCAATTCTTACTTCCAACATTGTCGGTTTATATTCTTTCAAATAATTGCCATTAATTGACTTGATTATCAAGCCAGTATTAACATTGACAAGCGCATAGGCATTTCCAGAAAATACTTTATTAATTCTAAATGGTCCTTCTGAGACACCCCGTTGTGCCCTATTGTATTATTACATTAATATCCTTAATTATTTAATTACTTAATCGCGCACTTATCGTTGAAAATACGTAAAAATTAAAAACTTATTTAATAATCAGATAACTTCTACAAATATACAACACACCAAACTATTTTACATAAATACACACATAAGTATCCTTTATTTTACACAACTTGCTTATAACTAACGGAAACCAAAACATCTTATGTGACTCACTGGCCCTAAACTTGCTACGCTACATTATCAGGATCAGTAGGTGGTTCTTCAGCGTCAACTTCATACGGAACGTCGTTCAACTCTTCAACAATCTCCATCTCGTATGGGGTTCCATCCATCTCCTCCGTAACATAGTCGTTCATATGGTCTGCTAACGTAACAAAGTAAACATACACCAAAATATAGAAATAGGGAGATAAGAAACAGTTCTATCATCATAAGTGGAAAAGATTCATAGCATATAATACAATAACAGTCACAGACATGCATCACTCACAATTTACAATCATCCATACTTTATAACATCATCCTCTACCCTTCAACTCATGCAACTAAACCTTTATGTTGACGTGGCCACTACTACTCCTGTCACACATCCCTCGTTAGGGATGCTAGTCAGTCGTCCAAGTGACACGTTCCCAATGCCGGTGCACATTCTCATCCATGGTAGGAATGCTCATGCAAAGCAATGACACTATAGCTGCACAGTACTGTCGGTGCACACTCTGGTTCTCTCTCTCAACTCTATCAAGGGTGCTCATGCATAGCAATGACACTATAGTTGCACAACTTAAATTCTAATTTGGAACGGTCTACAAGAACTTCGGACCTCGTGTATCTCAAATACACGGTTATGAACAACAATGCAACATATGATTCTCACCGACTTTTATCAATAACAACCTAGTACCTCAAGCTTTTCCTCACAACCTCCACTTACATTCTATATCACATCACTTCTATACAATAATAGCGAGGCACTTCTAATTCACATTCAAAACTCTCACCAACCAAAATACCTCCGAGCCATATATATATATATATCTTTCCTTAAAATTATCTAAGCATAGAATTAAACCCAGGCAGATCATGCATAACACATAAATCAACAGAATGTTCCAACATCTTAATATCGTATAAGGCAATTTATCACAACCAAATCATAATAGTTCAACCAAATAAATAACAAAGTCAGCTTCTGTCACGGCCGTGACAGACAACAAAGGCAAGTCAGATTCTGTCACGGCCTGGCCGTGATAGCCATCACGGCCGTGACAGACAGCAAACACCCTCACTATCATAATTATCAAAACACCGAAACAAATACGTCACATGCAGATGGGATACCTCAACCAGTGGATCACAAACAGTCAAAAGTAAATAATTCAAACATCGTCAAATATGAATAATTAACCTAAGGCGATAAACCCACAATTCCAAAATCGTCATTGGTATTACGGAAAAGTTTCCAATACGATTTTGGTATTGTCGATTACTCGACCACTAGTAGGGTTTAGGTCGCCCTACACCATTATTATAAATTACATACTACTTATCGGTTCCGACGATGGAATGGTTCTTTCTCTCACCTGAGTTTGCACCGGAAACACGTACACGACGATCCTCGTTAACCCGCCACGAGTTAACACAACCACCTTCAACCAAACAACATAATTATAATTAATCAACTAACACCCATCTATGACACTTTAGGGCTAGGTTCGGCCAAGACTTAGAAAATAGGTTTAGGATTATCTTCTTAATGCCATCTTTTGGATCCTAGTTACTAGAGTCTTAACTAACATAGATTACTTATTACAAGACTAAAATTTGAAACAAAATCCTCTAACCTTTAGGGTTAGGGTTTCAGCCAAGGACTGACTTTTAGGGTTCAAAATCCTTAAAATTCCTAATCATGATTAAGTCATAGATTAATGATCCTTGATTAACCTAAATCATGGATTAGTGACTAAACAACTAAAGTTGAAACTCAAAACTTCCTATCTCTTTTATACAAGAATTCGGCCTCAACATGTTCATAGGGTTAGGGTTCTTAGTTTAATAAACCAACTTGGATTTATTAAGCATACATACTAATAGCTTGATTAACAAGATCATTAATGAAAACCATGAACAAAAACTCTACCAAACCTACTTTGATAGATTCGGCCAAGGCTAGGTTTTTAGGAAAGAAATTTTTGATTACATCATGCTCTTAGATTTAGATAATATGCATGATATCAAGAAGATAGAAAGTATTTTCATCATCATTAGATTTTTCTAGAATTTATTATGACTTTTCAAAGTTCTAGGGTTAGAAACTTGAAAATGATGAACACCTATAAAACAAACTTTGAATCAAGAAACTTGATAAAGAACATAGGCATGATTAAGGAAGAAGATTAGGATTTACCTCTTGAAAATCAAAGACAAAGGAAATCCAAGAAACTTACTTCACAAATCTAACACTGAAGGACTTATGAACTTTAGGGTTTTTCAACACAAAGGAAATAGAAACTAAGTGAAAAGTGAGAGTATGGTATTTATAGAGATAGTGGTGCCATCTTGGGAAGGATATAGAAGTGATGAGTTGTCTTGCTAAAAGGATTAAAATGAAATTACTTCCTAGGGACCAATTTGCAAAGGTTCCAAAAGTTTAAGGACTAGTTTGCAAATTGTCAATAAATTGTCATGATGACTTGTTGCCACATTTAATGCAAGCTTATCTTGACTATTTTGGGCTGATTTTTGTGTCATAGATATTTTAAGAAATTCAAGAATGTTGAAGAAGATTTTAGAAGCTTGAAGAACAAAGTGGAAGAATGTAGAACATTCTAGAAAATTCTTGACTCATCCAACAACAAATGAGGGCAACCTTCAATTCGTCATGGGCTTGCGCATGGGCTTGGTAAGTTTGGGCTTGGTTTCATTTTTGTGGGGCCCACTTGAAGATTTAAACATAAATCTTGACAAAGGAAACTTGTATAGTTTCAAATGGGCTTTATGGAATCAATTCATGAACTAGACAATTTGGGCTTCATAGCCACGTCCATTAGAGATTGGTAACAAGGATTCTAGCCCAATTCACTCGAAAAAAAACTTAGAAACTAATTTAGGGACAAAAGGGTAATTAACAGAAAGTTCAGGGACTTAAGCGTAAAATTCATAAATTTTCACTTTAACCCCGTAGAACCCTCTAGACTTGGAAATATCATTCATCCCCATGAATCATCTCAAAATCCTAATATAAACTCTCTATCGACTCTTAGAAAATCCAAAATCCCCTCCGTCGTCTACCCGATTACGTGTTTCGTCCGAAAAACATAATTTATTTTATTTTTTTATTTTTTTTTCTGAAATAATTCTAAAAATATAGAATCGTAGGAAATAAAATACTAAACTTAAGTCTTTCGTTCACGAATTAAAATTAGGTCTTTTGAGCAGTATAATTATACTGTCAATGGAATTCGCGGGCCGGGTTTCACCTGACTTTCCAACCTAAATTTTAATCGTAGCTTCCTACATTCAAGTAGGATTGAGTAGTAAACTCCGTTTATTTAAAATAATTTTCTAAAACTCAAATAAATTTATAAACATATTTATATGTATTACTGTTATTTAAAACAGTGAAATACAGGGTGTTACACCTTCCCATTTAGGTGACCATTTTCCATATTCTCGACAACTTTTATCCTTGGGCAATATGACTTTCCACACTAGATCATCTACCTTAAATGCTTTGAACTTAACTCGACTATCATAAAATTTTGCAATTCTTTCTTTTTGCCGAATCAAATTTTCTAATGCAATCAATCTTTCATCACTTAACTCATCCAACTCGTCTAGCATTGCATTCCAATACTGGTCAGTAGGCAGGTCATTTTGCCTTTGAATGCGAGTGGATTGGAGATTGATTTCAACACGTAGTACAGGATCGTGCCCATAAGTTAGCCGATATGGCGAGGTTCCTGTCGACTGTCTGGGTGAATTTCTATATGCCCATAATATTTGATCAAGGATATTATGACAACTCTTAGGTTGTCGGCCCACATGCTTTTTAATAAGATTAATAATGATCTTATTTATGGCCTCAACTTGGCCATTTGCTTGTGCATAATATGGTGTAGATGTGAGCATTTTTATATGCCTAGAACTAGCATATTCCACAACTTTCTTGCCGACAAATACTGACCCTTGATCTGTTGTCAGAGTCTGGGGTATACCGAACAGACAAATGATGTGATTTTCAATGAAATCAATTACGTCTTGTTGGGTGACTACTTTGAGGCAAATTGCCTCTACCCATTTGGTAAAATAGTCAACTCCAACTAAAATGAATTGATGTCCTTTTGACGAAGAGGGATGTATCTGGCCAATTAAATCTAGAGCCCATCCTCTGAATGGCCAAGGCTTGACAATAGAATGTAATTCGCCAGCTGGTACGTTTTGTATATGGCCATGCTTCTGACATTGTTCACAAGACTTGGCAAATAAAATACAATCTTTAACCATAGTTGGCCAATAATACAAACTTCGTCTTAGAACCCATTTCATTTTATCACCTGCCTGATGGGCTCCACATATGCCCTCATGGACTTCTGATAGAGCCAAATAAGCATCTTGCTCACTCAGGCACTTGTGTAGAGTCCCGTCAACATATCTCCTGTATAACATTCCTCCTTGCATGGTGTAATTCAATGCTTTATACTTTATTTTTCTATCTACATTCTGACTTGGATTTTCCAAATATTTGATTACTGGCAACCTCCAGTCATTAGGTAGAATTACATCATTAACCAAAATATCTCTTTCTTCTAATGGATACAACAGTTCTCTGATTTCCATTAGTGTTGACAAAGTCTTGAGATATTTTATATCCTGAGGCTATCTAAGCCAACTCATTAGCCTCTTGATTTAAATTTCTGGGAATATATTCAACAATTACGTCATCGAATTTTTTCATCAACTTACTAGCTATGATACAATACTTTGTCAAATTGTAGCTGACACACTTGTATTCTTGAGTAAGTTGTTTGATGACTAATTGAGAATCCCCAAAAATATGCACATTTCGTGCTTTTATTTCTGTCAAAATTTCCAATCCGACAATCAAAGCTTCGTATTCAGCTTCATTGTTGGAACATGGATACTTAAGTTCAAACATGAACTTAGTAGGAGTTCCTTGTGGAGTCACGATTAAAACTCCCACTCCACTACCTCCTTGATGCCTTGATCCATCAAAATAGAGTTTCCAGGGTTGCAAACTGACAACATCTATTTCCGGCACATCCAGTCCTGGATGTTCTACCAAAAAGTCAGCCACTGCCTGTCCTTTGACAGCTTTAGCTGGCATGTATTGTAAAGAATATTCTGATAAAGCAATGGTCCATTTACCAATACGTCCGTTGAGGACTGGTTTTGACAACATATACTTTATCACATCAGTTTTGGAAATAACTAATACATGACATGGCATCATATAATATTTAAGTTTTGTACAAGAAAAATATAATGCACTATATCTTCTTTCAGCATCATTTAGGACTCTACTTAGATAATACACAACCCTTTCAACATTGTCATCATCATCCTGGGCTAAGAAACATCCTATAGTGTCCTCAGATGCCGATATGTACAACTTCAACGGTCGACGAGGCACTGCAGGCATCATGATCGGTGGATTGACTAGATATTGCTTGATCTGGTCAAAAGCCTCTTGGTGACAAGGCTCCCATATGAAGCTTTGTTCTGATTTCAACTTGACCAGTGGTGCAAATACTCTTGTCCTTCCTGATAGATTCGATATGAATCTTCTTAGAAAATTAACCTTCCCCCAAAAGGATTGTAGTTCCTTTTTATTTGTCGGTGCCGAGGCTTCCATGACTGCTTTGGCTTTATTCTTGTCTACCTCAATTCCTTTTTTGTGGACCAAGAATCCTAGAAATTTGGCAGCCGACACTCCGAAGCTACACTTCTCTGGGTTCATTTTGAGGTTATGTTTTCTCATTCTCTCAAACCCTTGCTTCAGATGCTCCAAGTGGTCATCTTTGTTTTTAGACTTAACGACCACATCATCAATATATACTTCTAAAAATTTTCCAATAACATCATGGAAAATTGTATTCATTGCTCGTTGATAGGTGGCCCCTGCATTCTTTAAACCGAAAGGCATGACAATCCATTCATATGTCCCAATTGCTCCTGGACATTTGAAGGCAGTCTTTGACACATCTTCTTCGGCTATAAAGATTTGATTATACCCTGCATGGCCATCCATACAACTTAAAATCTCATTTCCTGATGTTGAGTCGACAAGCATGTCGGCTATTGGCATCGGATATTCATCTGTGGGGGTAGCCATATTTAAATTTCTGAAGTCTATGCATACCCTCATTTTCCCATTCTTTTTAATGACAGGGACTATATTAGAAAGCCAATCGACATACCTGGTTGTTCGAATGAACTTTGCTTTAAGCAGTCTTTGTACTTCCTCCTTGATTTTATGTACCACCTTTGGAGCAAACCTTCTACTTGCTTGCTTAACAGGCTTGCAATCCTACCTAAGTGGCAGCCGGTGTTCGACAAGATCCTTGCTTAAACCAGGCATTTCATCGTAGTCCCATGCAAAGCAATCTTTGTACTCTGCTATTAATCCGACAAGTTTTTATTCGTAATCCTCTGGCAGAAAAGCACCGACAAAAATGGGTCTTTTCTTTTCTTCCGTCCCCAAATTTATCTCTTCTAGAGGATCCTCTACTTCCACATTTTGCTTGGCTTCGGCTCGTTTTTCAAAACCCAAAGGGTCGTCATCAATTATACAATCCGTCAACACACTCTCTAGAGTGTGTACTTCTCTGTCGGCCAGATAGGCCGACAATTTTCTCAAATGAGTTTCAAGGCTCATTGCCGGATTCTGGACGAGTCTTGTCGGCCTCGCCCTTTATTTTAACTCCAAATTGGCTGAGAAGGCTTGCTTCCAACGAGTCCTTGTCGATGACCCCTTCATTGGCAGTTATAGGCCTAACATTTGGAGAATACACCCGGAAGTCAACATGTGATTTCTGAGCATAGCAAGCACTGTCATCTGCCTCCACAATCTCTACTTGATCTTGTTCATTCCATAAAATCACCTTTTGATGCACTGTTGACGGAAATGCTCCTACAGCATGAATCCAATCCCTACCAAGCAAAATGTTGTAGCTCGACTTGACTGGAATTATTACGAACAATGTCATACTTTCGATAGTGCCAACTTGTATGTTCAATAAAGTGACGCCATCTGACGGAGAAGTTTTGCCACTGAAGTCAGTGACAACCATATCTGTCGGAATTAGATCTGACTGATCCTTCCCTAATTTTTTGAACATCGCTCTTGGCATTAGGTTTACAGCAACTCCTCCGTCAATTAAGACCCTGTTGGTAGGTCTTCCATCTATTATGGCCTTCACATGTAAAGGCCTTTAATGGTTTTTCTGCTCGTCGGTGGGTTTCTCCAACTGAGCTACGTTGTCAAATACGGTAACTAAATTCTCCTGAACACACATCCAGCAATTGCCTGGGTCTCCTGCATTACTGACGACATCCTCCTCGTCGTCAGAGACATTAATCTCAAGATACCCCTCGTATTCTGCCGGAATGAATGAAATCGACCCTATCTTCATTCTCATCCCAGGCTCTAGTATTACTTCATTGTCTGGATCCTCATCCAAGAATGCACCTCCGACCGTTCTGCCGTGATTTCTTTTTAAATCACTCTCATCATCTGACCCTGACCTATCTGACAGAGGTCGGGCTATCCCTGATCCACAGTTGTCTAATGCTTCTATGATGTCGGCCCAGTCTTCATTCTGGCCGTCCGTGTCCATGGCTCCGCTGATATTCATATCATCATTCGGATCATTTAGTGCTTCAATGACAGCATCGAATGACAACTCTTCTTTGGTTTATTCACATTTAGGCCCGAACGTTGTTAGTTGTTGTTTTTCTATTCTGTCCTCAAGCTTTTTCTCGAGTCCTGCTACTTTCTCCATTTTTGTCAGTCCAACAAGCCACTTGCTAGTGGGCTTTAATGGTGAGGATGTCTGACCTGAAACCTTTTCTATGAAAACCTGGGATGCAGGTTTATTTTGCTTGGTTTGATTACTGGGTCTCTTCACATCAGCTTCCATGGGATGGTTCACTATTACGCTTTTCATCTTGGTATCTCCTCTCTTGTCGACTTTGTTGTCAGCTGTAGCAACCAAGCAACCAGTATCACGCGAAGGCATCTCTTTTATGATGACACCTCCTTGCCTGGAAAGCTTCTTTTTCTGAGCCTGTCGGAGCCTCTGCAGCCTCCTCTTTTGGCTCTTAGAGATGGCCAATTGATTCGAGGGTCCTGTCAGACCAGGCCCTGTCGTTTGAGCATTTTGAGCCAATTGGCCCCTTCGGTAATTTTCATTCCAAAAGGGTGGGCCACGATCACTGAACTTGTTTTTCCTAGTCCATGTCTGCTTTTGCAATTCTGGATATCGTGTCATGGCTGAATTCTTCACCCATTGATCCACCATTACGTTGGATGGGGGTGTTCTGGTCCTGACAGAATTAAATCTGCCACCGACAGAGTCATTTCCTGCTGATCCTCTGATTGGCTCTTTAAGCCAACCTCCAGTGCTGTGCTGTCCGGGTCTTGATTGGTGCATGTGTTGCTGACGGCTATTTGCCTGTCTGTTTACAACAGACGTAGCACTCCTGTGTACACTGTTTGATCCATCATGGCTACTCGAGTGTGACAACCTACTCTTGTTGCCATTATTACGAGGCTCAATTCTGCCTCGTGGCTGATATGATGGTGGTTTATGCCCCTTGGCTTTCTTGGCGGCTACCTCGTCATAAAACGCTTCACATCTTGGGCAAATTTTAATTACTCCGTCAGATTTCTTGCGTGCCATGTAGTCGACAAGTGGTTCTCCTGGCTTCGGATAAATATCGAATGGATATGACAAATCCATTTGGATATTCAATCCGGCCGTGATGTTGACCATGCCTACTCCCATAGGGACTTGGCGGTCTGCTTTGTTAGTTTCAGGACCAAAGGGTTCTGTGTCAATCTTCATCTCTGGTTTCTTGTCTGAAAACTTCAATCTTCCATCCGTCAAACCTTTTTGAATGATATCCCTGAAATGCATACAATCATTTGTCACATGACCAAAAGTATTATGATACTTACAATACTTCCGATCTTTAATCTCACGGGCTTTCAAAAGCCTATGATCATCTGACAATTTTAATTGCTTATCTTTAAGTAATATGTCAAATATTTGATCGGTCTTGGTCACATCAAATGTATACACTTTCTTATTAATAAAAGGGATTCTTTCTTTGGCCCTCGCAGGCTTCAAAGCTTGGCATATATAAGGTGGACCATTTTTTAGTTCGACATAATCTACCTCATACTCCTCAGAATCATTACTCTCTTCGTCGGATTCATTGCATCCGACAAAATTAATCCTTTCTCTTTTAAGGAATCTCTTTTGCTTGAAAAATTTTTCAGCTCTTAATTGTTCAATTTGACGGACCTTATCCCCTAATTGGGCAAGATCTACCAGATGTTGGTTGACCAGTTTCTTTCTGATATGGTAATCTAGACCTCCGGCAGCATTTTTTACTATTTCTGCCTCTGGGATAGGGGTGAAACACCGACTCCTCATTTGACGGAATCGAGCCAGGTAATCGTCAACAGATTCGTTATTCATTCTTTTAATTCCAAATAAATCTGTCAACCCTATTTTCAAGTCACCCCTGAAGAATTGGTCATGAAAACTTCTTTCTAATTGATTCCAAGAGTGGATAGAATTAGGCCTTAGGGTTGAAAACCAAGAAAAAGCATTCTTAGTTAACGAACTAGGGAAGAACTTCATTTTTAATCCCTCCTCTAAAGCCAAGTCTCCCAACTCGATGGTATATCGGGCAATATGCTCGACTGTCGACTCTCCACTTTCTCCTGAGAATTTTCACAACTTGGGTATTTTATATCCTCGAGGCATTTCTTCCTGTTGGACCCAATCTGGAAATGATGATGCAAAAAATGGTTGATTGGTATAACCTATGTTAAAGCCAAACCTATTTAATGCTTGCTCGACAACTTGATTGACGTTTTGATTTAAAACGTTTTGACGAAATGCTCTGAAAGCACCCTGGTTTATGACCAGATCTTCGTCTTCCTTTGGTCGTAGAATATGTACATTTCCACGTCTCAAAGGAATCCGGCGATGGGGCTGTTGCCGCTCGTCATCTTGTTCAAATCCGTCAAGCTGTATAACTTGTGGTTGCTCAATCCTATTGACATTTGCATTGAGATTTCTATTAGTATTTTGGTTATCACCTGGGGCTACCACGCCCAAGGCTCTATTTAACCTACGTATCTCATTTGCCAATGACAAACATGCATTGTTCGTGCTTTCCATTAATGGCGTAATCACTGTACTCATTTGTTGAGTAAATGTATTCACCATATCATGGTTACTGGAGTCAATCTGTTGTCGGACATTGGCTAATGTAGCCTCCGACAGACCAACAATACTTTGTGGGAGTTGTCTCAATGGGGATATATGTGGCCTTTCTACTGGTTGCTCTTGTCGGGAATGGGTTATTATCATTGACCCTGTTATCCCATGATCGATGGCCCCGCCGGTGATGGGCCCCGCCTTGGATATGGATGATGCAAAGGGGATTGGGTCGTGACCCGCCCACAAGGTTGTGAGAAGGGAGTCCCGGTTTGAATCACCGTGGAGACAACCAGTGGTTGGTGGATTTATTTGTTGCAAACGGTGAAGTTGGTGACGGGTTCCTCCCAAAACAACACGCGACGCCCTTCCACCTACACCAAGCCAACTCCATTAGTAGCATTAGTCGAATATTGTCATCAATACATCCTGACACCGCATGCTCCCCCCATCACTCCACAAGTTTGGAAAAGATGATATTTGAACCACCTCCTAAACCAACAAAAAAATTGTATGTCAATCTACCTCATTACTCTAAACTCGCCCCCTCAATTTGTTAACCTGGTTTTGGTTGGTGTCAAAACCCTTGTTACAAATAATGAAAGATCGACGGAAAAGTTATACGTAATCTCGCGGATTTGTGTGTTTACAAAATTTGACAAATTAGTCAAATCTAGTAAATACTGGCAAA
This sequence comes from Sophora flavescens, assembly GCA_030762895.1. NCBI lineage: Eukaryota > Viridiplantae > Streptophyta > Magnoliopsida > Fabales > Fabaceae > Sophora > Sophora flavescens. The sequence goes on along the minus strand of CM061066.1, from coordinate 47,307,761 downwards.
GACTTGGTGTTGCGATAGAAGTGTAAATGTATTTCTGATTTGAAAAGAAAACGCCAGTTTCTTAAACAAAAGACACTTTATAGTTGCATAACTTTCTGAGAAGCAATAATTTAAAGACAGGAATAACATTAATTTAAAAGGGCAATTTGTAAAAAGCGTGATTAAATGATTACTGAATGCAATAAAATAACAGAACTTAAATAAAAAGCTCGAAAGAAATACTGAAAGTAAAGAGCATGAAAGGAATACTGAAAGTAAAGAGCATGAAAGGAATACTGAAAGTAAAAAAGGACATATAAAGAACTTAAATCAACATTAAAGAACAAATAAAGAACTTTAAAGAATAAAACCAGTACTATACTGGATTATAATACTGAATTGAATTGAAAATTAAAAAGGGTGGAGGAAATACTTGAGTGTAATCCGTCAATCTGCTGTGTGATCGAGATATGTAGGATATTGTATCAAGTAACCTCCTCTATTACATCGTGATTACCAGTAATAATAAGCAAATAAAATAACTACCTAGAGATAACTTCCTATCTTTAAGATCGCGACCTATATGGCAGTTTTGCTATGTTCAAATTCAAACTATTTGACAAGCGAACTTCTCTAACTGCTCATTTCTTTGAACCGCTTTGTGCCAACTTGCTTGTTGTCCACGATTTGGTTGTTTGACGGCTTATCTTGCTGATGCTTTGTCAGCCTTGAAGACTTAGCCATTTCCGCACTTTTGTACGTTTGACAATTCTTTTCATTACTTTGTCAAAAACTGGGTTGTCAATTTACCCTTTTGTCATTACTTTGATTTCTCCGTCAGTCAACTAAATATATCCGTCAGAAATTTTACTCTTGACGAACGTGTCCCTCGTTTTGCTTTCTTGACGGCCTTGTCTGTCTGACATACCAACTCTTGTCAATTTTCCAAACTTTCAATTCTGCTGAATTCGACTCTCCTTTATAGTGATTATCTGACAATTCTTCCTTCAATTCTTCTGTCATCCTATCGGAATTATTTCTGTCAAGAATTTGAAATTCTTCTATTAACAATTATTTAATGACAATTGAAGTTTTTTAATTCTATAAACCTACATTTTACCTGTATCACATAAGTAAATTTTAGTATTAGTATGTCATTGAGGCTTACAATTGAAATTGAAATTGAAATTTGAGATGCTAGTGTTCATCTCTATATAAAAGCCTTTTTAGAATTAGAATCATAATTATACTAACTAATTCAATGAAATAACCAGCTTAAATTATTCTTGATTCTTAACCTTTATCCTAGAAATTGTCAATTTCTCACACATTGATAGATAATAACAAAAGAAGAACACAAAACAATTGTCGTTACTATCCCTGCAATAATCGCCACCCTTATCGTCGCCACCACCACTATCAATGTCGCCATTGTTGCCACCACTAGCATGACCACCACTAGTGTTGTTGTTGCAATTGCCATCACCACCACCATGATCGCTACTATTGTCATCATCGCCAACGTCAAATTGAGAGTAATGAATTTTCTAATTTTTTTTTATATCCAATTAACATAGAATTTGTGATTCTAAAGCAATTGCATTTCCAAGAAAATTGAAATTGAAATTGAAATAGGGAGTTATAAGACGGCTTGGTGGTTTGGGGGAGGGAGATAGGGATTGGAGTGATAGGGTGGAGGTCATGAGTTCAACTCCCCCTACTAACATAATAAATACTAACAATCTAACATTTGCCTATAAAAAAAATTTGAAATTAAAATTATAATTTTAATGTTAAATTAATTCTTTGGTCCTTGTATGTCACACTGACTTTGAATTTGATTTCTATACGTGAAAAAAATTTGAAATCGGTCCTATATGTACAATTATTTTTCATCTGGTACTCGTCGTATATTGGTGTTTTTTTAAGCAAAAAATGTGCAACACGAGGACTTACGAGGAGGTCACCCATCCTAGTACTACGTCATATATTGGTGTTATAATGCCGTTTTTGGAGTTAAAGTATATGAACCAAATTGAAAATGATTATCACGTATAAGGATCAAAGTAAAAATGATTATCACGTGTAGGACTAAAATAATGAGTTCAATCCATACATATGCCAATCATTTTCAATTTGGTCCATATACTATAACTCCAGCAAATGATGTTAGTAACAATAAACAACGATAATCAAATTAAAAATAATTGTACATATAGAGACCAATATCAAAATTTTAACATATATGTATCAAATTCAAAATCAATTGCATGGAATCAAATGATTTGTTTAACCAATCTTTAAACTAAAATTCAAATTTCATCTTGCAAACTCTTTCATAAAGCATTTCCAGCAGGAGTTGCTTAACAAATGAGAACCGATTTTTATACGATAGCAATATTGGAGTACCAGTTAAATGACATCTCACTATAAGCATCATTACTTATAGAAGTAGCCGCTTACTCTAACTTTTGGAGAGATGCTCTTAAAGAAGTATATATCAAAGTGATGTGTTTCTAAACGTTTTCATACAGAAATATTTTTTTTCCCTCTAAAATCCTAAAAAATAAAATAAAAAAAGGTATTTTTTGATAAATATGTCGCTTCCAATTGGTTAAACCTCAAGGCTCAAAACTTAGTTTAGTTAAGACTACATATTAAACGATAGCAACAGAAGATGGAATTTCAACCAAGGTCTTGAAAAACTTAGAATGACGGGTGGTGAAATAGCTAATCACCAGTCCACCTGGGCCCTAGCTTCCCTTTCAGAACTTAGGTAAGACAAAAAAAAACCTTTTATGCTATTTATAACTTTATTTACTATATTTACCTCTAATTTATTGCTCGGTTTAATGAAGTTTTTAGTCTCTATAAATATAGGTGTTTTTGGTTTTGGTCCCTATCTTTTATTCGGTCTGATTTTGGTCATTTGAAAAAAAAAATTTGTTGTTAGCCCCTGCTGTGAACTGGTTCCGTTAATTGCTGACGTGGCAGACGGCCGGCCACGTCAGCAGTGACACGTCAGCTGACACATAATTTTTTTTGGTCCCTAAAAATATATGTCGTTTTGACTTTAGTCCCTATCTTTTTTGCTTTTGTTTTTGACCCTTGTAACTTTTTTATTTGAAATAGATCCCTGTCATCAACTAATGACGTGACAGGCGAAAGTCCACGCCAGCCGTGGCACGTGGCATAACACATCATATATATATATATATATATATATATATATATATATATATATATATATTTTAAATCCACTTGGATGATTACTTGCTTCAAAATCAAGCCACTCCAAAAAATTACAATTTGTTACTCATCTGTCAGAAAATCAAATTAATTCATATATTATGAGAATCATATTTATTAAATTAGGGGATACTTAGGGTTAACAACAAATAAAGAGAAATCATAAAATAATTAACTTAGATTAGGTGAGATTAATTAGAATAGAATGTTATTATGGTTAATAGCAAATCAATTCTGAAATAAAAATTAGGAAAAAATAAAAGTTCACACCCACATACACTGTTTTGGGTATAAGAGCTTGAACCAAAGAAAAGCTGACGAAGGGAAGAACAAGAAGAAGAAGACGATGAAAATTTGAAAATGGACGAGGAGAAGATCGAGGAAAAATGAAAATGAGAGAAGAGCAGACGTTGAAATCATTAAGATAAGGTTTAATATTTTGTTAATTTTTTTTTGATTTTTTAATACTAATTATATATTTAAATAATAAAAAATAATATTATGTAAATACTGAGGGATCATGTCATATGGATTAAATTTTTTTAAAAAAATATGTCGTATCATGTCACGTGTCAATGCTGATGTGGACTTTCATCGGTCACGTTAGTAGTTAACCGCAGCAGTTCGAATGGGGGGGGGGGGGGGACTTATTTCAAAAAAAAGAAGTTATAAGGACCAAAACCAAAGCAAACAAAAATATAGGGACTAGAACCTAAACGACTCATATTTTCAGGGACACAAAATTATTTTTAATAAGCCACGTGGCAATAAAAAATAATATCTTGTCCACGTGTCACTGCTGACGTGGCCTGCCGTCTGCCACGTCAACAGTTAACGGAACCAGTTCACGGCAGGGACTAACGACAATTTTTTTTTTAAAGGACCAAAATCAAATCAAATGAAAGATAGGGACCAAAACCAAAAAGTCCTATATTTACAGAGACTAAAAACTTCATTAAACCTTATTGCTCTTGTCGCGACCGTCCCGTCCGGGAGCCGCGAAGAGATGGTTAAAATAGAGGAGTCGCCACCAATATTTTATTTGGGAAAAAAACATTGGAAAAACCATTTATTTAAGGTAAACTGGTCTTAAAAAAAGGATAGAGATTTGAGTCCGGTAGTCGGTTACGAGTAGGGAAGGTGTTAGCACCCTACATCGCCCGTTTAAAAAAACGGTACCTTAAGTTAATTGTGCAAAATAATTTAAATAACCTTTGAAAATATTTACTTTACCCCACTTTTTAAATAAATAAAAAGGATAAACAAAGCAAAATAGAAAAATTAAATTTTGGCTTGATAGAATGATTGATTCTGCTCCTACGTATTCCCTGGTGCGATGGGAAATTCAAAGCCACGTAGTTCTTATAGAAAATGTTTGATTTGTTGATTTTTACTTTTTGGAATTGATTTTTTTTTGAAGAGATTTTTTTTTAAAAGAGGTTTTATTTTGAAATAAATTCACTCTTGCACGGGGTCCAAGATAGCAGTGCTATACGATAAACCCTTACAATGCATATGCCACCTGAGGATGAGAAATTCATACATCAACGTCGTAGATTGTCGCGTGAATTCAAAAGATTTTATTTTATAAAAAAAATGTTAAAATTTGATAAGAGAGCAAATTGAAAATATTTTATTATCTTTTAACAAAAATGGAATTCACTCTTGCACATGGTTAAAGATAGTCAAGCTATACGATAAACCCTTACAATTCATATGACACTTGAGGATGAAAATCATACATCAACGTCATAGATTGTTGCGTGAATTCAAAGAATTTTATTTTACTTGAAAGATTTTGTTCTATTTTATTTTTATAAAAGAAATTATACTATTTGAAGATGCATTTTTCTTAATGAGACAAGGACACAAATTTGACCCAATTCTAGAAAGCCCATGATCAGAGAAGTCTTTTTTTTTTTTTAGTTTTAAAGGCTTGAAAACAAATTTTTTTTTTATAAAAAGATATGGCCCAAAACAATTTTAAGCTTGGCCCAATGTTCTAATACAACACCAAATGAACAAAAGCTGCAACTTGGGTCACATGCTGTCAGCACAAACCCACAACATAATAATAGAAACAAAGGAATAAAAATAAAATACAAAGGAAAACAAAGGAAAAAAAATCAGAGGCTAGAAGCCTCTATCGTTACCAACCAACAACACAGGGGAGGTTGAAAGCAAGGGCATGGTGGAGAGTGAACTCGAGCGGCGGTGCGGCGCGAGCGAGCGGCACGCAGTTCTTGGAGGCGCTTGTTATGCAGTGCAGTCTTTGGGATCTGAACGCTGTGGTGAGCGGTGGCGGTTCTGGAAGCGTGGTGGTCGAGTGGCAAGGCGGAGGCGTGTAGCAGATCTGGCGGATCGTGACTGGAGCGAGGCAGGGGACGCGTCAGAGGTTCTGAGACATATTTGTGCTTGGTCGTTCTTCGCGGCGCTACAGTGACTGGAAAACGAAGACCGGCGGACCGAGGCGGAGTCCGCGGTAGAGATGGCGGCGGTTCAGTGGTGTTGTCGTGGGAGGTGCATTCGAACAAGCAGGGGTGACGATCTGAAACGAGTCGCGTCTGGACGACGGAGCGAGTGATGACGTGGCTGCGTTTGGTGCGACAGTCAGCTCCGCGTGCAGCGACGCGTCTGGACACGGCGGAGCCGGCGAAACAGTGGGGGTGCTGTTTGGTGGGTGTAGGTAAGGGGAGTCAAGTGTTGTTATGGTATGGACATGGTTGCTGATGTTTATGTAATGGGGTAGAACTATAGTGTGGTAATCTGATTTGGTTTTTCTATATTCTTACACAAAGGTCTTCTCTTTTTCTTAGCAATTTTTCTCCACCACCCCTCTCTGTGTTGTTGTTGTTCTCTTTTTATAGAGGAAGATCTCATCTAATTTCATCTTGGGACCAGATGATTTTTCTGTGTGCAGAGGCTCAACTTCCTCTAGTCCCTTTTCAATTTTCCATTTATGTATTCTCTTCCTCTTAACTATGCACAGGACCTCTGCAAACTTATCCAAAAATGGTGTTTGATGACTTGAGCCTTGTGGGGAAATGTTCTGGTGGTTGGACTAGATTCCCAATGACTGTTGCTTTCTTGTTAAGCTCAAAAAAAACTTGGGAGTATGTTGGTTAAAGAAATAAACTAAAGGAGAAAGAGCATCATGGAGATTGTGTTTGTTGGGGAATGAGGAAAAATGACGTATTGTACGTCTGGGGGAGTATGTCTTTTTTTTTTTTTTAAAGACATCATATGTAACTTTTTGTTTTATTTAAACTAGCTATTGGGCTTACTACCAAAAAGGGTTGGTTATTGGGCCAAGGATGAAGTGGGCTAAAAAGATGTTTTCAACAATGGAATGAAATTGGGCTCATTAAAAACAAAAATCATTTTTTTGAAAAGTTATTTACTATTTTTTTTTTTAAAATTATTAAAAACGACATCCGAACAAAATTAGGTGTTCACAGCTGCCCCTCTTTGTTTGTTTCTTATTAGATAATAGATGTAACCGTAGTTAACCAATTATTGTTGTAAGAAACTAGTAAAGACATGAACTCCAATTTTGTCCGGGGTATACTAACAATCAAAGGACTTGTGACACGATTTCCTGTAAAGAACCCGCAAGTTGGATTGCCCACTGAGCTTAAAAACAAAGGTAAAGAGCTTACAGGGTGGATTACTTGCTGAGCTTAAAAAAAAACAAAGATAAAAAGCTTACAGGGTGGATTGCCCGTTAGAAACTCGAAGATAAAGATAAAAGAGCTTACGGGATGGATTGCCCGTCAGAAGCTCGAATAGAAAGGTAAAGAAGCTTACGAGGTGGATTGCCCGTCAGAAGCTCGAATAGAAAGATAAATAAGCCTACGAGGCAGATGGATTGCCCGTCAGAAGCTCGAATAGAAAGGTAAAGAAGCCTATGAGGTGGATTACCCGTCAAAAGCTTCAAACAAAAAGATAAAAGAGCTTACGGGGTGCATTGCCCGTCAGAAGCTCGAACAGAAAGATAAAAGAACTTACGGGGTGGCTTGCCCGTTAGAGGCTCGAACAGAAAGATAAAAGAGCTTACGGGGTGGCTTGTCCGTCAGAAGCTCGAACAGAAAGATAAAAGCTTACGGGGTGGCTTGTCCGTCAGAAGCTCAAACAAAAAGATAAACGCTTGTAAGGCCCTATAGACAAATGCAATATGAATGTTGATTATGCTCATTGATAGAGTGATAATGCATAAGATGCCTTTCATTGCTGAATGCTAATGAAGAAAACCCTTATTATTTTTTGGCGCAATGCAAGAGATACTTTTGATGAAATTATTTCCTCTTTGCTGTGTCTTTTCGTTATCCGCTCCTTGCCCCCCTTAAAAGCATGGATCACAGTTAGTCTTGAGGATGAACTAAAATAAGGCCCGTCTTATCCGGGAGAGATATCTTGCACTTTTGTTTTTGATAGTAGACACCCTTGATGATAATTATCCCAATGGTTGATCCTTACTATTCTTTGCTTTTTTCAGTGCCCTTTATAGGGGAACCATCGTGCCCCTATGACCTTTTGAGGCTTTCCAAGGAATTATAACTACTTAAAAACACCAATACTTGTTTCATATTTCAGTATAGACTTAACATGATGGATGCATTCAATTGACAAAAGTAAAGCAGAAGGACAAGGGTAAACAACAAAATTAGAAGTCGTTGTCATTATATCAGGATCGAAAAGATGTACAAGGCAGATATCACAATGGGATATGGAATTGCAAAACATTATGAAGTAGAATCACATCTCTTCAAATGACATCCCTCTCAATGACTAGTGTTAGTATCCCTCACACAGTCTTGGCTTCTCGTCAATTGGCTTCAGAGAATGTTGTTTGTCCGGTCTTCATGCATCTTGGACACTCATTGCCCCAGTTTATCAGCTTGACGACACTTCCTTTGCTATGTTTTATTTCTTTTAACCCTAACTTTTGGCTAGACCGCCTAGACCATCTTTTTTTAGATTTTCAATCTAGCGAGTCCCCCCCTTTTTTTTTTATCTCTTTTTTTTTGAAAGTGCATTCAAGCATAGTACTTTTTTACTGCATATGAGTTTACAGGGAGTGGTAGATCTTCCCCATCCATCTTGGTGAGAATTAAAGCTCCTCCAGAGAAGGCCTTTTTCACAACATAAGGTCCTTCGTAGTTCGGAGTCCACTTCCCTCGGTGATCCTTTTGGATTGGTAGAATCTTTTTAAGTACAAGGTCACCCCCCCGGAATTGTCGTGGGCGTACTTTCTTCTCATAAGCTCTTATCAATCTTCTCTGGTACAATTGACCATGACACAGTGCCGCCAATCTCTTCCCTTCAATGAGGTTCAATAGATCGAATCGATCCTGAACCCACTCAGCTTCTTCCAATTCTGCCTCTCCCGGTACCCTTAATGAGGGGATTTCTACTTCAATCGGGAGTATTGCCTCCATCCCATATACTAAAGAATACGGAGTTGCCCCAGTCGAGGTGCGAATAGAGGTGCGATAGCTGTGCAAAGCGAAAGGTAACATCTCATGCCAGTCCTTATATGTCACAACCATCTTTTGAACAATTTTCTTGATATTCTTATTAGCTGCCTTGACCGCTTCATTCATCTTTGGGCGGGATGGGGAGGAATTGTGATGCTTTATCTTGAAGCTTTCGCACATCTCCTTCATCATCTTGTTGTTCAAGTTGGTCGCATTGTCAGTGATAATCTCACTCGGCAACCCATAACGACAAATTAACTCTCTTTTGACAAACTTGATCACGACGTTCCTGGTCACATTGGCATATGATGCAGCCTCCACCCACTTTGTGAAATAATCAATGGCCACCAGAATGAAGCGGTGCCCACTTGAAGCTTTTGGTTCGATTGGTACGATAACATCCATTCCCCACATTGAGAATGGCCAGGGTGCCGACATGACATTCAGGGGAGCCGGCGGCGCATGAACCTTATCAGCATTAGTCTGGCATTTATGGCACCTTTTTGCATAATTAAAGCAATCAGCCTCCATTGTCAACCAGTAATGGCCCATCCTCAAGATTTTTCTTGCCATTGTGTGACCATTCGCATGAGTCCCAAACGACCCTTCATGTACATCCTTAATTATCTGTTTAGCCTCTTTTGCATCAACACATCTTAACAGTACCATATCATGATTCCTTTTGTAGAGAATACCCTTATCTAAATAGAAACCCATCGCAAGTCTTCTTAGGGTTCTTTTGTCATTTTCTGAAGCACCTGGGGGGTATTCCCTTCTTTGCAAGAAATGTTTGATGTCATGGTACCACGGCTCTTGACCGGGCTCTTCCTCTACCACTTGACAATATGCAGGATGATCACGACTTTCCATTTTGATGAGTGGCAGATTTCTTTCATCACTTACTTTAAACATCGAGGACAGGGTAGAAATCGTATCGGCTAATTGGTTATCCTCTCGGGGAATATGATGAAATGTGACTTCGTCAAACTGTTCGATCAGACCTTTGATGTAATCACGATACGGGATTAACTTGGCATCTCGGGTTTCCCATTCCCCTTTTAGCTGGTGGATGACTAATGCAGAGTCTCCATATACCTCCAATATCCTTGCTTTTGGCTCTATTGCTGCCAGGATCCCTAGTGGAAAAGCTTCGTATTCGGCTATATTGTTTGTACAATTGAAGCAGAGCCTCGCAGTGACAAGGAAATAATCATTTTCTGGTGAGATTAAGATTGCCCCGATTCCGTGTCCCAATGCATTAGAAGCTCCATCAAATAACAAGATCTATTTTTCTTTTCCCGGTGATTGCTCGCGATCAAACAAAGCCATTATATCTTCATCTGGGAAATCACATTGCATCGATCCATAATCTTCTACTGGCTGATTGGCTAGATATTCTGCAAGAGCGCTACCTTTCACTGCTTTCTGGGTGACATAGACTATGTCGTATTCTGATAGCAGGACTTGCCAACGAGCAATTCTTCCAGTCAGAGCAAGCTTATCAAAGATATACTTGATTGGATCCATTTTGGACACCAACCAGGTAGTATAACACAACATGTAATGCCTCAAACGGCGAGCCACCCATGCCAAAGCACAGCAAATGCGTTCTAGCAGTGAGTAGTTGGCTTCACAACTGGTGAACTTCTTACTTAGATAATAGATGGCATATTCCTTTCTTCGCGACTCATCGTGCTGCCCCAGTACACAGCCCATAGATTCATCTAGCACAGTTAAATACATGATGAGGGGTATTCCTGGCATGGGGGAACCAATATTGGAGGCTCTTGTAGGTACTGTTTGACCTTCTCAAAAGCTTTTTGACAATCTTCATTCCATGTTACTGCCTGATTTTTGCGCATCAGTTTAAAGATTGGTTCACATGTCACTGTTAATTGGGAGATACCTGGCAATGTAGTTCAATCTTCCTAAAAACCCATGAACTTATTTCTCTGTTCGAGGTGCTGGCATATCGATGATTGCTCGAACTTTTTCGGGATCCACCTCTATTCCTCTTTGACTAACTATGAAGCCCAAAAGCTTGCCTGATTTCACCCCAAAAGTGCATTTGGCCGGATTCAATCGGAGCTTAAACTTTCTTAACCGCTCAAAAAGTTTCTGCAGATTATCAACATGCTCATTTTAAAATCTGGACTTGGCGATCATATCATCTACATAAACTTCTATCTCCTTGTGCATCATGTCATGGAACAAAGCCACCATAGCTCGTTAATATGTTGCTCCAGTATTTTTCAAGCCAAAGGGAACCTTGTAGCTAAAGGTTCCCCATAAAGTGACAAATGTGGTCTTCTCCATATCTTCGGGAGCCATCTTGATCTGATTATATCCCGAGAATCCATCCATGAAAGAGAATAATGCATGTTGAGCAGTATTGTCTACAAGAACATCAATGTGTGGCAGAGGAAAGTCATGTTTTGGGCTAGCTCTGTTCAGATCCCGATAGTCAACACACATCCGAACCTTTCCATATTTCTTAGGAACAGGAACAATATTGGCAACCCATTGAGGGTACTTTACAACTTCTAGGAAACCTGCATCTAGTTGCTTCTTGACCTCATCCTTGATCTTTAAGGACATTTCCGCTTTCATCCTTCGTAGCTTCTGTTTTATTGGAGGACACTCCGGCTTTAATGGTAGCTTGTGTTCTGCTACACTAGGGTCTAACCCTGGCATGTCTTGGTATGACCATGCGAAAACATCTTTATAATCCCTCAACAACTTGATCAACCTACTTCTCTCCTTTTCTTTCAGGGAAATGCCAATCTTGACATCTTTTTTATCATCTTCGGTTCCCAAATTGATTAGTTCACTCGGCTCTTCATGGGGTCGAATTTCCCTAGCTTCTTGTTCTACCAATCTCAATAGTTCAAAAGGAACTTCCCCGTCATCATCAACAACCTCCACAGCATGATCAATGGGATAGTCAAAATTGTATGCTGAGTTACTAACACTGTCATTTTCAAGATATTCACTTTTAGATCTGCATTTTGGTAGTTATCAGGGAAAGATGAATGAATAAAGGTTAAAGACGAGAAACTGCATTTATTGGTGAGGAATGGTGAACAACAACGAAAGTAAAAAAAATAGAGAGATAACAACACAAAGATACTGAATGCATGCATTTATTGATAAGTCACACTGAAACAGAAACGAGTAAGCCCATTACAACAAAACTCCTAAAGCCTTGGACGGAGCTAAAGGATAAGCATTACAGAATTATTTTGAAAAAGACTCTATGGTCCCAGGGAACTCAATTATCTCCCAATTGTTGAGCTCTGTATCTGGAGAACATGGATACACCAGATTGGCACCATGATCGGCGGGATAATCATCTTCAATAGTTGTTGCTTGGTCTAGGAATGCAAACCCTACGCTTCGGAAGCTCTGTCGAATGTCACAGATGGGAACCCTTTCAGGCTCGTATTCACAATTTTCCAGCCGAGCCAACCTCTTTCTTTTCTTCTCTTCTATAACCCTCGTCTTATCGACCTTGGTGGGTTTGTATCCCAACCCAAACCTGTCCTTGTTCTCGGTGAGCATGAGGATGTCAGCGACACCTTGGCTATTCTTCCCTAAACCGCTTCCAGGTTAGTATCCTCCTTCGAGCATAACCTTGGCCATCATAATGGACGCTTTAGATGACTGAGGTTTCAAGAGTGGAGCTCCCTCCCCAACATAAGTGACATTGGCAATTTCAAGCGACTGGAAGGCGGTCTCGAGAGTTTCCTCGGCAGCTTCAATGTAAGGGGTTGTTGATGGCTTACTTACTAACATATCCTCCTCACCAGAAACAATTATCAACTTACTATCAACAATGAACTTCACTTTCTGGTGCAATGTGGAAGGTACAGCTCCAGACGAATGGATCCATGGTCGTCCTAAGAGACAGCTGTAAGTTGGTGTGATGTCAATTACCTGGAAGAGTATTTCAAAGGTGCAAGGGCCAATCTGAATAGGCAATTTAATTTCTCCCATGACTTCCCTTCGAGTGCCATCGAAAGCTCTTACAATCATTGTGCTTGGCTTCATATGAGTCCTATCAAAAGGCAACTTTACCAGTGTTGACTTTGGCATTACATTCAAAGAAGAGCCATTATCAATGAGAACCTTAGCCATGACATGATCTCGACACTTCACAGAAATGTGCAATGCCTTGTTATGCCTGATAACTTCAGCTGGTATTTCATCATCGGTGAAAGTGACATAATTATCAGTGACTATGTTACCTACAATGTTATCGAGCTTATCAATTGTGATGTCATGGGAGACATGAGCTTGATTCAACACCTTCATCAGTACTCTCCTATGTGGCCCAGAGTTCATCAACAGAGACAAAAGAGATATCCAAGCCGGAGTTTGATTCAACTGATCCACAACCCTATATTCACTTTGCTTGATGAACTTCAAGAATTCGCCGACCTCATCATCAGATACCTCCTTTTTATTCTCACCCCCTCTTGTTTCCTTTTCAACCAGAGTTCCTTCAACCTTCTCTTTCCATTTGCAATATTTTCCTTCATTTTCTGTTTCCTTCCTTTGTAGTACCTCCGGGGTATAAATGCGGCCACTCCTAGTCATTCCACCAGTCCCCGAAATGCCGGTAACCACAGTGGTCCTGTTAGAAGGATTTGGCTGAACCTGCATATCATATTTCCACGGCACCGCTTTAGTGTCTTTGTATGGGAAAGGACCTGGGACCCGGATGACAATTGGTGTTGACCCACTCGAAACCGGCATAGGTTCTTTCTCGGTATAGTATATCACCACTGGTTTCGGAGCGACCTGCTCAGGAACCGGTTGAGGATTAACCACAACAGTAAAATGAGTTACCTTAACTGGAGTTGGGGAATTTGTAGATTCAGCAACCATGTTAATGCCACCTTCCTTGGATTCACAACCAATTAGGATAATCTTCATGTCTATTAACTTCTGCACAACCTGCCAAAATTTTGCAGAGTCTTCAATTGAATGCCCTATACCCCCGTCAAAGTCACATCGTATTACTCCACCGAGAACCATTTCTTCATTAATCGGGATTTGGATCAATCCGTATTTGCACATCTCTCTGGAAATAACTCTCATATGAGTTCTAACATCGGCCACTTGACTCTTGAGAGTGTGTTCTAAGAAGCTTTCAATGGCATTGACTCCAGAACCCCCATGATTCGGCATAGGATCTTGTGCCATATTTGGAGCATCTTTCTGAAAGCTCAACCATTTGGCATTAGTTAGATCTTGCACCTTAAACTTCAAAACCTTGCAATTTTCTGTGGAATGACCTGTGGCCCCATCATGATACTCGCATTGAGCATTTAGGTCATACCATTTTGGATAAGGAGGGTCTATTGGTCAAGTCGGGATAGGAGTTAGCACAGATCTGCTCACGAGTTGGCGAAATAGTTCAGTGTAGGTCATGGGTATCGGGTCGAAACGCACTGGCTTTCTTTCTAAGTTATACGGTGGTCTGGTTTGGCTTGTGTTTGGGTTTAGGGGTTGAACAAATTGAGGTGGCATGGTAGGGTGTGTTTGAGACTGAGAAGGGTGTAATGGTCGATGGGGTGTCATCGAATGGTGTGGTCGGGGATTTGAAAATTGTGAGGTGGCAGCGATGTATGGCTAGTTGGCTTGGTGATATTGAGGTGGTTGATAATATGGGGCGTATTGGGCTTGGAAGGCAAGTGCTTGGTTTGGTCTATATTGTTCAAAGGTTATTGCATGTGCTTCTCGTTCTTTCTTTTTCACAAACAGGACTTTCTTTGGGCGGTTCCCTACTGAAGTCTCGGTGATCTTGCCATTGCTCATTCCACTTTCAATTCTCTCACTGATGATGACCATGTCAGAAAAGTTTGATGACACACTCCCAATCATCCTATCATAGAAGGGCGACTGGAGTGTATCAATGAACATTGCTACGATTTCTTTCTCGGCTAAGGGAGGCTTGTTGGACGAAAATATAAGCAAGTATACCTAGTCGAACAAGTAATACGGTGGTGAGACCGGTTATCGTATCCACAGGGATCGGATGTTAATTACCAATTCACAAGTTCAGCAACTATCTAGACTATGAAGAGAATTCAAAACAAACAAAACAAAAGGAATAAAATCTTTTTGTATTTTTATCAAATACTTGAAATGCGAAAGAATATGTTGGGATTAAACTTCACCAAACCTCTGCCTCATGTACTACCAGGACTAGATACCTCCCATTCATGCTTCAAATATTAAAATCAATCCACTAAATTACTCAAGCCCTGATTCCTCAGATGACAAGAGCCTAAATCCACTAATAGACCCTAATTCCTTAGGTGGCCTAGATTAATGAATTTGCATTAAGATTAAGGATTACGTGATTACTAATAAACCAAAATCTATTCCTAGATGCAAGGTTTACTAGGTGATTAATTTCAGTTCTGGTTCTAATACGAATTTTCCAATTGCATATCAAAACACTAATCAAGTCATGGGGGTGCTAGCCACAACAGGCATTAAGCATGGAAATCAATCACTAATAGAGAAACATAAACACAGATTAATCAGTCAAGATAAATACATGAAGTTTTGTTTGGTTACATCTAATCCCAACCAAAAAGGGATTTAGCCACTCATGGTTACAGAGAAAGCCAAAATAAAAGCAATAGAGAAAAGGGAAAAGAAGAACTCCATGGCAGCTTCCCACAGTAGTCCAGCAGCCCCTCTCAGCAGCTCCCTTCTAGGGTTGGAACCCTTTTCGCAGCCTCCAAGAATCCTTTAGGTTAAAAGTTGTCTGATGGATCTGTGTCAGAGACCCCCCAGAATCACCCTTTTTGGCGCTGTTGTGGCTCATTTTTATAGCAAAGTCATATTCATTCTAGCTTTAAGGGCTTCTATCCTCTAATTTAGTTGTCAATTCCCAATCATATCTTATCAAGATTTAATTAGATGATAGAATGCACATCAACAATTTTGTTCCCTCTCTCAGTCGTGGTCTTCTCCACTTAAATTCCAAATCAATTATATATTGGATATGTTTCAATCAAAACCAATCATGAATTGATCCCCTAATTAATGCTGCCATTATCTCCTTGCATATGATGATTGATATTCATTAATGACTTCAAATCTTCTAAATTAATTGCCCAGTCTTCATCTTCTATGTTTATGGCAAGTCATTAATATCTAAATCACCAAATCCATCAATTAGGCTTCTTATATTGCTGCTGGACTTTTGTTCCATATCAACTCATCAATTTCCAAAATTATTCTTTCAATTTCACTTGATCACGTGGGTCCCGTGATACTAATTGTAAATCTTCTTTCACTCAGATTAAATTCATGCTGCTGTCATGCTCATTCTTCATGTAAATTCTAAATTAACTGAATTTGAGCATTTTAATCATTAATTCCTGCAAAACAACACCACAAGACCACCTTACCCGTTCCAAGGTAAAAACTAATAAAAATCAACTAATTATGCCTAAACTATATGAAAAATGCATGCAAAAGTGTACATGAAACATGATGTAAAATCACACTATCAAGGCTCCACCCGAGCATCCAACTCCCTCCATCGTTGTGCATACTCTTTGAAAGTCTCTACGTCCCTTTTTGACATATTTTGGAGTTGCATCCTATCGGGAGCCATGTCAATATTGTACTTGTACTGCTTCAGGAATGCATCTGCTAGATCTTTGAAGGATCGGATGTGTGCCCGCTCGAGATGCGTGTACCAATTTGAAGTTGCCCCAGTTAAACTGTCTTGGAAGAAGTGAATCGAGAGCTTTTCATCTTGGGCATATGATGCCATCTTCCTAACATACATGGTTAAATGGTTTTTGGGACAAGTGGTTCCCCGATATTTGTCAAAATCGGGTACCTTAAATTTCGGCGGAATTACAACATTTGGCACCAGACAAAGTTCCGAGGCATCCCGAAGACCATAACTATTTACCCCTTCAATGGCCCGCATTCTTTCCTCTAGTACTTCCAACTTTTATTTTGATTGGGAATTCCCTCCCGACTGATTCACTAGAGTTTCTCCGTACATATTATGGGGGAATGAATATGGCATAGAGGAGGAGCTGAAGTTTGGCATCATTTGAGCCCCCTATGGTCCATAATGTAGGGTATATTGTGGGGGCTTTGGATTGATAGAAGGTGTCACTATCGAGGTGTTACCATCTGTAGGGTTGACAGTTTGTGTTTGTGGTATTTCGACAACATTGGTGGGGGTTTGTGTCTGAGTGATATGTTTGGAGTTTTGAATGCCATCTTGTGGGCTGGGGGTTGTTGGTGGCACAAATCCATGAGGCAAACCGTATGGGGGATTGTTCGGGTCAAATGAAAGATGAGTTTGGCCGCTTGGATAAATAGTGAGAGGCATCATGGCCCCTGGTTGGTTGAAGCCTTGAATAGGAATCTGAGAAAAATCGGGCGGGATGAGAGGTGTGGTTGGATGTCCTTCGTTCGAGGCTGGAGGGTTCTCCTCTGTATTCTTTTCCTTCTGCATTGCTTGTAGGATCTCCATCATCTGATCCTTGATTTGACTGACTTCATCCCTGATCACTTGGACTTCTTCTAGTTCATACGCCATGGCCCTTGCCTGTGATCGAGTGCGATAAGGGTGTCTTGGAGCAATTGTTCGGAAGAGTCACATTATTTTAATCAAAACAAAAAAAGTAAGAACATGACAAAAAAAGTAAAAGTTTTAGTGAAAACCACCTTTGGAGTTATTATTTATTTAATATTTTTTTTTCTTTGAGTTAACACCTTGTGACTGACAAGAGATGGTCCCTCCATCCCACACAGAGAGCATTGTGCTCATAAGATGAAATGGAGTTGACAACAAATCTAGGGGAAAAACATCTCTCCACAATAGATTTTGTCTTAAACACACTAGCAATGCGAATTCTGAATTGAGACATCCCGACCTACCCTTTGCACAGAAGGAAGAATCCTATAAGGCAAAGATGTACTTGACAACATACTAAAGGGGGACCATGCTCCACGATAGGTGTCGTCGCAAGTCAAGTGTAAGAGTTGGAGTGCGAAGGAATCATAGAGGCAAGAACAAATTCATTAAAAGTTCCTCAAAGCAATACATAGATTGGGATTACATCATTGTCAAATCATAATTTTCAACATTGTTACAACATTTCATCCTAAAGTCAACAGCTTGGGTCTCTTTCTTTTTATCCCTCGAACAAACCCTCCATACATTCTCTCCACCATTTTACGACATTCATTGCTTGAACCACGTGATCATAATAATGCTTTGCCGAGGTCCACCCTAAATCGCACTGCTGCTTGATCTTGACCATTAGGATATTCAGTTCTTTGACCTTTTGTACCAATTCATCAGTCATCCTACTTTGTGCACAAATTTGCTTCTGTAAGTTGCTATCGACTCCCCTTTGTCGATCAACCTCCGCCTCCAATGACTTTCTCATACCTTCTTGGTGGATGACTTCTTCTTCTAACCGACGCTTTTCTTTTCTTAGCCGATGCCCCTCCGTTGTCAAGGACAATACTTTACTTTCAAGATTCTGGACCTTAGCCATGATGCTTGGTGAGACATTGTCTGTATTCTTCTGGAGTCTTGAGGTTGTGGAGATATCGGCACACAAATCTTTTAAGTGTTCATTTTCCTTTGCTAACTTCTCACAACGCTTCTGCCCAATGGTTATTTTTAACTCGGCATCTTGCTTTTGTTGTTCCATTTCCTTCATTTGTGCTTCTAGAACTTTCAGTTGTTCTGTCATTTGAGTTACCAAAGGAGAGTAATCTTTATCTTCCGTGCTTTCTGCCGGAATGTTGATGGGACCTTTCCTTGACTTTCTCCATGCTTCATATTCTGAGACAATGATTAGGATTGGCCGGCCCAATTGTGCTCTCCCTGCCATCTTCACATCTTTCCATGCATTTCTAACTGATTTTGACAACAACTTGGTATTCTCTCCATCCTCGTACTGGAAACAGCATCCGCCGAGTTGTTCTTCTCTTGGCACAGTTTGCGTCCAACAAAGCTGTCGTAAGACTATGGCGGGTGTGTAGGATATGCACCCTCTTGGGCCCATCAAAGGAACATTGGAATAGTCACCACAACTATAAATGATATCTTGCCCCTGCTGATCTTCGTACCATGGGCATACCCACCTAAAAAAGTCCATTTCCACTTTGTCAAACTCGCTCTTCTATTCTTCTTCATTTAGTTGTCTTATAGGGATGTTATGGAAGCCTCTTAGTGGATCTGAATGGTGGGTGATATAACCTTTTGCATACATGTGAGTCATGGCCCACACATAGAGCAACTGTGCACAACATCGGAGCTTCCCCTTTGGATGCCGCTGGTAAAATTCTAGAGTCAAAAGCGTTTCAGCTAACACTGCCGGCACGGGGTTTTTCTTTCTTTCTACTGTGAAGAATACATCCATTGCCACTTGATCTATCATGTCTAGCGCTGATGGAAATAGAACCAACCCATATATTGTTAGCGCCAGTACCCTCTCAAAGGTTTCCCAATCTTGTCGATCCATTAATTTCTTCAAATGATTTTCAAGAAGAGTTCAGGTTAACCCTCGCGAGTTTGAGTGCCCGGTCAACTTCACATCATTCTCAGGAAGCCCCGGTAACCCTGCTATGCTTGTAGTGGTCAAGTATTGCCCCAAGTGAAAGTACACGATGGGGTTTTTCTGCATTGGCAACCTTAACAGGCAAGCATATTCTTCAATGGTGGGAGTAATGTCCATGTTTGGCAATTCAAAACATCTGAGGTGGGGATTCCAATACTGACACAAAGCACTCAAAGCAGCAGTCTCAACCGGTATGAAAATTAGGTCCAAGATCCCTCCATACTTCTTGGCAAAGCTTCTTCGACGTTGTTGAGGCAAAGATTGGCTCAACTCTTTCAGATTCTCTAATGAGTTCAATATCACCCTAGAGCTCTTGGTGGTGGGAGCATTGCTAGTATGTCTGACTTTTTCCATCTCTTGTAATCAAAGGTGTTATCTCAAACCAAATTATCTGTGGAGGGAAATTTTATTTTGTTAATAACATTTGGAAAGCAAATTTACTTATGCGTGAGAGTGTAACAAAATGCATGAATGACATATTAACAATGCATGACTTAAAGTACTACATGCACGAGCATACAATGAATAATAATGAATGTAACAGGATGCATGAATGAATGGCATATTAAGGCATCTGTGGAATGCATGGATAAAATCATTATGATGCATGTGATTATTCATGTTGCAGAAAAAAGGTGGAATGCGCTCCCTTTTGTCCTACATGGATCATACCCTAAAGTTTGAACTTCTGAGGTCAAGACCCTAGTTTGGTAGGCTACTAATGGCATTTTAGGTGCATGACTTCCAGGACTGATCTAGACCCCTAAACATATGGTCCCCGAATTACCCTGATCTGAAAAGATGAGGACCCGAAACATGAACCTCACCACAGGGACCAATAAGTCACAATATGGCAGTCCATGTTCCGGTAGCAATCCAGGCGGGAGAATCAATGTCTGTCAGGGATGCAAAAACATCACAATAACATCACTGAAGCCCCTTCTAAACTTATGGCATTCCAAGACTCGGGTATAGAGCCTAAAAGTGTGTGAATATGTGATGTGACGTGTGTGCTGGGAGCAAGCAAACCTGCACAAGAACCTACTAAAACAACACTACCCAGACCCGTAAAAAGAACAAACAGCACAATAGTTTTCTATCCTAGGGTTGCCAAAATATATACAAAGGCATATAAAAGCATATTTATAAAAACAAATTAAACAACAAAATTAAAAAAAAAACAGAGGGGTAAGTCAACTTAAATAAAAATCATTAAAAGAACAACTAACTATGATAGGCCCGACTCTCTAACATCCCCAGTGGAGTCACCAGCTATCGCGACTGTCCCGTCCGGGAGCTGCAAAGAGATGGTTAAAATAGAGGAGTCGCCACCAATATTTTATTTGGGAAAAAACATTGGAAAAATCATTTATTTAAGGTAAACTGGTCTTAAGAAAAAGGATAGAGATTTGAGTCTGGGAGTCGGTTACGAGTAGGGAAGGTGTTAGCACCCTACATCGCCCGTTTAAAAAAACGGTACCTCAAGTTAATTGTGCAAAATAATTTAAATAAACTTTGAAAATATTTACTTTACCCCACTGTTTAAATAAATAAAAAGGATAAACAAAACAAAATCGAAAAATTAAATTTTGGCTTAACAGAATGATTGATTCTGCTCCTACGTATTCTCGGGTGCGATGAGAAACTCAAAGCCACGTAGTTCTTATAGAAAATGTTTGATTTGTTGATTTTTACTTTTTGAAAATGATTTTTTTTTATTTTTGAAGAGATTTTTTTTAAAAGAGGTTTTATTTTGAAATAAATTCACTCTTGCACGGGGTCCAAGATAGCAGTGCTATACGATAAACCCTTACAATGCATACGCCACTTGAGGATGAGAAATTCATACATCAACGTCGTAGATTGTCGCGTGAATTCAAAAGATTTTATTTTATAAAAAAATGTTAAAATTTGATAAGAGAGCAAATTGAAAATATTTTATTATCTTTTAACAAAAATGGAATTCACTCTTGCACATGGTTAAAGATAGTCAAGCTATACGATAAACCCTTACAATTCATCTGACACTTGAGGATGAAAATCGTACATTAACGTCATAGATTGTTGCGTAAATTCAAAGAATTTTATTTTACTTGAAAGATTTTATTCTATTTTATTTTTATAAAAGAAATTATACTATTTGAAGATGCATTTTTCTTAATGAGACAAGGACACAAATTTGACCCAATTCTAGAAAGCCCATGATCAGAGAAGTCTTTCTTTCTTTTTTTAGTTTTAAAGGCTTGAAAACAATTTTTTTTTATAAAAAAAACAGATATGGCCCAAAACAATTTTAAGCCCGGCCCAATGTTCTAATACAACACCAAATGAACAAAACAAACAACAAAAGCTGCAACTTGGGCCATATGCTATCAGCACAAACCCACAACATAATAATAGAAACAAAGGAAATAAAAATAAAATACAAAGGAAAACAAAGGAAAAATAAAAATCAGAGGCTGGAAGCCTTCATCGTTACCAACCAAACAACACAGGGGAGGTTGAAAGCAAGGGCATGGTGGAGAGTGAACTCGAGCGGCGGCGCGTGAGGCAGACAGCGGCGGTTCTTGGAGGCGCTGTTGTCTGGTGCGGTGCTGGGATCCGAACGCTATGGAGAGCGGTGGCGGTTCTGGAAGCGTGGTGGTTGAGTGGCAAGGCGGAGGCGTGTAGCAGATCTGGCGGATCGTAACTGGAGCGAGGCACGCGACGCGTCAGAGTTTCTGAGACGTATCTGTGTTTGGTCGTTCGTGGCGGCGCTACAGCGACTGGAAAATGAAGGCCGGCGGACCGAGGCGGAGTCCGCGGTAGAGATGGCGGCGGTTCAGTGGTGTTGTCGTGGGAGGCGCGTTCGAACTAGTAGGGGTGACAATCTGAAACGATTCGCGTCTAGACGGCGGAGCGGGTGACGACGCGGCTGCGTCTGGTGCGGCAGTCAGCTCCGCATGCGGCGGTGCGTCTGGACACGATGGAGCGGGCGAAACAGTGGGGGTGCTGTTTGGTGGGTGTAGGTAAGAGGAGTCAAGTGTTGTTATGGTATGGGCATGGTTGCTGATGTTTATAAGGTAGAACTATAGTGTGGTAATCTGATTTGGTTTTCTCTATTCTTACACAAAGGTCTTCTCTTTTTCTTAGCAATTTTTCTCCACCACCCCTCTCTGTGTTGTTGTTGTTCTCTTTTTATAGAGGAAGATCTCATCTACTTTCACCTTGGGACCAGATGATTTTTCTGTGTGCAGAGGCTCAACTTCCTCTAGTCCCTTTTCAATTTTCCATTTATGTATTCTCTTCCTCTTAACTATGCACAGGACCTCTGCAAACTTATCCAAAAATAGTGTTTGATGACTTGAGCCTTGTGGGGAAATGTTCTGGTGGTTGGACTAGCTTCCCAATGACTGTTGCTTTCTTGTTAAGCTCAAAAAAAACTTGGGAGTATGTTGGTTAAAGAAATAAAGTAAAGGAGAAAGAGCATCGTGGAGATTGTGTTGGTTGGGGAATGAGGAAAAATGACGTATTGTACGTCTGGGGGAGTATGTGTTTTTTATTTTTATTTTTAAGACATCATATGTAACTTTTTGTTTTATTTAAACTAGCTATTGGGCTTACTACCAAAAAGGGTTGGTTATTGGGCCAAGGATGAAGTGGGCTAAAAAGATGTTTTCAACAATGGAATAAAATTGGGCTCATTATAAACAAAAATAATTTTTTTGCAAAGTTATTTACTATTTTTTTAAAAAAAATTATTAAAAACGGCATTCGGACAAAATTAGGTGTTCACAGCTCTGATTCCAAATGACAAATTTCTAAATTATTCCTATATAAAATTTAGTTTTTTCCCCCAAATATATACATTATTTATTGATAACACATGTGACTATTGCTTCCATTGAGACAATTTCTCAAAACTAACATTGCTTAAATTCTTTTTGAGATCAACTATGTTGTTAGAAGACAAGTTGAATAGATTACACATATTATTTTTTGAGATTGAAATAATAGAATTAATTAATTATCAAACATTGATAAATGATTTTACAATTCAAAAGACTATAAAAATGAAATTGTAATTTATCAGTTACATTAGATTAGATCCCTCTAGAAGTTATGTGTAAGACCCTAAAATTTCTATTGACACAACCCTAGCTACCTACCCACCAAAAGTTATAGCAACCAAGTTCACTTTCTCCCAAAAGGTTTTAGATGGCGGTAAGTGAAATTGCGTTCTTATAAAATGACTAGTATGAAATACGTAAAACGAATGAACTTTATTGAAGTTGTATTTGATCTTCCCAAAAAGATATTGAGAACCAGTTCTCACATCTTTTTACCTGCTATAATCGGTTGCCAAAAATCCCATTAGTTGCAAAAAAAAGTTTGTAAAAAAGAGAGATACGTTGAACGATCACAAACAATGTCGCTCCTCGACGATGACAACATTGCTACATTGTCTCGCTTCAATGAATCCCTCAAATCTCGGACCTTTCCCTCCTCCATGGAAAACCTCCCTTACCTATTCCGATTGATGATCACAATTCATCTCAGTCGAAAATTGCAACAACATATGGAGGATCCATCCTCCAACATTTGAAGCCGTTGATTTATACATATTGAAAGTTAAGTTTAACAAGTCAGGTTTATGCAAAAATATCTCCACCTACATTCTTGTTTGCTGTGAGTCTACCTGTCAGGTTAACAGGTATACATAATAAATATAAAGCTCCACAAAATTTTGGACCCCCAATCCCCCACCCAAAAAAGGAGAACCTAACTTGAGAAGGAACTCCAACGAATGAAGCCGGGATATGTATGAAAGAACAAATTATAAACAAGAGATCTTTCGGATAGCCAAACTTTCTGCTTGAATTTTACTTTGACCCCAGAAGGATAGCTAGAAAACATGACAACAATCAACCGCCATCACATTAATTAATGTTATATCAAAAGAAGAAATCGGCTACACTACTGACAATTCTTCTTCATTTCTGCATCCTTTGTGGTTGATCGTATCTTGCATAGATTTAACAAAAAATATTGAACACATGCTTCTAACTATGTGATGATTTCCCCTGCAGTGCAAATTGATTATTGCTGGCTTCTGAACATATATGATTAATGCTTCATAATTATGGAATATTTGGATATGATTAAACATGGAAGTATAAATTTGATGAATCAATTTTATTTTGCAAATTCATACTTATTTTGTTCCAAATATTCCTAACTATCGGAATCCATATAACTCCAATCGTAATTCTTCTGTATTTGTTTGATACACATATTCGTGTTTATTTGCAAATTAATTTTGATAGCTTTACGTATTAAACGTCATAGCAGCTTCTTCCTAACATAGATAGATTATATAATTCATAAAGAGTAAAATACATACATAGATCCCGTCAAAAAAAAAAAAAACAAATATAGATTGTTTTTAAAGAGTAATGACAGGAGCTTCTTCCTATCATACAATTGCATACCAAGAGAAGTCTATGAAAAATAAAAAAACAAAAAGTACATTCACCATAAATAAGTCAAAATGGTATTCTAAACTTAATAATTCGATAAAAGCATTAAGGATCCAGGAAAATAATTTCTTCTAGTCCAGAGGCTCTCCTGAACCGCACCATATCTCTTATCAACTCTAACTCTGTCTCTAATTCTTCGTTTAAAGCAGCAGACTTCACAGTCAACTCTTGTAGCACAGGAGAACGTAGAAGTAGAAATAAGATGAAATCTAATTCAGACCTCATACCAGAGATGCCTTCTATCCTCACACGTCGCAGTTGCAGCTCAGCTGAACACCTCCAATTGGCATCTTCCTCAAAAAAAGTGTCTGCTGATAAACCAATCTGCTGCTCCTCAGGGCAAGCCTACGAGCAATCGTAACTCACCAGATCTTAGAAACTCCCAACAATATATCAAGAACTTAAAAGATACCAGACAAATGCTCAAAGCTAAACTAGTTTGCAAATTTAATATAATTATGAATAACAAAATATGTAGGTCTTGTAAGAAAAATCATGTTATAATGACTACTCACCAATATTTCAAGGTCTTGTAGAATAGGAGAGCTTCTTAACAGGCATAGAGCAGCTGAAATTTCCTTCGCATAGTTGAAGTTTATGCTTATGGAAAGATAATTCAGATCCATGCATGCTCTAGGAAGCATATGAGGCACAACCCCAGCTGCCAAATACTGGAGCAGAAAGAAGAAACAGAAGAATGGTTCCAAATCAGTATATAATGTATTTAGCATTTACAGATCAAGAGTTTTGTGCACATGAGCATGGTTCTTTTTAAATTTGCCATCTTAATTCTTAAGAGCGGGGTATCATTAGACTCTGGTTACTGCAGTACATCAATACATCAAACTTTACAGGCAAAAACTAACACTGCCATTCCTATATTCTAATTCAATATTCAGATGCGCAAGAATTCAACAGATAATATTCACAGAACTAGATAAATTGCTCTTGAAATGTGATGCTAGAAGAACCATACCTTTAAAAAATAGCACTGAACCTCTAGCCTTCGTACATGAGGTAGTTGAGCAAAAAATTTGAGCAAATTGCTAGAAGATCCATGCAATGTAATTTGAAGGTTGTCCGAGTTCAAAAACAAACCGATGGACACCACAGCTAATTGAGAAGTGTTCTTAAAGTTCACATCCTCAAATGTACCTCCAAAGTCAAAATACTGAAGATTTTGCGCATCAATATTAAGACGAGTGAAACCATCAAAGTTTATCAATGTCAACCGTTCTAGCAGACGGCAGCTGGATATCAAGTTTTCAACCACATCTTGAGCCAAGGTAACATGCTGCAGATCAAGACTCTTCAAGTTACTGAAGCCAAGAAATGTTGATGGAGGTCTAAGACAACAATTAAACAATTCCAAATGAGTTAAACTTTGACAAGCAAATAAGCATGAAGGTATCGTATAGCATTGCCCTTTCCAGATTTCCAGCACAAGCTCTTGGATAGACCTACGGCACAGATGAAGAGTCCACTTATCAATATCAGCAGCACCGACGATGAGATCACGATGGGAGAGCTTGAACTTTTTGATTGGCCCGGAATGAAGTAAAAGTACATGATCAATGATTCTCGCAAACTTGTCCTTCATAATTGAATGATCTTGGGAAGCCACAGGGAGACATTGGCTATCGAACACAAGATTTGATAGTGTGCCCCATCTGTACCTCCATTTTCTAGATAAAATGCTTGTCCTCACTGCATCCCTAATTGACAAGTGTGAGAGAACTTGATCGATGATATGATCTGGTAAGCAAGTGATTCTATCTTGCTCCACATCTGTTAAGCAAGGAGGCTGGGATTGTTTTCTTTGCTGGATACATTCATACAACAGGATACAGGAATCAGAAAACAAACTAGGTTACTGCATTTAAAACATTAGCCAAAAAATTCTCCTTATTTAAGCTACAATGGCTTTACTTTCAACCTGCTTCAAGGTGTCATTGGATTAAATGAAATTGAGAAGTTATTTGGACAAAATATCAGTCTAAACACATCCATCTGCCTCAGATTTTATTTCTACATTGTCACTCCTAACAAAAGATATACATTGTTTTTGAAACAGTTCTCCATTAATTTCATTTTGGAAAATACTAAACTGCCATAATTTTTTTCCCGAAATGAGTTGCCATTTTTATGGAATCTTCGATAGATGAGTAGTTCCCACCACCATACCTTTCCAACAAACACTCTTGAATCTTGGCAAATTTTGGCTAAATCCTTTTTTTTTTCCTGACTGTGTAGCATTACTCTTTCATTTTAGGCTCTAAAACATGCACTTTCATAACATATAACTCTGTCATTCAGATAACCGCGAATAGAAATATCATCGAAAACTTATGTCAAGAACATACAAAGTTCATGCTGATGTATCATTGAAAACTTTTGTCAAGAACATCCAATTCATGTCAACATCAAGCTTTTAAAGATCAATTGACCACCAAAACAACAAGAAAAAAAAAGAGGAAAATATTAAACGAGAGGCTTTGGAAACATTTTGTAACCTAACCTAATGGAAGCATATCTTGTTTATGCATGTCTAGAGAAGCAAAACAGTTACACTCAATCTTTCTTTATGGCAGTGAAAGATTCAATTTAGCTTTCTTTTAAAGCTCAATTTGACACAATGAAAAACAAAATTCATGAAATTGGAAGTTACCATGTTGAGCTACCAAGTGTTTCCACGGAAAGCACGCAAATCTTGAAAGTGATTGCTACAACAACAACCAAAAAAAATCTTCAATTCATTAATCAGAGTAACAATCAACAACTACCTACTTCAAAAAAGAAAAAACATGTAAATTGACGCAGAAATAGAATAATTGAGAAATACTGAATGATAAAACCCTAAGTGAAAGGAGTGGCGGCACTGATTGATCGGCGATATAATAATCGCAATTGGGAATTGGAAACATGAATTGCAGTGAAATCAATGATAAATTGGTGGAGCAAAAATGAAAAAGGAGAGTCTTACATTATTGAAGAGCATCAAAATCACCAAGAGAACATTTAGAACCAATGGGATTGATTCAAAGTTTGAAACTTGAACCCTAGTGTGGAGTCTGTGAAGTGATAGGGAATGCTCCGAGTACACAAAGTGATGAATATATAGGGGAACGGAGCGGAGGGCAGTGAAGGGATCCTGTTTGGGTGATGACGATGTATTATAAACATATAACATTAAACTGTCCAAACATGTGATTGAAAAAAGTGATTGTGATATACAATTTAAGTATTTAACCGTAATGAAGTGTCTTGATAATTTTTTTTTAGAATGGCAACACCAAACTGCAAGCACTTTATCCAACACCATATATAATTTAAAGATATCGATTTCCTTCCTACTTTGCTTAAGTCAAATTAATTCACATTCTGAAATAAACAAGTGTAAAGACGATTAAATAATAAAAACAAGTCAAAAAATAAAAGAAAAAGGGGTTGTGTACCATGACTCCAAAGACGAGGCCAGCAATGACAAAGTTTTCAACCGAAACAGCCGCAATGAGAATTCCACAGCTTCTTTGACTCCTCACCAAATCTATGAACATAGCTCAATGCCTTTTCCTCCTCGGCAAATTCTTCCTCTCTCTCTGCGAACCACCGCTCCAGAAAGGGATTTGAAATCAACAGGAATATCGTGATTCCCACACCACCGCTCCCATTCATTTCACTTTAAGTTCCCGCAGCTAACATGCTCTACTACCCACTCATGAAACTGTGACTGAAATTTGCGAATTTGGCTTTGGCGCTACACAATCATGTGAATCTAAGGAGAGATGATTGAGAAAAGGTCTTCATTGTTACTATCCACTCAACATTCCAAATCCAAATCAGAGGGTGGTTAGCATGTTTCTCCGCCGAGGGAGTAGGTCTGTTGGCAATGGTTAGATTTGGCTGGCGTAGCTGCTGCAGACCAGAATGGCTGGGGTGCAAGTAATGAGGGGTGGGAGGTATGCCCAAAATTTAATTTTGGAGGTATACTAAAAAGGTTTAATGAAATTTTTGATCTCCGTAAATATAGTCATTTTTTATTTTAATTCCTACGGTTTTTTTTTTTCATTCGATCCTTTTAACCTTTTAAATTTTGCAACTTAACTTTTAAATTTTGCAATGGGTTTGAAATGACCGAATGCAAAGAAAAAAAATACAGGGACCAAAACCAAAATGGTCATATTTTCGGGGACTAAAAAGATATTAGTTAAAAAATGCTTAATATATGAAATGATTTGGGAACAAAAACCAATTAGGAATGGTCAACACTGCATATTACCTCACGTGCGTGTGTTATGTCTCTACAACCAACTTATTATATGACAGAAAATTTGTAATGCAGAGAAACTAATTTGAGATAGTAGAATGTAAGAGAGAGAAACTGTAACACAGAACATGAGAGGATGTGAAAAAGTGGATGAAGAAAAGGAATCTGCCTTCAGAGAATATTTCTTGTGATTTTCTAGCCAATGTTCAACGATAACTTCCTAAAGGCAAATTCATTTACTTCTTTCACTTTTTCACATCTCTTCATGTTCAATATCACAGTTTCTCCCTCTCACATTCTAATTTGAGAGATTATAATGTGAGAGGGAGAAACTGTAATACAGCACGTCAGAGGGATGTGAAAAAATGGATGAAGGAAATGAATCTGCCTTCAGAGAAGGCTTCTTGCGATTTTCTTGCTCAGTTCAACAATAATTTGCTGAGGGCAGATTCATTTCCTTCATCCACTCTTTCACATCCCTCTCTCTTATATTGTGTTACAGTTTCTCCCTCTAGTATTCTACTCTATCAAATTAGTTTCTCTGCATTAAAGTTTTTCTCTATCGCATTCTAAGTTGCAAATACATAAAACAAGCACGTGATGTAATATGCAGCATTGCCCATTCCCAGTCAATCTTTTGTTTGCTGTAAGTGTTTTGTTCCCCGATCATTTCATATATTAAGCCTTTTTAACTAATATCTTTTTGGTCCCTTAAAATATGGTCCATTTTGTAACATCTCTGACTGCTTTATGGATTGACGACTGTCCCCACAAACCAACATGGGTCTTTTTAGCGTGCTTTGTCTTCACTCACATGCTTCCTGGTCACTCATCCCAAAATTGCTCAAAGTCAAGAACGCTTAACTATGGAATCCTTAAGTGATGGGCTATCGAAAAGAAGATGCATCTTGTTAGTATAGATAGTACGAATTAATTCATATAAGTCATCCTCAATTGTATAGTTTCATACCTACACAGTCTCTAGATCCCTCTCATTCAGGTGTGTAATCGGTTCATTCATGTGTCCCTTCACCTAGAAGCATGCTAGGAGCCGCTCCTTATCCGTGCCTTCTTGCACCGGCGACCACTCCCCGCCCTAGTCATCCCCGGGTTCACATGCCCACCAGCTTTCGCTTGGTTTGTCCCCGAACCATACCGTACTGTGAGAGGTGCCGCTCTGATACCATTTGTAACATCCCTGACTGCTTTATGGATTGACGATTGTCCCCACAAACCAACACGAGTCTTTTCAGCATGTTTTGTCCTCACTCACAAGCTTCTTGGGAAAACTTCCCAGGAGGTCACCCATCCCAAAATTGCTCCAAGTCAAGAACGCTTAGTTATAGAGTTCTTAAGTGATGGGCTACAGAAAAGAGGATGCATCTTGTTAGTATATGTAGTGCAAATCAATTTATATAAGTCATCCTCAACTGTATAGTCTCATACCTACACAGTCTCAGGATCCCTCTCATTCATATGTGTAATCGGTTCATTCATGTGTCCCTCTACCTGGAAGTCTGCCAGGAGCCGCTCCTTGTCCGTACCTTCTTGCACCGGCGACCACTCCCCGCCTTCGTCGGTCCCGGGTGTCACACTTTTGGTTTTGGTCCTTGCATTTTTTCTTTGCATTCGATTCTTTTAATCTTTTAAATTTTGTAATTAGTCCTTGTTGTGTTAACGGTCACACTTGATGGTAAGGACCAAACCAATTGCAAAATTTAAAAAGTTAAAAGGACCGAATGCAAAGAAAAAAATGCAGGGACTAAAACCAAAAGTGACTATATTTTTGGGGACCAAAAAGTTCATTAAATCTACTCAAAATCCATGTTTCATTATTTCCATTTGCTCTTCTATTCTAATTTTTACTACCAACTCCTCTCTGCCTTCCATTTTTTATTCAACTTTGAAATTGTTCTTATGAAAGTCTCCATTGAATTTATTAATTCTGCACGCAAGATTTCAGTGATGTAACTATATGTCCAACTCCATTGTCTGTACAAAAATATGTTCTTTGATTTTATTTTTTTTGTAATTTTTTAAACTCATTGTTATCTCTCTCATTGCAGGTGTTGTTTGACGATGATGGTGAACTTGGAGTTAAAATATATCAAAAGTCTAAAGGAAATGACATATGTATGAGGAGGAAGGTTGCATCATTTTGCAAAGAAAATGAAAATCCTCTTGCAGCCTGGTATGCTGTTGTAATATATTTTGCAGTATTGGTTTTCCACTAATATGACTTAGCTTTCTAGGCCAATTTGTCTGGTCATGATTTCGATACTTGGATGTAAAAACATAGTGTCTTCAAAAGCAAATCTGATATGGTTAGACATCACTTTGTGGATATATGTCTTGGTAGGTATTTTGGTTTTGATGATGAGTAAAAGGGGAATTTCAAGTCCAAGGACCAACACGCAAAATCCAAAACTGAAAGGATCAAATTGCAAAAAACGTGGAAAGGACCAACACGCAAAATCCAAAGCTAAGAGGATCAAATTGCAAAAAGCGTAGAAAGGACCGAACAAACAAATACGGGGGTTAAAAAGGGAAAATTTCTTTTACTGTATTGTTTGTTTTAGATAAAGTGTAAATGGGTGTGTGTCTCTCAAAGGTAAAATAGATCACACACACACAAAAATCTGTTTTGAAAAAGGTCTTCCAAATTAATTTTACCACATCTTTTTAAGACCTTAAAAGATTTTCAAAGATTTTCAAAAACCATTTTACTCGAAGGATAATCGATTATGGTAATCGATTATGCAGCTCCTAAATGTGCTTAAATGCGTTTCCAAAATAACATAGCATTCAGGTTTATACACACCATATAGGCGATTGTTATTGAGCTTCGATTTGTTTTATATTTGCACTTTTGAGTGCTTTTTGATTGTAATCTTTTGGTAAACTTTTTTGAGTCGTTATCTCACGTTTTTGAGACTCTATCACCGGGGGATAGTACGTCCCTGGTCTGTGAAGAGTTCCCATTGTAAAGGTCCTAGCTGCACCTGTTTTAAAAGCTAGGGATTGAGTGAAAACCCTTGGTGGTATTGCCTTGGGGACTGGACGTATGCCACGTGGGTAGTCTGTGACCGAACAAGGATAGTAGTTGTCCATTAATTGCATCCACCTGGCACCACCAACACTCAAAAGAAAGAATCAAATATATACAGAAAAATAAAATATAAAAAAATAATAAAAATGTCTAAATTAGTTTCCTCCTTTGTTACTAATGATATTGGCAAAACCGATCCCCGGCAATGGCGCCAAAAACTTGTTGGACGAAAATATAGGCAAGTATACCTAGTCGAACAAGTAATACGGTGGTGAGACCGGTTATCGTATCCACAGGGATCGGATGTCAATTACCAATTCACAAGTTCAGCAACTATCTAGACTATGAAGAGAATTCAAAACAAACAAAACAAAAGGAATAAAATCTTTTTGTATTTTTATCTAATACTTGAAATGCGAAAAGAATATGTTGGGGTTAAACTTCACCAAACCTCTGCCTCATGTACTACCAGGACTAGATACCTCCCATTCATGCTTCAAATATTAAAATCAATCCACTAAATTACTCAAGCCCTGATTCCTCGAGCCTAAATCCACTAATAGACCCTAATTGCTTAGGTGGCCTAGATTAATGAATTTGCATTAAGATTAAGGATTACACGATTACTAATAAACCAAACTCTATTCCTAGATGCAAGGTTTACAAGGTGATTAATTTCAGTTCTGGTTCTAATACGAATTTTCCAATTGCATATCAAAACACTAATCAAGTCATGGGGGTGCTAGCCACAACAGACATTAAGCATGGAAATCAATCACTAATAGAGAAACATAAACACAGATTAATCAGTCAAGATAAATACATGAAGTTTAGTTTGGTTACATCTAATCCCAACCAAAAAGTATTTAGCCACTCATGGTTACAGAGAAAGCCAAAATAAAAGCAATAGAGAAAAGGGAAAGGAAGAACTCCATGGCAGCTTCCCAGAGTAGTCCAGCAGCCCCTCTCAGCAGCTCCCTTCCAGGGTTGGAACCCTTTTCGTAGCCTCCAAGAATCCTTTAGGTTAAAAGTTGTCTGATGGATCTGTGTCAGAGCCCCCAGAATCCCCCAGAATCACCCTTTTTGGCGCTGCTGTGGCTCATTTTTATAGCAAAGTCATATTCATGCTAGCTTTAAGGGCTTCTATCCTCTAATTTAGTTGTCAATTCCCAATCATATCTTATCAAGATTTAATTAGATGATATAATGCACATCAACAATTTTGTTCCCTCTCTCGGCCGTGGTCTTCTCCACTTAAATTCCAAATCAATTATATATTGGATATGTTTCAATCAAAACCAATCATGAATTGATCCCCTAATTAATGCTGCCATTATCTCCTTGCATATGATGATTGATATTCATTAATGACTCCAAATCTTCTAAATTAATTGCCCAATCTTCATCTTTTATGTTTATGGCAAGTCATTAATATCCAAATCACCAAATCCATCAATTATGCCTCTTATATTGCTGCTGGACTTTTGTTCCATATCAACTCATCAATTTCCAAAATTCTTCTTTCAATTTCACTTGATCACGTGGGTCCCGTGATACTAATTGCAAATCTTCTTTCACTCAGATTAAATTCATGCTGCTGTCATGCTCATTCTTCATGTAAATTCTAAATTAACTGGATTTGAGCATTTTAATCATTAATTCCTGCAAAACAACACCACAAGACCACCTTACCCGTTCCAAGGTAAAAACTAATAAAAATCAACTAATTATGCCTAAACTATATGAAAAATGCATGCAAAAGTGTACATGAAACATGATGTAAAATCACACTATCAAGGCTCCACTCGAGCATCCAGCTCCCTCCATCGTTGTGCATACTCTTTGAAAGTCTCTACGTCCCTTTTTGACATATTTTGGAGTTGCATCCTATCAGGAGCCATGTCAATATTGTACTTGTACTGCTTCAGGAATGCATCTGCTAGATCTTTGAAGGATCGGATGTGTGCCCGCTCGAGATGCGTGTACCAATTTGAAGCTGCCCCAGTTAAACTGTCTTGGAAGAAGTGAATCAAGAGCTTCTCATCTTGGGCATATGATGCCATCTTCCTAACATACATGGTTAAATGGTTTTTGGGACAAGTGGTTCCCCGATATTTGTCAAAATCGGGCACCCTAAATTTCGGCGAAATTACAACATTTGGCACCAGACAAAGTTCCGAGGCATCCCGAAGACCATAACTATTTACCCCTTCAATGGCCCGCATTCTTTCATCTAGTACTTCCAACTTTTCTTTTGATTGGGAATTCCCTCCCGACTGATTCACTAGAGTTTCTCCGTACATATTATGGGGGAATGAATATGGCATAGAGGAGGAACCGAAGTTTGGCATCATTTGAGCCCCCTATGGTCCATAATGTAGGGTGTATTGTGGGGGCTTTGGATTGATAGAAGGTGTCACTATCGAGGTGTTACTATCTGTAGGGTTGACGGTTTGTGTTTGTGGTATTTCGACAACATTGGTGGGGGTTTGTGTCTGAGTGATATGTTCGGAGTTTTGAATGCCATCTTGTGGGCTGGGGGCTGTTGGTGGCACAAATCCATGAGTCAAACCGTATGGGGGATTGTTCGGGTCAAATGAAATATTAGTTTCGCCGCTTGGATAAATAGTGAGAGGCATCATGGCCCCTGGTTGGTTGAAGCCTTGAATAGGAATCTGAGAAAAATCGGGCGGGATGAGAGGTGTGGCTGGATGTCCTTCGTTCGAGGCTGGAGGGTTCTCCTTTGTATTCTTTTCCTTCTGCATTGCTTGTAGGATCTCCATCATCTTAGTCATCTGATCCTTGATTTGACTGACTTCATCCCTGATCACTTGGACTTCTTCTAGTTCATCCGCCATGGCCCTTGCCTGTGATCGAGTGCGATAAGGGTGTCTTGGAGCAATTGTTCAGAAGAGTCACATTGTTTTAATCAAAACAAAAAAAGTAAGAACATGACAAAAAAAGCAAAAGTTTTAGTGAAAACCACCTTTGGAGTTATTATTTATTTAATATATTTTTGTTGTTTTTTTTTCTTTGAGTTAACTCCTTGTGACTGACAAGAGATGGTCCCTCCATCCCACACAGAGAGCATTGTGCTCATAAGATGAAATGGATTTAACAACAAATCTAGGGGAAAAACATCTCTTCACAATAGATTTTGTCTTAAACCCACTAGCAATGCGAATTCTGAATTGAGACATCCCGACCTACCCTTTGCATAGAAGGAAGAATCCTATAAGGCAAAGATGTACTTGACAACATACTAAAGGGGGACCATGCTCCACGATAGGTGTCGTCACAAGTCAAGTGTAAGAGTTGGAGTGCGAAGGAATCATAGAGGCAAGAACAAATTCATTAAAAGTTCCTCAAAGCAATACATAGATTGGGATTACATCATTGTCAAATCATAATTTTCAACATTGTTACAACATTTCATCCTAAAGTCAACAGCTTGGGTCTCTTTCTTTTTAGCCCTCGAGCAAACCCTCCATACATTTGCATAAAATCGTCCAGTTCAGACGAGAGACGAAGCATAGGGTCCGCACAGACTTGTTGTTCTGCCTTCTCAAAGCTTCGGACAAAATTCAGAACGCAATGGCTTAGCTCCAAACTCATCCTCACATATCTCTTTTTCCATATGTCAATATCTATCCCTCGCTCTCGCGCTTCTTCTCTCCACCATTTTACGACATTCATTGCTTGAACCACGTGATCATAATAATGCTTTGCCGAGGTCCACCCTAAATCGCACTGCTTCTTGATCTTGACCATTAGGATATTCAGTTCTTTGACCTTTTGTACCAATTCATCAGTCATCCTACTTTGTGCACAAATTTGCTTCTGTAAGTTGCTATCGACTCCCCTTTGTCGATCAACCTCCGCCTCCAATGACTTTCTCATACCTTCTTGGTGGATGACTTCTTCTTCTAACTGACGCTTTTCTTTTCTTAGCCGATGCCCCTCCGTTGTCAAGGACAATACTTTACTTTCAAGATTTTGGACCTTAGCCATGATGCTTGGTGAGACATTGTCTGTATTCTTCTGGACTCTTGAGGTTGTGGAGATATCGGCACACAAATCTTTTAAGTGTTCATTTTCCTTTGCTAACTTCTCACAATGCTTCTGTCCAAAGGTTATTTTTAACTCGGCATCTTGCTTTTGTTGTTCCATTTCCTTCATTTGTGCTTCTAGAACTTTCAGTTGTTTTGTCATTTGAGTTACCAAAGGAGAGTAATATTTATCTTCCGTGCTTTCTGCCGGAATGTTGACGGGACCTTTCCTTGACTTTCTCCATGCTTCATATTCTGAGACAATGATTAGGATTGGTCGGCCCAATTGTGTTCTCCCTGCCATCTTCACATCTTTCCATGCATTTCTAACTGATTTTGCCAACAACTTGGTATTCTATCCATCCTCGTACTGGAAACAGCATCCGCCGAGTTGTTCTTCTCTTGGCACAGTTTACGTCCAACAAAGTTGTCGTAAGACTATGGCGGGTGTGTAGGATATGCACCCTCTTGGGCCCATCAAAGGAACATTGGAATAGTCACCACAACTATAAATGATATCTTACCCCTGCTAATCTTCGTACCATGGGCATACCCACCTAAAAAAGTCCATTTCCACTTTGTCAAACTCGCTCTTCCATTCTTCTTCATTTAGCTGTCATATAGGGATGTCATGGAAGCCTCTTAGTGGATCTGAATGGTGGGTGATATAACCTTTTGCATACATGTGAGTCATGGCCCACACATAGAGCAATTGTGCACAACATCGGAGCTTCCCCTTTGGATGCCGCTAGTAAAATTCTAGAGTCAAAAGCATTTCAGCTAACACTGCCGGAACGGGGTTTTTCTTTCTTTCTACTGTGAAGAATACATCCATTGCCGCTTGATCTATCATGTCTAGCGCTGATGGAAATAGAACCAACCCATATATTGTTAGCGCCAATACCCTCTCAAAGGTTTCCCAATCTTGCCGATCCATTAATTTCTTCAAATGATTTTCAAGAAGAGTTCGGGTTAACCCTCGCGAGTTTGAGTGCCTGGTCAACTTCACATCATTCTCAGGAAGCCCTAGTAACCCTACTATGCTTGTAGTGGTCAAATATTGCCCCAAGTGAAAGTACACGATGGGGTTTTTCTGCATTGGCAACCTTAACAGGAAAGCATATTCTTCAATGGTGGGAGTAATGTCCATGTTTGGCAATTCAAAACATCCGAGGTGGGGGTTCCAATACTGACACAAAGAACTCAAAGCAGCAGTCTCAACCGGTATGAAAATTAGGTCCAAGATCCCTCCATACTTCTTGGCGAAGCTTCTTCGACGTTTTTGAGGCAAAGATTGGCTCAACTCTTTCAGATTCTCTAATGAGTTCAATATCACCCTGGAGCTCTTGGTGGTGGGAGCATTGCTAGTGTGTCTGACTTTTTCCATCTCTTGTAATCAAAGGTGTTATCTCAAACCAAATTATCTGTGGAGGGAAATTTTACTTTGTTAATAACATTTGGAAAGCAAATTTACTTATGCATGAGAGTGTAACAAAATGCATGAATGACATATTAACAATGCATGACTTAAAGTACTACATGCACGAGCATACAATGAATAATAATGAATGTAACGGGATGCATGAATGAATGGCATATTAAGGCGTCTGTGGAATGCATGCATAAAATCATTATGATGCATGTGATTATTCATGTTGCAGAAAAAAGGTGGAATGCGCTCCCTTTTGTCCTACATGGGTCATACCCTAAAGTTTGAACTTCTGAGGTCAAGACCCTAGTTTGGTAGGCTACTAATGGCATTTTAGGTGCATGACTTCCGGGACTGATCTAGACCCCTAAACATATGGTCCCCGAATTACCCTTATCTGAAAAGATGAGGACCCGAACCATGAACCTCACCACAGGGACCAATAAGTCACAATATGGCAGTCCATGTTCCGGTAGCAATCCAGGTGGGAGAATCAATGTCTGTCAGGGATGCAAAAACATCACAATAACATCACTGAAGCCCCTTCTAAACTTATGGCATTCCAAGACTCGGGTATAGAGCCCAAAAGTGTGTGAATATGTGATGTGACGTGTGTACTGGGAGCAAGCAAACCTGCACAAGAACCTACTAAAACAACACTACCCAAACCCGTAAAAAGAACAAACAGCACAATAGTTTTATATCCTAGGGTTGCCAAAATATATACAAAGGCATATAAAAGCATATTTATAAAAACAAATTAAACAACAAAATTAAAAAAAACAGAGGGGTAAGTCAACTTAAATAAAAATCATTAAAATAACAACTAACTATGATAGGCCTGACTTTCTAACATCCCCAGTGGAGTCACCAGCTGTCGCGACCGTCCCGTCCTGGAGCCGCGAAGAGATGGTTAAAATAGAGGGGTCGCCACCAATATTTGATTTGGGAAAAAACATTGGAAAAATCATTTATTTAAGGTAAATTGGTCTTAAGAAAAAGGATAGAGATTTGAGTCTGGGAGTCGGTTACGAGTAGGGAAGGTGTTAGCACCCTACATCGCCCGTTTAAAAAAACGGTACCTCAAGTTAATTGTGCAAAATAATTTAAATAACCTTTAGAAATATTTACTTTACCCCAATTTTTAAATAAATAAAAAGTATAAACAAAACAAAAGAGAAAAATTAAATTTTGGCTTAACAGAATGATTGATTCTGCTCCTACGTATTCCCGGGTGCGATGGGAAACTCAAAGCCATGTAGTTCTTATAGAAAATGTTTGATTTGTTGATTTTTACATTTTGAAAATGATTTTTTTTATTTTTGAAGAGTTTTTTTTTAAAAGAGGTTTTATTTTGAAATAAATTCACTCTTGCACGGGGTCCAAGATAGCAGTGCTATACGATAAACCCTTACAATGCATACGCCACTTGAGGATGAGAAATTCATACATCAACGTCGTAGATTGTCGCGTGAATTCAAAAGATTTTATTTTATTAAAAAATGTTAAAATTTGATAAGAGAGCAAATTGAAAATATTTTATTATCTTTTAACAAAAATGGAATTCACTCTTGCACATGGTTAAAGATAATCAAGCTATACGATAAACCCTTACAATTCATCTGACACTTGAGGATGAAAATCGTACATCAACGTCATAGATTGTTGCGTAAATTCAAAGAATTTTATTTTACTTGAAAGATTTTGTTCTACTTTATTTTTATAAAAGAAATTATACTATTTGAAGATGCATTTTTCTTATTGAGACAAGGACACAAATTTGTCCCAATTCTAGAAAGCCCATGATCAGAGAAGTCTTTCTTCTTTTTTTTAGTTTTAAAGGCTTGAAAACAAATTTTTTTTATAAAAAAAACAGATATGGCCGAAAACAATTTTAAGCCTAGCCCAATGTTCTAATACAACACCAAATGAACAAGACAAACAACAAAAGCTGCAACTTGGGCCATATGCTATCAGCACAAACCCACAACATAATAATAGAAACAAAGGAATAAAAATAAAATACAAAGGAAAACAAAGGAAAAAAAAATCAGAGGCTGGAAGCCTCCATCGTTACCAACCAAACAACACAGGGGAGGTTGAAAGCAAGGGCATGGTGGAGAGTGAACTCGAGCGGCAGCGCGTGAGGCGGACAGCGGCGGTTCTTGGAGGCGCTATTGTCTGGTGCGGTGCTGGGATCCGAACGCTATGGAGAGCGGTGGCGGTTCTGGAAGCGTGGTGGTTGAGTGGCAAGGCGGAGGCGTGTAGCAGATCTGGCGGATCATATCTGGAGCGAGGCAGGGGACGCGTCAGAGGTTCTGAGACGTATCTGTGTTTGGTCGTTCGTGGCGATGCTACAGCGACTGGAAAACGAAGGCCGGCGGACCAAGGCGGAGTCCGCGGTAGAGATGGCAGCGGTTTAGTGATATTTTATCCTTTAATATCTGGGTTGGATCGGGTATCCAAGCTCGGTGGACGGGTTTTACTCCTCGGCCAGTACACAAGCCCCCAAGCTTTGAGCTAGTAAAGCGTTGAAGCTTTCGTGATATTAGCCGAGCTTAGGAACTTGGTTTCTTCTTTGGTCTTTCGAGTTGGAGAGGTAAGTGGCCGAGCTTTACCCCTCGACCCATATACAAGTCCCGCGAGTAGCCGGAGCTCAAACGATAAGTCGAGAGACGGAGCTCAACCGAGTGGTCGGGAGCCGGAGATCAAACGAGTGGTCGGGAGCCGGAGCTCAACAGAGTGGTCGGGAGCTGGAGCTCAAACGAGTGGTCGGGAGCCGGAGCTCAACCGAGTGGTCGGGAGCCGGAGCTCAACCGAGTGGGGAGCCGGAGCTCAACCTAGTAGTCGGGAGCCGGAGCTCAACCGAGTGGGGAGCCGGAGCTCAACCTAGTAGTCAGGAGCCGGAGCTCAACCGAGTAGGGAGCCCGAGCTTCACGCTTCAAGTTGTCGAGCTTTACATTTCGGTCAATTCTTAAGTTCAGCGGGCTCGGCGGGCAAGTCTAGTAATCATTTCCCTTTGATTGTTTGGGTTTGGTGATTTAGCTTTATTTCTCGTCCAATATTTTAGCTTGGTAGGCTCGGCCGAGTTTAACATCTTGACCAGTATATAAGCTCCCCAAGCTTTGAGCTCAGAAGAGCGCAAAATCTTTATGAAAGAAGCCGAGCTTGTCCTTAGTGTCGATAAAGTACTGGATTTGCATAGATCCTCTTACTTCGACTAATCAAGCTCGGTGGCCGAGTTTCACATCTCGGGCAGTACTCGAGTTTAGTGGTTGAGGTCCACATCTCGGTCGGTAACATGTTCTGAACAGAAGATACTTGAATCTTACCTTTGTTAAGACAAGTTTAGAAGCTGGTAGCTGAGATTCAACTTATCAATGATTCGGTCTCGAACCGATCTTTTGGAAAGTCAAGCTCAAACTCGGTCACTAGGAATTTACCTCAGGCTTGTATTCCAGCTAAAATTTTTGATGCTTTCAAGATGCTTATCTTGAGAGTTTGAACTTGACTCGCCTTTTTCCGAATGTAGCTCGGTCTTTGAAGCTTTTGAGAGCTCTTAACATTTTCTTTGAGTAGCTCTTAACCCTTTCATCTGGTGGATTTTGAAATACCCACTAACTTGACACTTGACCTTGAATGTCATTATTTTTACCGATCTTGAAGGTGTATCTGAGAATAAACTTTTCTAATATCTTTTCCAATTTGTATGAGAAAATAGTTTTCATACAAGTTCTTCATAATAACAATCGAGATGTAGAATAAGAGATATCCTTTCTCTGTGATTTCCAAGAATATCCTTCCTTTATCCCCATAAGCCCCCCAAGCTCTGAACTTGAAATAAGCGAAAGAGCTTAAATGTCAACCCACATATCTTAAGACGCTTTTTGGTGCCGAGGACTTTGGATTATGATTCGGGAGCACTGCTCGGAAATTTGTTTTTTTGTAAAACCAAGTCTTTCTTGGGTTGTCGACTTACTTGACCGAGCACTACTCGGATTTTCGTACGGAGCCAAGTCTTACTTGGGATTCCAGCTTATCGGGTCGAACACTACCAGGATTTCCTTCAAATCTTGGGTCTCTAATGTGCATGATCTGCTGTGGACATTACCTTGGTGCGAAGGTGTTTTGCTTGGTCTAGGATTTTTAGTGCAAGGGAGGAAGCGTTGCTCGACCTCGACTTTTTTCAGTGCGTAGTGCGAGGGAGCATAGCTCGACCTCGGCTTTTTGGTGAGAGGGAGGAATGCTTCACCTCAGCTTTTTGGGCTTCTGTCCTTTGTTCTTGGCTAGACAATTTTAGCTCGGGCCTTTTAGTGGATTCTCAAGTTATTAAGCCAGCATATGCTCGGCTTTTACTAGAATAGGGCCCTGGCACGAGCATGAAAGTCATGGCCGCTTATGCTCTCCGACTCTCCTCCATTACCTGTGTTTCGAGCCACGAGCTTTCTAATAATGAAAAGCATGAAGGCGGAAGCTGCCTGAACTTTGCGCACTGGGGATGAGCTTGAAAAAGACGCGGCAAAGTGTGAAGAGCAAGCTCGACTAATTGGGCAATTGAAAACTCGAAATGTCGAGCTTGAGAAGACCAACTCCTCTCCTCAATCCGAGCTCTCTAAAATGAAAGGATTGACTTTCTGAGGGCTGCCAAGGCTTTAAAGCTTTTCGTTGACAATCTTCAGCAGTTTCTTGCTGTTAAGGAAAAGGCTAATTGCAAGCTTCAGTTCGAGTTGAAGGAAGCTGAAGCCCAGATTATAAGGGAACGCGTTTCTGGGTTCTCGCGCGCTATAAAACAAATCCAGCACTTTCTTCCTGGTTCTGACCTTTCGAGAGCCGGTGTGGACAAGGATTTTAATAAAGATGGCATAATGGTTCCTTTGTCCGAGCTCGATGATGAGAAAGAGGAGAACAAAGAAGAGCAGGTTGTGGGAGAGGAGGAGAACAGAGGAACTGAAGTGGTCGTGCTCGAGCCATCCTCGGTTGCTCCTTCGCAAGCTGAAGACACTATTGGTTCCAACCCTGATGGGGTCTTTGCTTATGGGAATGCCCATGAGTTAACTCAGCAAATTTTTAAGATATCTTGTACTCTTGGCTATGCCCTATGTACTTTTGCTTTATGAATGATAAAGACTCCATACTTATGATATTTAACCTAGCATTTGGATTTACTTGGTTAACTTTCCCAAGTTTTTACTCACCTTTTGTGCTTGGCGTTTTAATTTGGCCTCATGAGTTTTTGAGCTCGGCCCTATCGTAGTTAACTATTTCATGTTTTTATTGCTTACATTTTTAGGTTCGGCCTTTCGATTTTAGCTTGGTCGGCTACTTCGGTCAGGAATTTCGACTTTAGCTCGGTCGATTTTAGCTCGATCAACCTTTTTAGGCTCTTGCCTCTTTAGGTTCGGTCTACAGCTCGGCCGATTTTAGCTCGGTCACCTTTTTAGGCTCTTGCCTCTTTAGGTTCGGCGTTTCGACGACAGCTCGGCCGATTTTAGCTCGGTCACCTTTTTAGGCTATTGCCTCTTTAGGTCCGGCGTTTCGACGACAGCTCGGTCGATTTTAGCTCGGTCACCTTTTTAGGCTATTGCCTCTTTAGGTTCGGCGTTTCGACGACAGCTCGGTCGATTTTCGCTCGGTCACCTTTTTAGGCTCTTACCTCTTTAGGTTCGGCGTTTCGATGACAGCTCGGTCGATTTTAGCTCGGTCACCTTTTTAGGCTATTGCCTCTTTAGGTTCGGCGTTTTGACGACAGCTCGGTCGATTTTAGCTCGGTCACCTTTTTAGGCTATTACCTCTTTAGGTTCGGCATTCCGACGACAGCTCGGTCGATTTTCGCTCGGTCACCTTTTTAGGCTCTTGCCTCTTTAGGTTCGACGTTTCGATGACAACTCGGTCGATTTTAGCTCGATCACATTTTTAGGCTCTTGCCTCTTTAGGTTCGGCGTTTCGACAACAGCTCGACCGATTTTAGCTCGGTCACCTTTTTAGGCTCTTTGTTTTTTGTGAGTTAGTATGGTGTTTGAGTGTTCGAGCTGATGGAACTTTATTTTCCAAGGGAGATGTTCTCCCCCACACTCTTCCATTTAAATGGAGCTTGAGTTCGATCTCTATGATTTTTATAGAGGGAGTCTAACTCGGCCTCAATGGTTTTAATTTGAGGAGCTCCGACTCGTCTTCCTCTTAGTCAAATTTTGAGAGGGAGTTTTGGCTCGACCTTTCGGGAGCCGGAGTTGAACTGTGAGTTTTGAGGGAGTCGAAGCTCGACTTGTATCTTCATGGGAGCCGAAGCTCTCTAAGATATCTTCTTCCGATCTCCGAGGCCAAGCTGTGGCGGCCAACCTTTCTAAGATACTATTCTATCTCTCAAAGATGTTCATATGGCAAGTGGGAAAATCACGAGTGCTCCATTTTTGTCTTGTGGAGACTATGTATTATCTAGAGTTTGTATCGACCGAGTTGACTCAACTGAGTCGTGACTCTCACTCTCTTTAGTTTTATGGAATAAC
This sequence comes from Sophora flavescens, assembly GCA_030762895.1. Taxonomy (NCBI): domain Eukaryota; kingdom Viridiplantae; phylum Streptophyta; class Magnoliopsida; order Fabales; family Fabaceae; genus Sophora; species Sophora flavescens. The sequence goes on along the minus strand of CM061066.1, from coordinate 47,263,612 downwards.
TTGATAGAGACATAGTCTCTTTGCATGCCTTGGCCATGCACTATTTTCTTTAAATGTATTTCAGAAATATATTAGCAATGCTAAACATGAAACGATACACCCGATGGGAATATATGGGCAACTTCATTACTAGTTTAAAGCCTCAAACTATGTGCTCACCAAGAGCCCTTTGAAACTTTGGCACTGCCCCTTATGTATCGGATACTAAGTGTGAGAAGATTCGAAAATATTATTTATTTCAAAATTAAATAAATTAGAACCACTTATCTGGTTGGTTGTTCGCAGTAGTGGGTAAGCAACCTAGCAGTTCCCTTGGCTTGCACCCCTTTTAGATGAGGAATGTGCTACAAGATTGTAACCACCTTTAGCCACGAGATCAACAGGTGCTCTCAACCATGACCACGTCAAATCCACGATTTTGAAGCTCACGGTACTATTGGCAAAGGGCACAGAACTCGCAGAAGCAGTGAAGCAAGCAATCATCACAAGGGATCTCCTCCAAGTTGTACGTAATCCTCATCTTTTGGCGGTACAAGCATGCATACAGGTAAGCATGACCAGTGGTAGCATTAATCACTGTATATATAACAACACTAGTAGTTCCAGCCGAGGAAACTGCACAGGGCCCTTATCACATTCGCAGGTGCTATAGGAATGTAATTCTTTAACACCAACATGATTCCATATTGGCATGATTATCATTGAAACTGCATGGTGGCCGTACAGCTCTTTGGTAGATGAATGAGAGTCGGGAAAACAAATTGACTGTATACAGACAAAGTTCCTCCTCACGAATTGATTTCATCATCAGATGGTAGTATGAATTCAACTTTGAAGAGACATTCATTGCACGAGTTTTGTCAGATGATTTGATCATTGGTTTATCGGATATTGATGAATGTGCGGCCGGGGAAAGTTTGCCTCGGCCCCACGGTGGGCGCCAAATGTTCCTGTCGAGATCCGGCTTGTCGGAATCTCGTCGTAGAACGTCAAACCAAGAGTGAACAATGGGGGTTGTTTTAGATTATGGCTTGACAGAATGTTGTATTCCGGTCCTACGTATCCCAATGGGAATCAAAGCCAGACGTAGTTCTAGGTTCAACCCTTGGCCATACGGTGATCTCGATCCCTTAATCTTGTATCCGATGAATACCAGCGAGCAAGGACTCTTCAATAGTCTCTTGGTCGAGCTAGTTTCTCTAATACGCTTAAGGGAGAGTTACCGGGGTAAGTGAAAAGTGAGTCTCTCTCTTGGGCTCTCCTCCTTTTATAATAGGATTCCCATCCATTTAAGAGATCTGAATATATTTCCTTTTATCTCTTAAATCTTCTTTGAGATGTGATTTCCTTAATTTAAGGGATATTATCTCTTTTAACCGGATAAGGTTGTGTGAGATAATATCAGGATTGATTAAGATAATATCTTAAATTGATCTCTTAACCGTATAAGGTTATTTGAGATAATATCAGGATTATTAAAGGTAATATCAATATCATATCCTTAATTTATGGGATATTATCTCTTATAACCGGATAAGGTTATTTAAGATAATATCAGGATTAATAATATCGATATTTTATCCTTTAATATCTGGGTTGGATGGGGTATCCAAGCTCGGTGGACGGGTTTTACTCCTCGGCCAATACAAGATACATCATCGTGTCAATTTTGTTACCCTTAACTCTTTTATTTCTCGCTTTGTTTTCCGCAATTCGTTTTTACTTGCACATGCTTTTGTTAATTCAATTCGATAAATATTTTTAATAACAAAAATGTTTCAATTTTATTAAAGTTTTTGAAAATCACAATTCAGTTTGGAGTCACTTGTCAACAAGTGGCATTAGAGCTTAACTCTTGGATATAAAGGACGATACCGTCTCAAGAGGAAAGATGACTTCAAACAGTTTTTGTAACATCCCAAAAAAAATCAAATTAGCTACTAGGTAATTTAATAGGAATTTAATTATTAGAAACATTATATTGCAATTTTAGAAGTGGTTAAAATCTTATAAGTGATTTAAAAGAAGTTAAATAGATAGTTTTGAGTGTTTTAGGCCCAATTTCGCACAAGAGACCTCCTATGACCCGATACCAAACTTCAGATGGATATTTCATAGCCAAAATGAACTTGTTTAGAATCGATGTCTTCACAAGAAATGTAGATATATTTCTTATCTTTCCAAAGATACCAAATTCGTCCAAATTGGATTTTTTTAACTAAAGTTATGACCAAATTCGTACACACTGTTCAGCTTCCAAAGCAAGAACCGTTTTTCTAACTTCTATCCCCGTTTTGACCATCCAAACGTCCGTTTTAGATTTCATGGACTTCATGAAAGTTGTATATATTTCTTTTATCTTTCCAACGATATAGAATTCATAATTTTTGGATATCTGAAACTCGAGATATGTGCGAAATACAGAGTTGTATGCTTGGAAAGTGGGCTTGACGCGTTTTTACACATTTTGGGCCATTGGGGGCTCTATAAATAGAATCTTAACACTCTTAGGATGCGTTTTTGAACCTTAATTACACCTAGAAACTCAGAAACGGCTAAGAAGAGAAGAAATTCAAGGATTAAGAAGAGATAGTTGTGGAAGGAGTCTAGGAAGAGGAAGATGATGATAACTCTTGGCAAGTTAGGATTCGCAGTAGGAAACGCTTAGAGCTATTTGGAGGTCTTCAAGAGGTGAGTAACAATACTTTTTATGAACCCTTTCCATGGTATATATTATTGTTTTTGTTGAGAAGGGATTACCATGTGGTTTTGGGAGTCTTTAATTGACTTGATGCATATTGTTAGTAACCTAAATTCTAAAATTGGGGTTTTGTTTAAAAGGAGAATTAATTGATTAATTGATGTTGTAACGTGCTTATTCATGTATGATATGTTGTGATATTCATGATTGTTTGTTATTGGTGGAAGTTTGTATGTTTAAAATTGAGGGAAATAGTTTGTTACATGCATGAGACATGACATATTTGAGTTATAATATGTTGTATGATGTTTGCCGCAATACCACCTATGATAGGGGTATCGAAAAGTAATACCACCGTAATGGGGTATCGAAAGTAACATCGCCATATAATTGGGATGTCGAAAAAGAGCAATACCGCCTAAAAAGGGGTATCGAAAGTAACACCGCCACACGTTGGAGTGTCGAAAAGGGAGAAATACCGTCATGTGCACATGGAGGGTGACATCGAAACATTCCTCATGAGTAGGGGTGGGAAATGGGACGCCATTGTCATGTGATGTGTGAGATTTATGGCATGCCGGCAAGAGACCGGTTTAGTTATGAGGCCTTCGAGCCACTTGGATTAATTTAGAATTTACTTGGTATGTGGAATGTGATGCATTGAGACGAGTTGATCTTATGCTATATGCATTTGACTTGATGAAATTTTTGTTGTTATTAAAAGTATTCTTTTTATATATTATTTTGGGAAATTAGCGGATACCATGGACAGTTTTTCCGGTTATCGACCTACCTTGAGAACAACACTATTTTCGAAACATTTTATAAATGTATTGTTGTGCACTGAGATTTTATATCTCATTATAAGTGTTGTTTTCAGAGCCTGAGGACATCGCTGTTGAGGATCCAGAGATCTGAAGAGTTATCTTTGATTAGCTAGTTGGTTAGTAATGTAGTATGGTTTAGAGTATTATGCGGATGACATTCTTTAGTTTACATACTATTTTTCTCAGATTGTAATTAGACGCTCGGTTTTGAGGCTTTTAGTTTTTATTCAAATGATGGGATTTAATGATAATTGTCTTCTATTTCTTTGGCTACTTTGTTTGGTAAATTGCAGGAACATGAACTAGAGCTGAATCGCCTCACTGAAAATGAAGAAGACGACAAGAAGAAAAATGGGCTTGGTCTTAAGGCAAGTATGAATGAATCCATTGATGAAGATGGCGAATTTGTTGAGCTTGAAGGAGTTGATGATGGAAATGAGAATTTGAGCTTGATGGTCCGAAAATTCAAAAGTTTCCTAAGGAACAAAGGGAGAGCTCGTCAAAACTTCACCCCTCAAAAGAAAAGTGAAGAAGAAACAAACTCCTATACTCCAATATGCTTCAACTACAAAAAGAAAGGCCACATTCGTCCCGAGTGTCCACTAGCTCAAAATAAAAATGAAAGAACGGAAAAGAGACCACAAAGGGATAAGAAAGGTAGAAAGGCCCACATCGCATGGGAGGACAACAACACAGATTACACCGATGATGATGAAGAAGAAGAAGCTAATCTTTGTCTCAAGGCCAATCATGAGGATAATGATAATGAGGTAACAGATGATGAACCTATTCTTGATTTATCTTATAATGAATTACTTGTTGCTTGTGAAGATTTAGATGATGAAACCACACGTCTTAGAAAAACAATTTCTTCATCAAGAAAAACCATTTCTAGTCTTGAATTGAAAATTAACTCTTTGAATAAAGAAATAGAAGAAATCAAACAAAAACAAATTTCTTGATAGGCAATCAAAAAGGAACCTATGATAAAGCCAGTTTGGGTTATCACCCTAAGCTGCATGAAAAATCTTTTAAAAGGTTCTTTAGCCCAACAAACAAATCTATTAGTCCTTTTGTAAAATGTCTTTATTATGGTGGAAAAGGACATACTGCCTCTATTTGCAATGCTAGAAAGAACAATAATTTAAAGGGCAAGAAAGTGTGGGTACAAAAGGGTAATGTGCCCGAGACTAACTCTCATGGACCCAACATGATTTGGGTACCAAAAGTTAAAAACTGAATCTGTTTTGTAGGTGTGCTTGAAAGTAAAGTGCTCAAACCGGTATCTCGATAACGGATGCTCCAAGCACATGACGGGAGATAAAAGCAAGTTCTCCTCTCTCACACTAAAGAAAGGTGGATATGTCTTCTATGGTGATAATAACAAAGGTATAATCTTGGGAATTGGGATTGTTGGTAAAGGTCTTAATCCTACCATAGAAAATGTTCTCTATGTTGAAGGTTTGAAACATAACTTGCTTAGTATAAGTCAACTAAGTGATAAAGGTTATGGTGTTATGTTTGACAATACTAAATGCAGGGTTATGAATGCTAATAATCAAACTAAATTAATTGGACAAAGAATTGGAAATATCTATTTGGTTTGTTTAGATGATCTACCTTCAAATGATGCATGCTGTCTAATTAGTAAAGAGGATGAAACTTGGTTATGGCATAGGAGGATGGCTCATGTTCACATGGGCCATCTAAATAGATTGGTTCGCAAGGAACTAGTAATTGGTTTACCAAAGCTCCGTTTTGAAAAAGATAAAATGTGCGACGCTTGTCAAAAAGGAAAACAAGTACAGGTCACTTTTAAATCTAAAAACGTTGTTTCTACAAACCAGCCTTTACAGCTTTTACACATGGATTTATTTGGACCTTCTAGAACTATGATCTTTGGTGGTAATTACTATGAACTTGTCATTGTGGATGACTATTCTCGTTATAAATGGACCTTGTTCATTTCTCACAAAAACAATGCTTTTGATGCCTTTCGGAAACTTGCCAAGGTTATACAAAACGAGACGGGATTAAACATTGTAACTATCCGAAGTGATCATGGTGGTGAGTTTCAAAACGAGTCATTTGAGGTAGGGCTGGACAAAAAACCCAAACCGACCCAAACCCGACAAATTCGATTAAAAAAATAGCATCTGGGTGGGTTTATTCGGGTCAATGGGTCAAGCGAGTAAAAAACTCAACTTCAAATGGATTTGGGCGGTCGGGCTCGGTTTTGTTAAAAAAATTTCGCCGAAATCCGAACCCGACCGCTTCTCTACGTTATTCAAAATTTAAAATCCTTGTGTGACACTATGAGCGCCTAGGGAATGCTTCTCCATCTAAGGCTTGTACACTTTTCTATCCATATTAATTAATAATATATTGGGACCCTAATGCCTAAAGCCGTTTGCACCGTCCTGCGTTGAATATTACTAGGCTAGTAGTACTAGCTAATTAATTAAAATGATTTTATTTTTTTTCAAAATAGTGGGTGTGACTCACCCCTACCTTTCATTTCTTCTCTCTTATAAATTCTCATCCCCAAAAGCCTCTCTCTCTCTCTCTCCATTTCTGCCACTCTCGATCTCTTTCTCTAGCAACGTCGCCATTTCCGTCCAGCCTGAGTGCGTGACCGCTGCATGAAGACCACGCGTGACTGCCACTTCATTGCTACCCAGCCACGGCCGTCACTACCCAACCACTGACGTCGCTACCCAATCACGGAGTGAGTCGAGGAGGGTTAAGAATAATGAAGTTTTAATTTTTCACTCAGATCTGGTTCGCCTCGTTCTTCCTCTCAGATCTCGTTTTCCTTGAACAAAGAAGAAGTGTAGCATAATGTAGAGCAATTTCCGAAGAAGACAGGTTTGTGTGTTGTAGATATGATTTTGGTTGTGTGCGTTTAGTTTGAAATTTCAACATTTTTCTCCCTTTTCTTCTTCTGCTCTCCAATTTTTTTAGGTTCTAAAACCGTGCAAACCAAACCGCTGTAATCGCCGACTCGACCAACCACCGTCCGACCAAATCGAAGGAACCATCGGACAGAGATGGGTGACATATTCTGGTGGTCGGTTTTCGTCGGTTTGGCATTTTTGAGCCCGAAATCGACCATTGTCCACCCCTAATTTGAGGCTTTCTGTGCTGAAAATGGCATTGGGCACAATTTTTCCTCACCAAGGACTCCCCAACAAAATGGGGTGGTGGAAAGGAAAAATCAGTCTCTAGTAGAGCTAGCGAGGATGATGCTCAATGAGACCAACCTTCCTAAGTATTTCTGGGCAGATGCGGTAAACACTGCATGCTATGTGATGAATAGAATCCTCATAAGACCTATTATGAAACAGACGCCCTATGAAATTTATAAGGGAAGGAAACCTAACATCTCCCACTTTCACGTATTCGGATGTAAGTGCTTTGTTTTAAATAATGGTAAAGATAACCTTGGTAAATTTGATGCTAAAGCTGATGAAGGCATATTCCTTGGATATTCCAATTCTAGTAAGGCCTTTAAAATTTATAACAATAGAACGATGACCATTGAAGAATCTGTACATGCATCTTTTGATGAGACTAACCCTAAAGTTGTAGTGGAAGAAAGTGTTGATGATCTTGCAGAAATTTCAGGTAACACTTATCTTGAGGAAAAAAGAACTCAAGAGAAGGACAAAATAGATCAAACACCTCCACGAGAAGAAGAAGAGGAACCTCATCCCGATCTTCCAAGAGAATGGAGAACTTCTAGATACCATCCTCTTGACAATATTATAGGTGATATCTCTAAAGGGGTAACAAATTGAAACTCTCTTAATCATGCTTGACATTATATGGCCTTTGTATCTCAAATTAAACCTAAAAATGTTGATGAGGCTATAGTAGATGAACATTGGACTCTTGCTATGCAAGAGTACCTAAACCAATTTGAAAGAAATGATTTTTGGGAATTAGTCCCTAAACCTAAAACCAATTACTCATTGGAACTAAATGGGTCTTTCATAACAAGCTAGATGAAAATGGAATAATCACTAGAAACAAAGCCAGGCTTGTTGTAAAGGGATACAATCAACAAGAAGGCATAGACTTCGATGAAACCTATGCTCCCGTGGCTAGATTAGAGGCTATTCGCATGCTTCTTACATTTGGTTGCATCATGGATTTCAAACTTTTTCAAATGGATGTTAAGAGCGCTTTCCTAAATGGGTTTATACAAGAGGAAGTCCATGTGGATCAACCTCCGGGTTTTTCAAATTTTGAATTTCCAAATCATGTTTTCAAATTGAAAATGGCTTTATATGGTTTGAAACAAGCTCCTAGAGCTTGGTATGAGCGTTTGAGCAATTTTTTGTTGGAAAATGATTTTCAAATAGGAAAAGTTGATACCACTCTTTTTATCAAAAATAAAAAGCATGACATCTTACTTGTGCAAATTTATGTGGATGACATTATATTTGGTGCAACTAACGAAGCTTTGTGCAAGGAATTTTCTAAATCTGTGCAAAGTGAATTCGAAATGTCAATGATGGGAGAGCTCAATTATTTTCTTGGATTGCAAATTAAGCAAGCAAAGGAAGGTACATTTATCAACCAATCCAAGTATTGTAAAGAGCTACTCAAGAAGTTTGGGATGAACAATTCAAAGGAACTATCCACTCCCCTGAGCACGTCTTGTTATCTTGATAAGGATGAAAATGGTAAGTCAGTAGATGTGAGTAAGTATAGAGGTATGATCGGATCCCTTCTCTATCTTACTGCTAGCCGCCCTGATATTATGTTTAGTGTTTGCATGTGTGTACGTTTTCAATCAAACCCAAAAAAATCACATCTCACTGCAGTAAAATGCATTATGAGATATTTAATTGGCACACAAAATATGGTTTTATGGTATCCTAAAGGGGCTGACTGCACCCTAATTGGATATACGGATTCTGATTTTGAGGGTTACAAATTGGACCGAAAAAGCACTAGTGGAACTTTCCACTTATTAGGAAATGCCTTGGTTTCTTGGCATAGCAAGAAACAAGAAACTTTGGCTTTATCCACCGCCGAAGCGGAATATGTTGCTAAAGCTTATATCTGCACTTTTGAGTGCTTTTTGATTGTAATCTTTTGGTAAACTTTTGTGAGTCGTTATCTCACGTTTTTGAGACTCTATCACTGGGGGATAGTACGTCCCTGGTCTGTGAAGAGTTCTCGTTGTAAAGGTTCTAGATGCGCCTATTTTAAAAGCTAGGGATTGAGTGAAAACCCTTGGTGGTATTGCCTTGGGGACTGGACGTAGGCCACGTGGGTAGTCTATGGCCGAACCAAGATACATTGCCGTTTCAATTTTCTTACCCTTAACCCTTTTATTTCTCGCTTTGTTTTCCGCAAATCATTTTTACTTGCACGTGCTTTTGTTAATTCATTTCGACAAATATTTTTAATAACAAAAAGGTTTCAATTTTATTAAAGTTTTGAAAATCACAATTCACCCCCCTCCTCTTGTGTTTGGAGTCACTTGTCAACACACTTGGTTCGAGTGGTAACGAGCTTGGACCTCTTAAGGAAGTGATTAGGGGTTTGATCCCTGACTCTTGTGTTTGGAGAAAATCTGATTGGAAGAGGTCACTTCTTCAATGACGTCTAATACCTCGAGTGATTAGTCTTCACAGTTACGCCTGGAAATATCCTGAAAAAAAATACATCATTTAAATTTGTTTAACTATTGAGTTGGTCCTTGAACTATTTGAGAAATTTCAAATAGGTCCCCTAAACTAAAAACAAATTCTAATTGAGTCCCTGAACTTATATAAGATTTCAACCGGGTCCCTGAACTAAAAAGTTTGTAATTGGGTCCATGAACATATATAAAATTTTAAATTGAGTTAATGGGATATGGTCTCGTGAAGAGGTCGTTAACTCGTTAAGTTTGCAGATATGGAATGTGACCTGGAATTTTTTTTGACCGTATTTGTATTTAGGGTTGCAAGATACCAAAATGCTGAACCAGATGACCAAAACCTGACATGCAGTCGCTTCTCCCTGATAAGCCTTTGGCTTATCTAGTTTTATAACTAGATGGACTGTGGTTTTTGTGCAAATTATTCGAGTTCAATCTCGTTTTCACCCAAATTTGGCCTTGTTTTGTTCCTAAGTAGACTTTTACTCGTTCTAGGTATTTTTAGTAGTTTTTAGTCTATTTTGAGTAGAATTACGCTTTTTGTGTCTTTTTATTGTTTCAGGTTAGAAGTGAAGCTCCGGGAGTCAAGGAAAGTCAAGAAATAGTGGAAATTGCCATTCTGGAGATGCTCGCCCCGCGAGTGTATGCTCGCCCCGCGAGTCTGAAGATCAGCTAAGCAGCAACGTCACCAATTCTGTCTCGCCCCGCGAGAATATCCTCACCTCGCGAATCATGAAGACCTGCAAGACAGAGACCATCACGGCCTAGCCGTGATGAAGGTAACGGCTGTGACAGATTAAGGTTTGAAGTCTCGCCCCGCGAAAGGAAGCTCGCCCCACGAGAGTTTGAAGACCCTGGAAGACAGAGACCATCACGTCCTAGCCGTGATGAAGGTCACGGCTGTGACAGATTGAAGTTGGAAGGCTCGCCCCGCGAATACACTCTCGCCTCGCGAGAATCCAAAATTGAAAGCGCGCCAAAACTAATGTTCGCCTCGCGAGCGGCCGAGAACCAGAATCCCTATTTATAGTATGTTTCAGATCAGATTAGGGGATCCAAGTTTTAGCCACTATTTTAGATCAGATTTTGGGCGAATCCTTGTTATTCTGGAGCTGCGTCTCCCTTCTCTTTTCTTTTCTTATTTTATTATGGAGATTATTGCCGATTGTTTGTGCGTCGTCACGGGCATGAGGAACTAATCCCCTCGTCCGAGGGATCAATGAAGCCGCCCATGGCGGTATAGTGTTCATGTGATGTATGTTTTTCTCTCCTTCTCTCAATGAATGTTTTCCAATTCTGATTTGAATGCGTTTATCATATGTGTTGCGTGATTGACTAGTTAAACGTGTTGAGGCCGATCGGCAATTCGCGTTTTAGAACTTGGATTGGAAACACTAATTGAATAATGAGCACGACAGTGGATTTAGGAGATTAGTTCAACCTTATAGGGAACAAGAATTAATAGAATTCGAGATTAGGATTATGAGACCTAGTAAGTAATTAATCCAATCGTCGAATACGTCCTATTGAGCACGACAGTGGATATAGGAGAAATTGGGGGTCCCGGTTGACATTGTAATTGAACTTAGGGAGGAATTCATCATCACTTGGGTACTATACATGATTGGGTAGGTGGATTTGAGACCTTTGATATTTTAATTTCTGATTTTAAAACCTTAGCTTCATTTGATTTGTTATTGAATTGCGATAATAATCTCTCTCTCTCTCAACCACTTTCTGTCACTTGACCAACGTATCTAATTTCTCGCGAATTGGTAGCCCAATCCCTGAGTTCGACCTCGGTAATTACTTACCGTGTTTATTTTATTACTTGCGACGACCCGGTACACTTGCCGGTGTCTCAACATGTTTTTGGCGCCGTTGCCGGGGATTGGCACAACCAATTTTCCTAATTTTTAGGAAATTTGATTGATTGGTTAAGTTGATTTTATTTTTATTTTTCTGTTATTTCCTTATTATTTCTCTCTACTTCTTTGATTCCACTTGGTCTTGCCGTGTTTTTGTATGCGAGGTACCCTTTCACAAGAGGACCTGCTATTTGATTCAGAGATCACCGGGACCGAGACGAGATTAAGGAAAGAAGCCAGGGAACGGAAGAGACTTGAAGGAATTAAAATAGAGGACATGGCTGAAGAAAACCCTCCTCCTCCTCCTTGTTACAAGCCTCTCTTCGAGTACGATCTACCCAGCTTGGGTGATTGTGATTCTTCTATTGTGAGAGGCAACCTGAATACAGACTACTTCAGAGTGGAGGGATGTGTCACATTCCAGATCCGTGAGAATCAGTTTGATGGGAGTGGCAAACAGGACCCTCATAGACACATCACTCGCTTCCTTGAAGCTTGCGACTTACTGGAAGACAAGAGGAGTCTCACAAGATGAGTTTCGCTTGCTGGCTTTTCCCTCTCTCTCTTAGGGATGTCGCTCGCGGTGGGTTGGGATGACTTGGATAGGAACAAAGATCGAACTTGGGAGCAGATGGCACAAAAGTTCATAACCAAATATTTTCCCCCTCGAAAGCGGCACAAGCAAGAATTGCCGCCACATCCTTGAGCAGACAGAATATGAAACCTATAATGAGGCCTGGGAGAGGTACAACGGGCTCCTGAGAAGATTCCCTTCAGTGTTCTTTGACCCGGTCTCCAAAGTTCAGCATTTCTTTAACGGGTTGAGGGGACGCTATCAGATGAACTGTGATGCCGCAGCTGGCGGTTCTTTTTCCTATTTATCAGCTGAGGATGGATGGGCATTATTGGAAAGATGTCATATAATGATTACAACCGTGGTAGGGAAACCTCAAGTGGAATCAGTTCTGGGACAATGGAAGCCATTCTTGAGCAAAAGCAGTTGTTGAAGATGCAGATCGAGGCTTTGTCTGGGAACAAGAAGGTTAATGCGATACACGAGGGAATGCCTCCGGGATGTGAAAATTGTAATGGAGATCATGACACTCGGAGTTGCCCGTTCAACTTCTCTCAGGAACATGTGGACTCATGCCACAACTTCTATGACATTGTGCCCCGGAATAACTATCATAGGAACAGACAGAATGACTACAGTCAGAATCAGAATATAGGGGTTATATGAGGAGAAACCATCCGGGTTCCGCATGGAGTAATGCTAGTGGTGGTCTAGCTGGGCAACAACAACCTCAACAGGGTCTGAGGCCAAACATTGGAATCCAGCAGCGCAATACCCAGCAGGCTCTTTCGGGGCCTAATTAGTTGCAAATAACAGATGATGGAAGGCAACCTTGGGAGTTGGCCTTTGAGAAGATGAGCGCGACAGTCGAGAAGTTGTCAACCTTTACAGGCACAGCTTTAGAGAAGGTGAATGCGGCAGTGGACAAGTTGGCAACGCATACAGGATCGGCAATTCGCGTTTTAGAACTTGGAGTGGAAATACTAATTGAATAATGAGCACGACAGTGGATTTAGGAGATTAGTTCAACCTTATAGGGAACAAGAATTAATAGAATTCGAGATTAGGATTATGAGACCTAGTAAGTAATTAATCCAATCGTCGAATACGTCCTATTGAGCACGACAGTGGATATAGGAGAAATTGGGGGTCCCGGTTGACATTGTAATTGAACTTAGGGAGGAATTCATCATCACTTGGGTACTATACATGATTGGGTAGGTGGATTTGAGACCTTTGATATTTTAATTTCTGATTTTAAAACCTTAGCTTCATTTGATTTGTTATTGAATTGCGATAATAATCTCTCTCTCTCTCAACCACTTTCTGTCACTTGACCAACGTATCTAATTTCCCACGAATTGGTAGCCCAATCCCTGAGTTCGACCTCGGTAATTACTTACCGTGTTTATTTTATTACTTGCGACGACCCGGTACACTTGCCGGTGTCTCAACACTCCCCCATTTGAACAAACAACTCCTTCCTTCCCCAATATATGTTTCACAATTTCATATCCCCTCAAAATAACTTCGTCCAAAATAGCTCTCTCACTTGTAACTTACTATATCTCACTTCATTTTGTTGCATCTTGTTGTGACAATGTCTCAAGGTTCATCTTCCACCCAAAACATTCATAGATGGCTAATATGATGGTCCAACTTGAATGAAATCAGCAATACTTCGTCCAAATCATTGGATCAGTAACATGTTTTTCTACTTTAGGGACTCGATTGAAAATTTTATATAAATTCAAGGAACGAATTAAAAACTTTTTTAGTTGAGGGATCCAATTGAAAATTGTATATAAGTTCGGTGACCCAATTAAAAAAAATTAGTTAAGGACCTTTTAAATATTCTCAAATAATTTAGGGACCAACTAAATAATTAAACCTTTATATTTATATAATTTTATTATTTAATGACAATTGAACATTTTTAATTCTATAAACCTATATTTCACGTGTGTCACATAAGTAAATGTTAGTATTAGTTTGTCATTGAGGCTTATAATAGAATTTGGAATTTCAAATTCTAGTGTGCATCTTTATTTAGAAGCCTTTTTAGGACTAGAATTATAATTGTAACACCCCATTCGACATTACTTCATAACACATGCGAAAATAAATTAAAAAGTAATTTGCTGGTTGCTTTCGAAAAATTAGTTTACTTTAATTCAGAAAATCTGGGTGTAAAATTATTTCTCCTCAACCCTTCTGAAGAATGGGTTACATACTACACAATATTACATTCTTCCTATACTTGATATCACACATATACCAATTTTGTTTATAACTAACCTTTCATAGCATACAATTCTTTTCTTAAAAGTCTTTTCTCATAAACTGTATAAAAATTTTCAAGCCAAACGTACTAAACTTCTTAGAACATACATCCTTACATCCTCAAATACAAACTTAAGCTGGTCGCTCTACATGACACTCACTGATAAGACCCCGTGGTCATTTCCCATGATCAAACATCACTTCAAACATTTGAACTTAAGTCCCCGAGTGACTTAAGAAACTCTTCTACAACATCTGCACTCGTGTAACAAGGTACAACAGAAAAACCAGACGAGCAGATATACGCAAGGGTGAGAACCAATATATGGATTTTAAAACGATAACTACATGCGCGACACACAAAATATCATTTAACATGTATAGTTATAACAACAGAGATAATAAACTAGTTTATCAAAGGGTTTCATACCCGACGGTCATCGTCATTTTAAAAACCAATGCATAACACTTCAATATTCGTCATCTAAAATTATGTACTTAATCTCCAGAGATCCCAACACCATATCAATAACATCAATTATTTGGCCTGTCAAGGTTCAGAGTTCCAACTATTTAAGTAGGTAACTCAGTAGGATACGAGCTCCAACCATCATTGTACGTAGTTCACAAGAACATCCAACGATAATCGTACTTAACTCGGCCTATAAAATATCACTAATATCCGAGCTCCAGAAATAGTAGTAAGTAGCCCGACCTTTCCTAGACTTATCGCGATAAATGGAAACATAGTCCATAAAGATACATTGATCATTAAGGTACAATGATGCAACATCATGAATACTTGCCTTCAAGAATTCAAGCCCAAATGCGTAGGCACGTCTGTCCCAAAAATACATGTAAAACGTTTTGTTCACGTCATTTTCTTTGTGTTCATTCTTTCCTTGTCGAAGCTCAAAGGCTCACGACCAATCCAATGTTTAAACATTTATGTTTATCAATCATTCGAATAAAACAGACTCCAAGTCAAAATGTGCAAATCACGAAATCTAGACCGATGCATTCAGCCTTAGGTTCGTAGATTTTAGTGCACGAAAATCAATATAACATTTTATAGGACATATAGCCCATAACATTACCGTTGGGACACCCTTCCACACTATAGAACACTAGAGCCCCGACGTCTCAGCCTCTAGGTTCATTTTTCATCTTTAAAATCATTTTCGTTCTGTGAAACACAAATCAAAAACAAAATTTCCTCAACTTATCCAAGTTGTTGGAAATAACCCGTTGTATAAAGCTACTTTACAGAAAATCCTTTTACGTTGGAAATTCGTTTTATAAAATCATCAAAATCACTTAAAACTTATTTTCTTCCAAAAATCCTTTTAACCAATATTACTTGTTTTTAAGAATACTTTCCATAACATTATCGAAATTGTTCGTCATTTGACGTTTTTAAAACATTTTAAATCAAAATATGACTTTTCTAGTAAAATAATTTTCCCAACATCGTAATAAAATTATTTTTGAAACTTATTTTTTTATAATAACATTTTATAATATTTAGAAATTTCTTACGTAAAAATTAGTAGTACTAAAATATTTTCACGGTTACGTCCTCATTGTGGCTCATAAAACACTCTTACACCGTTAAATCATTAAAATAATAATATTTTCAACTATTTCTCATTTTCAACCAACCAAATAATTAAGTAATATTATATTACTTTATTCCAATAATTAAAAATTCGATATTTCTTAAAAAACTTTTTAACGCTTTTAACCTCGTTATTAATTGAGCACTGACCACTGTCAGGCTTTTCAATCCACAATCAACATCAATAACAATTTCATGCCAATAATATAGCAAATAGCACAATTATGACATGCATTAAAATATAATAACAATTAAATATAGATAAATAATTAAAAGCAAATAATTTAAAAGCAGTTATTTCTAACTACGTAAAACAATAAACACGCCAAATAAATTATACAGACCCCAAAAAAATAGCATATAGCTATCGGAAAAACCCCTCAGGTACTCCCCTTACCTCTTGAAGATTTTTCTTGTCGAATTAGAGTTCTGTCAAACATCCGGTCTCCACAAAACACGTACACAATTCACACAACAATTTATCCTTCAACAAACCACAACCAAAATTGACAATCAAACAACTAAATATACCTATGTTCCTACATGATGGGTCACGACCATGAGGTGATTAAATGGATAAAAATTTATAAAATTCCTATGCTCTTGGATTAGTGATCCTTAATCACTTAAAATCCTAAATCAATGATTAACATACAAAGATTGAAATAAAATACTCCAACCTTTCAAGAATCAACTTTCGGCCATGACACAAAACATAGGCTAGAGATCTCAAAATTATACATACTCTTAGATCCATGACCTTAGAGTAGTATAGAGTTAAGAACAATGATCATAAGTTTAAAAATGAAGCAAAATCTTTCAACTCCTCAAGAACATAGTTTCGGCCATGCTCATTAATTTAGGCTAGGGATTTTCAAAATCGTCAAGCTCTTGAATTTAACTACCATATGTATTCAAGAGATCAAAACAAGGGTTATACTTGAAAAGTTGAAACAAAACATCTTTTCTCCTATTATGCTTGGATTCGGCCAAACTTGGAAAACAAGGATAATAATTTTGTTTGATCTCATGCTTCTAGATATACAGTATAGAGATGATTCAAGATCATAGAAATTGGTTTCATGATCATATGATTTTTCTACAATTTTCTAGAGATTTTCAAAGTTCTAGATCTAGGAATTTCAAATGATGATCATGGCCTTGAATCATGAAAGTAAACCTATAGCTTATTGATGATGAGTAGCAAGGTGTACTCTTGGAATTTGAAAATGAGCAAAGAATCAAGTAGTTGCTTCACACTTTTTGGCTATAGAAACTTAGAGCTTTTTGAGAGAAAATGAGAGGAAGAAGATGAAGTGATGCACAAATGAGTATGATGGCCTAAGGAAATGGGTTTGGGTCGTGGGGAATGAAGGTAAAAGGGTCCAAGTCATAAAAATTTAAGGACAAAAGTGTAATCTCAATTAAGGGCAGTTTTGTGATTAAGTTAGGACTTAAGGACATTTTGGTAATTTACCCTAAGGTAATCATGACAAACTTGTGGTGAGGATTGGTTGGAGGTGTGGCTTATTTGTGTCCACAAAATTGTTGGGACAAACTTGGCATTTCAATTGAAGTTCAAGGGTTAAACAGTCCAAGGGCAAAATGGTCTTTACACTATTTTGAAGAAATATCTAGATATTTTCTAAATGTAATCATTACATTGGTGAGTCACCCATATGACTCACCACCGTAGGTGGCAAGATGTCTCCTCATCCGATGTCGGATTTTGTCTCTGCACGTCCGTTCTCGACTCTGTCGATTACCCGATTTAGATTTTACTCCCGAATCAAGAATAATAACCTATTTATTTTGAAAATTTTAAAAATAACCACTATCATTGGAAAATTGATAAAAACCCTAATCGTTTCATTCACAAGTCAAAATTAGGTTTTCTGATCAGTAAAATCTTATTGTCAATGAAAACGCAGACCGGGTTCCGTCTGAATTTTCAACCAAAAATTTAACTGTATACTTATAAAAATAAGTATAATATGAATATGACTTTGGATTTCCCAAAATCATTTTCGAAGTTTCAAATAAAAATATAAATGTTTATGTATATTTATACCAATCTTAGAAAGCAGAAAAATCGGTGTGTTACAATAATTGCAAGAACTAATTCAAGGGAATCAAAATATAACTAACTTAAATCATTCGCAATTCTTAACCTTTATTCTAGGAATCGTCAATTCCATACACATTGAGCAACAACAAAGGGAGAACACAACACAATTATCGTCACCACCACTGTTGTGACACTTGGGGCTGACGAGGGCGGGGAGTGGTCGTCGGTGCAAGAAGGCACGAACAAGGAGCGACTCCTGGCAGGCTTCTAGGCGAATGGACATATGAATGAACCAATTACACACCAGAATGAGAGGGATCCTTAGACTGTATAGGTATGGGACTATACAGTTGAGGATGACTTATATGAATTGATTGGTACTACCTATACCAACAAGATGCATTTTCTTTTCGAAAGCCCATCACTTAATAACTCAGCAGTTAAGCGTGCTTTATTTGGTGCAATTCTGGGAAGGGTGACCTCCTGGGAAGTTTTCCCAGGAAGCGTATGAGTGAGGACAAAGCACGCTGAAAGACCTGTGTTGGTTTGTGGGAACAGTCGTCCATCCAAAAGCAGTCTGGGATGTTGCAACAACTACCACCCTTACCATCAGCACAACCACTATCAATGTCGCTATTGTTGCCACCACTAGCATGACCATCACCATTGTCGTCGTCGTCATTGCCTTCACCATCACCGCTGCCATGATCGCTACCACTATTGTCATCACCACCGTCAAATTTATACAATTGAACCTCTTGGATTGTATTCTCTAGAACTTGACTTGAAACCGTTTTGAAGCTTAAAAATTTTTTGAAAACATTTTTGGAAATGATTGAGGCACTAGGTATTTTTTCGGTCTTCTGAGCTTTGATTGACTAAATGCTACCCCTTAGTTGCCCAAATTTGAGCCTGAAAGAATAAAATACTTTTCTTGGTACCTTGAATTACTTTGATGAATATGCTTGGTATGACACCTTTTAAAGTATTACAAAAAGGGTAGAAAGGTAGTTGAAAAAGTATGGGATGAGAAAGTCAAAATATTTCTCTTGAATTGAAAATCTCCCCTTCTTCAATAAATTACAAAAAAAATCAAAAAAGAAGAATATAGAGAAGGGGATGACAAAAGGAAGCGAGAAATAAAATAAAAAGAAAGAAAGAAAGGTGGAAAAATGAATTAAAACCCAAAAAGGTATTTTAGAAGGTGTCATGCTTTGCAATGCTTGATATGTTGTTTAGTGGTCGCGCTGTCGCCACGCGCCAAAAAGAACGAGCGTTTACAAAATAATGTAGATAGGGAAGCGACAACTCGAGTATCGTCTCACAAGGACTCTTAGGTTGCTATTATTAACAGAAAATCAGTTTTGGGGGGTTTGGAGTGAATGCAAATAAGAAAACAAAACAGAAAAAAATAGAGCAATAAAAACAAAGCAGTTTAAGAGATTAACAAATAAACTAAAGACGATTAACCCACTGTTCTCGATTTCCCACTATCATTGGTTCATGTAAATTCCAAGCCCTAAGCAGATTCTAATCCCCTCCCGGTTGTAGCAACAATTAACAACGAAATCGCTACTACGGATATATGTTCCTATTCCCGAAATAACAAACGGGGTTAAGCCCACATGAACTAACGAACATGAATGAACACACGCGAAATAACAAACGCGATTAAGTATAGGAACATAACATCACCGAAATGAATCAATACAACACTATACACTCCTGAAATAACAAACAAAAACATATAGCATCGCATTGAAAAGAGAATAGCAAACAAAATAGGAAATACATAACCTCAAGTGTAATTGAAACCAATCACAGTAGATTAATCTAGGAGACTAGCTCTCCATTACAGACTTAAGCACAAAAGAAAAGAAAAAAAAATAAACTACTGAACTACAACTACTGACTAACTAGCTCCTTCCATTTCTGCCTTCAAATAGGCTTATATACAACTTTTGGAATTCGCTGACTCGCGAGGCGAACACTGTTTCGCGAGGCGAATAATACGAATAGTCTTCAGCTTTTGGTTCTCTCGCGAGGCGAGACTCTTCAAATTCCAAACTGTAACGCCCGTGACCTTCAGCATGGATAAGCCGTGATAGCTTTTGGTCTTCCAGGGTTGGATTACTCGCGAGGCGAGTCATGTTTCGCGGGGCGAGACAGAGAGGTTTGCAATTTCTGGCACAGTCACCTTCAGGTTCGCGGGGCGAAGGCCTTTTCGCGGGGCGAAAGCTCCAGATTTATTTCCTTTTATTAACCTGAAAACAGAAAATAGCATAAGTACTTTATTTAACTCTAAATCAACTAAATTAACCTAAAAATAATTTACAGACTCAAAATGCTGCTTAAAGACAATCAAGTCTAATTTGGGCGAAATTGAGATAAAATTAGCACAAAACCACGGTCATACTAGCTATAAAACTAGATGAGCCAGCGGCTAATCAAAATACCCCAAACTTAAACTTTGCTTGTCCCCAAGCAAACTAAAACTCAAAAACTTAAAAAGACTAAAGACATGGCAAGCTTAAGGATTTAATCAACTTTGCACAAATTTCAAGCAATTTATCAAAATATTTTTCAATGTTCCCCCCTTTCAAACAAAGCAATCCCCACATTCAATCACTCTGAACAATTGAGAATTTCATCATTCAAAACAATCATTAATCTAAGCAGGGGATCCAAGTTACACACAAAAGGGAGATCACCAAATTCAAACAACTGCCTTCCTCACAAGGGAGTTTAGTATTTCACTCAATCGCTCAGTTTGTGTCTAGGCTATCAATATTTCACTCAATTTCACTTTTAAGAGCACTTCCCATAAATTTGATTTTCATCTCCAAATGATTCCCACAGAAAACATGCATGCAACATCAAAAGGTCTTTTATGGTTGTAATGGGGCCTGGCTAAGGGTTGGATATACCAAGGTACTAGGCTGAAGACCCTAGGAACTGAGAGAGCATGAAACTTTTTACACTTTGAATTTCCACTCAGATTCCTTTTATCATTTTTCTTTATGCCTTGGGTGACTACAACCTCTTTTTTTCTAATACTTTTATTTTTAACATTTTTACAATTTTCTTTTTTTCTTTTTTTCTTTTTTCTTTTTTTTTTCTTTTTCTGCTTTTCCTTTTTTTTTCTTCTTTTTCCCAATCCCAAACAACACATCATATCCTTGTAGCCACCCCAAACTTAGTTTCTTGCACCCATTCTCTTTCTAAAATTCCATGCTCTCCTAATCCTAAGATCGGGTTAACATGGTTTTTCAGATTTTTGCTTATAACATAAGGTTACCAAGAATTAATAGGCTAATTAGGCTCAATGGGGCTAACTAAGGAACATGCATTAGGGATGGTTATTTTAGGCTAAGTAGTTATTTACAAAGAAAATGCCTAAATCATTTGAAGCAAACACATAATCATGCAAACCATAAAGAGATTCAGGCAAATTCGGGAAAGTGCAACTTAAAAGTGATTCTCACAGTTAAAAAAAAACATGCTGGAGGCTCAAATCCTCACCTGGACATTCATGCAAATTGTTTGACAGAGATTCTATCCCTAGTGTGTGCTTCCCTTCACCCCAAACTTATCATAAATCATGCCATCATAACAAAATCTCAAAGTTCAGTTTCCAATCACACGGGGATCACATTTTCAAGAAGAATTTTCAAAATCTAGGGGGAAAACAATCAACACATAACATGCAATCATCTATGCAAATTTAACCAAATCCATCAAACTTGCCAACACCAGACTCCACACAACTCCTGAGCTTCTCAAATTAGTCAGGAGCTTTATTAAAAACAAAACAGAATTAAAGTAAGGCATAATTAAAAGGAAAAGGTTTAGAGAAAACTCATTGAGGGGCGGTTCCACCAGGATCCCATTGCTTGTAACATAAGGCCCAAGTGATAGCCAAAGGGTGGGAGTTCATTCCATGCTTCCATAACTTGCAGCCTTGATATGGGAGTGAGTGCTTGGCGATTCACGGTGACTCCTTCCAGTGCGGCGGACTTCTCACTCCCTTTTGGGTCAAAGATGACCGCTTTCTCAACAAAATCCTCCCAATAAAATTGGGGTTCAACCCCTTGGACTGGCCATGGTGCAAGGTCCAGTGGCTTGAACTCCATCAATGGTGGTTCCACAGTGGGAGGTGGCTGCTCAATGGATGGACATTTGGAGTAGCCATGATGTCAAGAACCTCGGCTGAACAATCAGCTTCACTCATGCTATCACCCTGCAAAATAGAGTCAAGAAACTCAGCACAAACAGCACACGGGTTAGTGTCAGTACATTCAGTACATGTAGTAACAGAAACTGAATTAGTAGAGGTCTGAATGTCTGGACTTTCAGCACACGGTTCATCCATCCCATCACTTTCAACACATGCATTTGATTCCACAAGTTCTTCATTATCCTCAAGCTTTTTGCCTTGATTGTCAGGATGGAATGTATAAGCTCGAGGCCAATAAGTAGCATCTGTCAGAATGGGGCATGCCTCATACAGGTGCTCAGGAGAGCCGCACATGCCACAAAACTCTCTCTGCTGAAACAATTGCTTCAAATAAG
This sequence comes from Sophora flavescens, assembly GCA_030762895.1. Classification (NCBI taxonomy): domain Eukaryota; kingdom Viridiplantae; phylum Streptophyta; class Magnoliopsida; order Fabales; family Fabaceae; genus Sophora; species Sophora flavescens. The sequence goes on along the minus strand of CM061066.1, from coordinate 47,241,442 downwards.
TGAGCTTATCAGTAAGATCCATAACCAGACAAATTCAGCAGAAATGTTTTTTTTTTATTTTTTTTTATTTTCTGCTAATAACACAACAAGAGTCCCCGGCAACGACGCCAATTTTTGGTCGCGCTGTCGCCACGCGCCAAAAAGAACGAGCGTTTACAAAATAATGTAGATAGGGAAGCGACAACTCGAGTATCGTCTCACAAGGACTCTTAGGTTGCTATTATTAACAGAAAATCAGTTTTGGGGGGTTTGGAGTGAATGCAAATAAGAAAACAAAACAGAAAAAAACAGAGCAATAAAAACAAAGCAGTTTAAGAGATTAACAAATAAACTAAAGACGATTAACCCACTGTTCTCGGTTTCCCACTATCATTGGTTCATGTAAATTCCAAGCCCTAAGCAGATACTAATCCCCTCCCAGTTGTAGCAACAATTAATAACGAAATCGCTACTACGGATATATGTTCCTATTCTCGAAATAACAAACGGGGTTAAGCCCTCATGAACTAACGAACATGAATGAACACACGCGAAATAACAAACGCGATTAAGTATAGGAACATAACATCACCGAAATGAATCAATACAACACTATACACTCCTGAAATAACAAACAGAATAGCATCGCATTGAAAAGAGAATAGCAAACAAAATAGGAAATACATAACCTCAAGTGTAATTGAAACCAATCACAGTAGATTAATCTAGGAGACTAGCTCTCCATTACAGACTTAAGCACAAAAGAAAAGAAAAGAAAATAAACTACTGAACTACAACTACTGACTAACTAGCTCCTTCCATTTCTGCCTTCAAACAGGCTTATATACAACTTATGGAATTCACTGACTCGCGAGGCGAACACTATTTCGCGAGGCGAATAATATGAATAGTCTTCAGCTTTTGGTTCTCTCGCGAGGCGAGCATATATTCGCGAGGCGAGACTCTTCAAATTCCAAACTGTAACGCCCGTGACCTTCAACATGGATAAGCCGTGATAGCTTCTGGTCTTCCAGGGTTGGATTACTCGCGAGGTGAGTCATGTTTCGCGGGGCGAGACAGAGGTTTGCAATTTCTGGCACAGTCACCTTGAGGTTCGCGGGGCGAAGGCCTTTTCGCGGGGCGAAAGCTCCAGATTTATTTCTTTTTATTAACCTGAAAACAGAAAATAGCATAAGTACTTTATTTAACTCTAAATCAACTAAATTAACCTAAAAATACTTTACAGACTCAAAATGCTGCTTAAAGACAATCATGTCTAATTTGGGCGAAATTGAGATAAAATTAGCACAAAACCACGGTCATACTAGCTATAAAACTAGATGAGCCAGCGGCTGATCATTTAGCTTTCTTGAAATTTCCTTTTCTTGATTTCCCCACCTAACGATTAATCCCATGACCCCGTTACAACCAAAGTAAAAGACCTCTTGATTCTTAATTGTTTTCATTAATAAAGTAGAGATTCGGTTAATAGTCAAGCTTATGGTAGAATTCATTCATTGAGGAAATTGAGCGAATTGTCATATATCCTTAAACACTTGAGTGAGGTGAGAAAGAGTGCCCGAATCAGTGAGAATATAAATCTAGGAAACCTAAGCTTCATATTGGACTTGGAATTGATTGTCTCTTGGTGAATTATTTGAAAATGCCTGTTACTTGGATTGGTTACTACTCGGGTTCTTGGTTCACTATCCATGCTCTGATTTTTTATATCTTCTAGCCTTGTTGATTGCTTGAGGACAAGCAAAGTCTTAAGCTTGGGGTGATTTGATGAGTGTGATTTCACCTCATTTTTCATGTACATTTTTGCTTGCATTTTCATATAGTTTAGGCAATTTTAATTTGATTTTTGTTAGTTTTTACCTTGGAACGGGTAAGGCGGTTTTGTGGTGTTGTTTTGCAGAAATTAAAGGTTAAATGCTCAGGATCAGCCATGATGGAGCTTGGATGAAGATAGAGCTTGAAAAGTGAAGAAAATGAGCCAACAGAGCCTATCACGGCCTAGCCGTGATGACCATCACGGCCATGATCAAGCAAAACTAAGAAGAAAGAAGGCAAAAGTCAGAAGCTGTCACGGCCTAGCCGTGATGCCCATCACGACCGTGACAGGCCAGCTGAACCAGACCCTCAACAGGCAGAACTGATCACGGCCTAGCCGTGATGAGCATCACGGCCGTGATGCTCCAAAATTTGAAACCGCGCCCATGGCAGAACACGTCACGGCCTGGCCGTGATGGCCATCACGGCCGTGACGCGTTCCTAATCTATAAATAGGCATCTGGACTGAACAGAAAAGAGGGGACTTTCACCCTAGGGGGCGACGACTAACCCTAAAAGGATGTTCTCTGAACAAGGGGCTGCGGTGACGGCTGTGGAAACCTTCCATGGAGTTCCTTCTCTCCTTCGTTCCTATTGTTTTGGTTTTGGTTTTCTCTATGATTAGGAGTAGCTAAATTCCCCTTCTTGTTGGGGTTAGATGTTTGCTTTTCTGAACTTGGTTGTCTCTTGATTTGGTTTTAATACAAGTTCCTACTTCTTTATGAGTATTTGATTCTATGCTTAATGCTTTTCTTAGCTTGATCACCCTTGGATTGATTTGTTGCTTTGATAGACAATTGGAAAATTGATGTTAAGGCATGCTCATGAATCAAATGGCAAGTAGTTCATGAATCCAGGAATAGGTCATGGGGTGCTTGCAATCTTATGAATCTTGGCTCTTTATGCAAAATCTCATGTTAATCCACCTAAGGAATTAGGGTTTAATTTGGAGTTTTAGGCTCATTCCACCTAAGGAATTAGGGTTTGAGTATTTTAGAAGGTTTGATTGTCATAAATGAATTAGGACTTGTGTTAGTAACCATTTCATTGCAATTAAGGGAGGATTAGTGTAGTCTAACCCTGACAATTTTATCCATTTGTTAACCACATCTCTTTTTGCTTGTTAAGTGTTTGTTAAAATTCCTAAAAGACCAAAAACATTTTATTCTTGTTTGTTTTGTTATATGTTAAGATCTCCCTTCCTTCCAAACGATCGTATAGATAGTTGTTAAACTTGTGAATTGGTAATTGGCAACTAATCCTCGTGGGAATGATATCGGTCTCACCACCGTATTACTTGTACGACTAGGTATACTTGCCTAGATTCGTCCCAACAAGTTTTTAATGTCCTCGTCTCTGATTTCATCATCTATGACCAACATTTCTTGCCCCTTATTAGCCAAATCGGAAACATGTCTCTCCTTCGGCACCGCCACTGTTTCCACCATATCCACCGCCGCGAGTTGCATATATGGAATCGCCGCTTTCGTCTCAGTCACGTTCCGCCCACCTCGCAGCACCGCCACCCAAACCAGGTTCTCCTCTCCTTCTACCAGCACCTCCTCTAGCAACATGGCTCTGGCTGCTCGTCATTTCGACAGCGGCTACCGTGGGTTGTTCGGCTTGTCTTCCTTCTTTCCTAATACATTGGTCACCTCCTTTCTCGGTGCATCTTCAATAGACTCAAGGTGCACAATTATATTTTTGGTCTCACGACTCTCCCTAGATTCCAAACCCTGCTCTATCATAACAACACCATCATAGTCTTGCTTTCCTCCTACCCTAATATCAATAGGAACTTCTTAACTGGATTTGGCATCTGCAACTGATGATTGAACAGCTGAGTGGTCACTTTCCTCCACCTTTATTGACTCCATTTCTTCAACCTTCTCCGGTTCCTCCAAACCCGCATTAGTGGTAGTCTCTTGATTTTCCCTTGCTTCAACTCTTTCAGTCGTCTCAACAACAAGAACATCTTTGGCTTTCTTTTCTTTGTCTTCTCTTTCCTTTTCTTGTTGTTGACACTCTTTCTTTCATCACATCCATAGACATTGTTCAAAATGTCCCAGACTTCTTTAGCATTATTGGCAGTGGAGATCTTATCAAGATTGGCCTCATCCACTCATTAACATATGATGAAAAGAGCTTCACCATCTCTCTTCTTAGAAGCACTCCATTCCACACCATCAACTCCTTCCATCACAGTTTCCAGCACATCATGGAAATCAAAGATAATTCTCATTGTCACCACCCAGCGATGGAAGTTCTTGCCATCAAGAACCGGTAAAGGGACTATTAAATCTCCACCCATATTCCCCATACTTTCTGTAGCCATGGATAGACCCTCACAGGTCCCTAATCTTGTAGCTCTAGATACCATGTTGGAACACAAGCACTCACACTCACTCATGGTGCACACACATAGAAAGAATATAAATATTGAAGAAAGACGAGAGAAAGAGAGAACTAGAGAAGAAGACTAATTTCTAAGAAAATTCATCACACGCTTTATTCACTTTGATCACAATCCCAATTGTACACACATTCACTTCACCACTTGTACTAATTCACATCTACACTATATCTATTTATAGACTTACATATACACTAACTAACTCACCTAATAGCTTCTAATTAATCTCTTTAGTTACAATAAACTAATCACACTTTAACAAACTAAAACAACTAACAAACACTAACTAATTAACTAATTTGAATTACATTCCAACAGAAATAGCTACTCACGAGTCATTGGGCCTGGCTTCCCATTCAGGACTTAGGTAAGACAAAAAAAATTATGCTATTTATAAGTTTATTTATTATTAATTTAGATGATAAGTTTTATTATAATAGTATTTATTAAGTATGTTAGGTTTATATTATGCTAATTTAAGACAAGTTTATTGTTAACGTAATAATTGCTATCAAATCTTAATTTTACCTCTAATTTATTGCTCTAATTTCCAAATGAAATATTTCTAAATTATTCCTACATAAAAAAAATAGATTCTTTTCCAAATATATATATTGCTTATAGAATATTATTGATAACACATGTGACTATTGCTGTCATTGAGACAATTTTTCAAAATTAATACTACTTAAATTCTATTTGAGACCAACTACACCTATGTTAGAAGGTAAGTTGAATGGATTAGACATTATTTATTGAGATCGAAATATTAGAATTATTTAATCATCAAACTTTGATAAATGATTTTATAGCTTGAAAGACTATGAAAATGAAGTGAAGATTTATCAATTACATTAGACTGGATCCCTCTAGAAGCTCTGGGTAAGACCCTAAGATTTCTATCGACACAACCCAAGCTACCTACCGATGGGAAGTTGTAGCGATGAAGTTCACTCCTCACCCCCTCCCACACAGGGCCACCCCAACACTTAGACCTAAAACAAACTCTGAAGCGAGACCTTTTAAATATGATAAAGCAAAAAACACACATTTTTTCACTGAGAACTCAACACACACAAAGACAGTGTTAGCATGTCGACACACGACATAGAGAGACCGCATGCGTGAGGTCGTGGCTCGAGGGGATGTCAGCAGTCGCACAGTCACTGAGCCATAGAAATGTCGTACAGGGAGAGACAGAGAGATTACTAGGGAGGCAAAAAGACAATAGAGAGAAATCAAATGAGAGAAGACAACGGAGACAGAGAGGCCTTTTTTAGAAAAAAAATTGAGTTAGTAATATTAACTATTTTTTTAAGTTAATAGGTGTGTACCAAAAAAACTTTAAAAAAAAATAAAAAATTGAAGGCTAAAGCCCTGGCCTTGGTGGGTTGGGCCTTAGGCCGGCCATGCTCCCACAAGGGTTTGGATGGCAATAAGTGAAATTGTGTTCTTAAGAAATGACTAGTATTGAATACATGAAGTGAATGAACTTTATTGGAGTTGTATCCAATACTTCCAAGAAGGCATTGAGGATTGGTCCTCACACCTTTTACCGGCTATAATTGGTTGTCAAAAATTCCATTAGTTGCACAAAAAAAAATTTGAAAAAAAGAGAGATAATTTGAACGATCACAAGCAATGTTGCTCCTCGACGTTAGAAAAACCGATCACAAGCAGTGTTGCTCCTTGCATCATGCATCCCAACGTCGCAAATTCCAGCTCTGGTACGTACCACATTGTCACCCTCAAATCTGGCACCACATTTGTGTCCGATGACAACATTGCTACATCGTCTCGCTTCCATGAATCCCTCGAATCTCGGACTTCTCCCTCCTCCTTGGAAAACCTCCCTTACCTCTTCGAATCGATGATCACATTTGATCTCAAATTCAGAAACTGCAACAGCAACGGAAGGATCCATCCTCCAATATTTGAAGCCATTGATTTATACATATTAAAAGTTAAGTTTAATAAGTCAGGTTTTTATAAAAATATCTCCACCTACATTCTTGTTTGCAGTGAGCATACCTATAAGGTAAATAGGTATACATAATAAACAAGAGATCTTTCGGCTAGCCAAACTTTCTGCTTGAATTTCACTTTGACCAGAAGGATAGCTAGAAAACATGACAACAATATTCAACCGCCATCACATTAATGTTATATCAAAAGAAGAAATCGACTATACGACTAACAATTCTTCTTCATTTTCGCATGTTTTGTGGTTGATGGCATCTTGCATAGATTTGACAAAAATTATGGAACACATGCTTCTAGCTATGTAATGATTTTCCCTGCAGTGCAAATTGCCTATTGCTGGTATATGATGATTGATGCTTCATAATTATGGTATACTAGTATTTATGACCCTAAGTCCCTAACAACACACGGGAAGAGAATAATATTCTAAATTTAGATGAAATCTAAATAAGATTTGATGGTAAAAAACATAAATGTAACAAAATTAATTATTGATATAACAATGGAAACAACCAAAGATGCAACTGGTAATTTGTTATAATGGGTATGTAATTGCAATAAATCGTAATAAACTGGCTACTTCAAAAAATTCATCAGTATTAGCATTAGCAACTATAAGTTTTGAGGACATCTATGGTTTCACGCCTTTCATAGAAAAAATGCTCACATCAAAATGGAGACGAACACAATGTAATATATAAACAATTATGGGAAGAATAAAGCCAAATTTTCATCCATTAACTCAATTAATTAAATGGCTTCAAAACAGAGTACAGGTTGCCTAGTGCAGTAGTGCTCCATGAACTATCCCTCTTTCCTTTGTTCTGTCATTAAATCTTTCAGGCAAAGTTGACTTCATTGTTTCAACTCCAACATGGGGATTCAAGGCAGTTAGAAAAGTCATTCCTGTAAGAAAATTCAAATTTCAAGTCAAGGGTATGGAAGAGAAAATAAATCTTAGTGATTTGATTCAATGCTTAAAAACAAACATATTGAAAGCATAACTCCTCCAAAAAAAATTAAATGCTCCTTGTGTTCAGCAATAATAGCAATCTTTAACTTTAGGAAAAACACTCTTGAATTTAGAAGAATAGAAGAATTGTGACAAGGATCAACCTCTTGACCACTTGCTGATAAAAGTTCTGATAACACGTTGAGGATCAACTCTCTTCAAAGCTTAACCAACGGTTTTATATCTAACACTTCCATATCAAATTAAAGAAATTGACTTATCCTGACAATGTTTTAGTTAAAACTGAATGGAGGTTATCATATTGTCTGAACATGCTAACAATGTTTTGGACTGTAAATGTTGAAAAAGTATAAAGAGCAACTTTCATTATTGACCAGTACAATCCCGGTCAAATTAATTCCAACTACTGCTCCACATTACTACTATGTGTAAGTTAGAGCATGAAGAACGGTTAAAAATTTATTTTGCTCTTCCAAATCCTAAATTTATTAATTGAATCATAAAAAATCTTAGTGTTCATTTGACATTCCAAATTAAAATCAGTTATAGGTCATATTACCAACATACCATATTCCAACTCCAAATCAGAAAATTATATTTACCCAACTTAGCACTACAATAGGAAAATATACTATCCAAACAAACTATATAATTCCTAAAATAGGTTCTTGAAAAAACAAACGTAACTAAAAATGTATTCTGTTGTAAAACAAATTAGGGGTCATGCGCAAGCCCTTCCAACCTCAAGAAATTCAGCTACTCAAATGAGCTGTGATCCTATTTTTTAGTCTCTAGGTTTGTAATATACAAAGATAAAATAAAACGGACATTAGGAATTAGCTTTTGTATCTCATTACAACAAAAGTATGATAGATAGAACTTGTATCCCTACGTTGGAACATAATTTGCATCAAGCAACCTTTGCAAATTTTCCATAAAATAAAGGGCACAATCTGTAAAGGGAAAAAAAAAAACTTGGGGAAAAAAATCCTCATCCCCCCCCCCCCCCCCAATTTCAGGTTCAGCAGCTAGTAAAGGGAGTAATTTTATTGAATGAATTCATTGAATTACAAAGTGATTGTTCATTCTTTATATAGAACAGAATCACAACAGAATGGATCAAGAGGCTATCAAGAGACTTGTTTGACTAATCTAAAGGATTGCTATGTAACTGATATAACAAACTTCAGTTATTAGTAAAGGATAAAACTAATCCTAACAGCCTAGCTATTTTGTAGATGATTGTTGTTGTGGAGAAGATTCCAATACCCCCCACAAACTGGTGAGTGTATGCTATAGACACCCAGTTTGCTGATAAATTCTTGAAAGGGCTTCGGATCCATGGCTTTAGTCAAAACATCAGCAAGTTGATGTTGGCTGGAAACAGGCAGAAGATGGAAGAGCTTGTTCTGCAGCTTCTCCCTCACAATATGACAATCTAATTCAATGTGCTTAGTCCTCTCATGGAAGGAGGAGTTGGCTGCAATATGCCTGGCCGACTGACTGTCACTGTAAAGAAGGGTAGGTGATGGAAGAGAGACACGGATATCTTGCAGAAGGTAAGTGAGCCACTGCAGTTCACACACTGTTGATGCAAGTGCTCTGTATTCTGCTTCAGATAAGGACTTGGAGACAGTGGCCTGTTTCTTGGATTTCCATGATACAAGCAGAGTTATCAATCCCGGATAGCGGCGCGGAGCGGCTGACCCATAAAACGCTATTGCGGGATAGCGCATAGCGGGACGGCCGCTATTTTAGGCTAGTGGAAGCAGAGGGGGAGAAGCAGAGGGGTAGAAGCAGAGGGAGACGCAGAGAAGCAGAGGGGGAGAAGCAGAGACGTAGAGAAGCAGAGGGGTAGAAGCAGACGGAGACGCAGAGAAGCAGAGGGGGAGAAGTAGAGGGTAGAAGCAGAGGGAGACGCAGAGAAGCAGAGGGGGAGAAGCAGATCTGAGAGAAGGGGGAGGGAGAGAGTGGGAGGAAGAAACAAAATAAAATAAGAGTGACCTACCCATTTAGTTTTCAAGGCCCAACAAAACAAAAAACAAAAAGAGAAAACACATAATAATATTTGGGCCATATGGCCCAAATTCCTGAAACCCTAACCCAATAATCCCTTCAACATCTAAGTCCCACAGCCGCATGCCAGTGTTACTCGAAAATGAGGATGGCTTTGAGAGGAGCAGAGACGGAAAATACACTAGATCTGACGACACCTCCAACAGTGGCGCCGACGACACCTCCAACAGCGGCGCCGACGACTGGGTTCGGCCGGAAATGGCTCGTCGGAGGTTTCTGTGGACTGAAATCGACCCATCATACAGGAGTGGCCCAAAAGCGGCCGCTTCACCGCTTTTCGGTGCGATTTCCGCCGCGAAAGCGGCCGCGACCGCCGCGACCGAAAAATGCTCCGCCACGCCGTCTGAGTAGCGGCCACCGGCTGCTCCGCCCCGCACCATCGCGATCGCGCCGCTATTGCGCGCTATTCACTACCCTGGATACAAGGGAGTTGCCAATGAAGATACAGTAGCCTGTGACTGATTTTCGAGTGTCAGGGCATGTGGCCCAATCAGAGTCACTGAAAGCCTTGATCTGGAGAGGAGAATCGGATGGGAAGAACAATCCTTGAGCTGGACAGTGTTTGATGTATCGTAAGATCCGAATTGCAGCATCATAATGAAGAGTAGTAGGATGGCTCATGTATTGACTCAGCTGCTGTACAAAAAATGAAATGTCAGGTCTTGTGTGAGTTAAATACAAAAGTCTGCCAATTAGTCTTCGAAATGATTCAGGGTCAGGTAAGGGACAGCCATTTGTTTTAGTTAATCTAGTGTTTTGGGACATAGGAGTGGTAAGGGGCTTGGAGCCAAGAAGACCACAATCAGAAAGTATGTCCAATGTATACTTTCTTTGACAGATATGGATTCCTTTACTAGATCTAACGATTTCTAATCCTAGAAAATATTTCAGTTTGCCTAAGTCCTTTATTCTAAAGGCAGAATGAAGATCATGTTTCAAAAGTTCAATATCATGTAAGTTGTTTCTTGCAACTATCAAATCATCCACATAGATCAAAAGTATAGTAATGGAAGTGTTGGTATTTTTAATGAAAAGAGAATGGTCAGATTTGGATTGAATAAAGCCTTTAGAAATTAAAAAATTAGATAGTTTAGCAAACCATTGTTTGCTAGATTGTTTGAGGCCATAAATTGATTTTTTTAATTTGCAAACTTGATTGGGATTAGAGGAAGAAAGTCCAGGAGGTAAGTGCATGTAAACTTCTTCCTCTAGATCACCATGTAGAAAAGCATTGTGAACATCCATTTGTTGTAAATGCCAATTGTGAATAGAAGAGATGGCTAAAAGAAGCCGAATGGTTGTAAGTTTTGCCACTGGTGAGTATGTGTCAAAATAGTCTAGGCCTTCAATTTGATTGAAACCTTTGGCTACAAGGCGGGCTTTATATCTTTCTATTGAGCCATCAACTTTGTATTTAATTCTATAAACCCATTTGCATCCTATGGGAGTTTTCTTAGGAGGCAATTCAGTGATTTGCCAAGTGTTATTGTGATTTAGGGCAGCCAATTCTTTATTCATGGCATCAACCCAATGGCTGTGTTGTGCAGCCTGTATGTAGGTGGTAGGTTCAAAATGTGTAGATATAGAGAGAGTGAAATGAAGATGAGAAGATGAAAAGTTAGAGTAGGAAAGAACATCAGATAAGGGATAGAGTGAATTGGAATGAGAAGAGTTAGAGAAATTGTTACAGTGAAAATCTTGTAAGTATGTAGGTGGCCTCCTTGTTCGGGTTGATTTCCTGCTTGGCTCCTCAGCTGCATGGTGAATGGTTGGTGCAGTATCATCATGAGAGGATTGTGGAGAATCATGTGCAACATTGATAGGAATATCAGTGGACTGAATGGTTGGAATGTCGAACTGCAAAACAGAATCTTCATCAGGACAGTGTTGTGAAGGAGCTAAAAAATCTGTTTGTGAATAAGATTCAAAAGGAAAGACATGCTCATAAAAAATTGAGTTTCTGGAAATAAAAACACTACGAGTTTGCAGGTATTATAAAACATAGCCTTTTGTGCCTTGCTTGAATCCCAGAAAAATGCATTTCCTTGCTCGAGGATCAAGTTTGTGGCGATTTTGTTGGAGAGTAGAGGCAAAAGCCAAACATCCAAAAACTCGAATGTCCAAATATGTAGGTGGCTGGTTGTGTAACAGCTCATAAGGAGTCTTGTGCTGAATGATAGGGCTAGGCAACCTGTTGATAAGAAAAGTGGCATAGCATACAGCAAAAGGCCAGAAACATTTGGGCAATTTAGAATGAAAAAGTAAAGCTCTAGTGACATTTAAGAGATGCCTATGTTTCAACAACGGAGTTTTGTTGAGGGGTTACAACACATGATGTTTGATGTAATATTCCAAGAGATGCATAATAGGTTGGCATGAGGAATTCTAAACCATTATCGGTTCTAATAGTCTTTACATGAGCAGAAAATTGTGTTTTAACCAAATTGAGAAAATTAGTGATATGTGTCCTAGTTTCAAATTTATTATGCATTAAATACAACCATGTATGCCTACTATAATCATCCACAATAGTCCAAAAATATCTATGACCTTGAAAAGATGCAATATTGATGGGTCCCCATATGTCCATACGCAAAAGCTCAAATGAACCAGAGATAACAGTAAGACTAGTAGGAACCATATTATTGTACAGAATCCCGTAGTGAACAAGAACAAGCATCAGGACAGGAGCAAGTGGGAGTGGGGCGAGTGAATTCCAGTTCATCCCAAACGATTTTCATGTCAGTAAAGAAAGTGATTAAGTAACGATCACCTTGACGCATTGAGTGCAATTCTTGAAGAAGATCTGATTGTCGAAAATGATTGCCCTTTGTGAAGCGATTTTGGAGTTCCAGCCATAAATCACGAGCTTTGTCGAAGGATGATGAACTCTGTGAAATTTGGGAATTTAGGGTTCGGTTGATCCAGGATACCACGATGTTGTTGCAGCGTTCCCAAGAATCGAACAAAGGGTCAGTAGGCCTGGGTTGAGTGATGGCTCCATCGACGAATTTGAGCTTATTCTTTGAAGACAGAGCTCGTGTCATGACACGACTCCAATGATAATAGTTGTCCCCATTGAGAGCAGGGGAAGCAAGAACAGAACCGGGGTTCTCTCCAGGATGAAGATAGTATGGGCTATTTGGATTTAGGGATGGATCGGCTGGGGGAACAGGAATATTGGGCTCGCTGCCGCCGCCGCCATTGTTGTTGGTGTCAATATTTGTGTTTGAATTGGAATCGCTCGAGGTTTCAGCCATGGCGAAAAGGATGAAACAAAGAATGGGAATGAAAGAAGAGGTTCAGCGGAAGGAACAAAGGATTTTCAAACTGATACCATATTACAGGTTCAACAGCTAGTAAAGGGAGTAATTTTATTGAATGAATTCATTGAATTACAAAGTGATTGTTCATTCTTTATATAGAACAGAATCACAACAGAATGGATCAAGAGGCTATCAAGAAGCTATCAAGAGACTTGTTTGACTAATCTAAAGGATTGCTATGTACTTATTAGTAAAGGATAAAACTAATCCTAATAGCTTAGCTATTTTGTAGCTATTTTGTAGATGATTGTTGTTGTGGAGAAGGTTCCAATACCCCTCAACCAACAAAAATCAAATATCAAAATTTCCAGAAATTCAATCTAAAGCAAAGCTGTGCCTAGAAGATGGAACAGATCGAAGAATACCTCAGAGAGTTGAGTTGCATTGCATCGGAAGCTCTGCAACTGTGAAATTTTGGCACCGAGATGGAAACAACTCGCAATCTTCAAAACTTGTAAGCTTCCATTTATTCATAATAATTATACTTTTCCATTTGGGCCAACGTGTTTTTCATATTATACTTGTCATTCCTCATGTTGCTGTATCTCCCTATTAGAAGGAAAGGGCATTGTTTTTCCAAGAAAGGAGCTTGCAGGTGAGAGAGAGATGGGGAAGGGGGGGTGAAGATTTAAAATGAAAAAGAGAAGATACGAAAATAGGAAAAAGGCTTGAAATTTGAAATTCAAAAATTTGATCTTTGAGATAGGAATTAGGATTTAGGAACAGAGAACATAGGTAAGAGGTAAGGGAAAAGAGAGGGTTTAAGTGTAGTAGATAATAGATAATAGATGATGGAGTCTTCCCGCCAAGATTTTGAATTTGTGCTTGAAACCCATTTCTCGTGTCTGAAAAAAATTTACGGGGAAGAGGAAAAGTTGGAAAACTCATCTTACGGGATTTGTAATGGGCTGATTATTAGCTTTTAATTACAAAAGTGCCACTGAATCAAATATTAAGCTTCAATTACCTTTATATAAGAAAATTAAGTCCTCTTCTAATCCTTATTGCCACTTGTCACTCTCTTATCAAATTTTTTCCCGCTCAGGCTTCGAAATCCCTTCTTTTTTGATGTTAGTATCTTTTCCCCTTTCTCTTTCTGATTCTATTTCATCCTCCATTCCATTTAACCTCTCTTCCCATCATTCTACAAGTCGTCCTTCGTTATTATCACTGCAACAACCTTCGTTAAGGCGGAGACGGCGATGGTCTCGAACGGCAGCGATGGTCTCGAATCTGTCGCCTCTATTCATGTTGCTTTTTTTTCTTTTAGGGTCCTATTTGTAGATTGCAGAGCCGCTAACTGTACCAGTGATTGCTATCTTCAGGTTTTAAACCTCCTTCTTCATTTATTTTTTTTAATGAAAAATAACATGCATTAGCTCTGTTTGATTTTGGTTTTGCTTTTGTCTTCGTTTTAAATTGTCGCTCTCTCTTCCTTTTTAACCTGGTTCTACAAGTCTACCGTGAATGTGCTATTCCTAGCTTTTCATATTGTTTGTTGTTTATAGATGTTGAGACTGATCAGTGTCCTGAAAAAAATGGAGAATGTTGGGGGACAAAGATGCTAATAAGATGACTGCTTGCAAGGTATATATGGAATTTATATTACATTATCACTACTAATTTCTCTTCTTCCTTTTACTTTTTGGATTTTTCTTTCTTTCTTTTTTTGTTATTCTTTCTCTCTCTTCATATATTTATACATATATTTACAGGTTTATATGTTATGACTGAGAAAATGCTTCATGCCTTCCATCTATTTGAATGAATGTGTAAGTGAAGTATTTTATCTTTTTTTTTTACCATCTTAATGTAAAAAAAAAAAATGTTATGTTCTTTAAATAGGAAAATGGTCTCAGAGGATGTTATGTTTCTTTAAATGGGAAAATATTATGTTTCTATTGTGTTGTTATACTTTGATTTCATGTTTGAGTGTGTTGTTATATTTCTTTTAAAGTATTTTTTTATTCATGTTTTCTGTCATGTTTAAGAGTGCATACCTCATACTTTTATTCATGTTTTATGTCATGTTTGAGAGTGTATATGTTCTAATCAGTGTTATTGGAACTAAATTTTGCGTTCATACATAAGACCCCAATTGCATTTTGTGTTCATGATATGCTTCAAGCTGCCATCTTACCTTAATTTATAGTTGCAATGTTGATCCTGTTAGCTCCCTATGGGAATGCTTTTTGAACTGTTGAAATTATTTCTTCTCTATTATAGGAGGTTACTAGACAAAAATTGGTTGTAGAATGAAGTTCGCCAGTTGGAAACTCAAGTGCATGTAGAGAAGCTAGCGTCTGAAAATGGGACAAAGGTAATCGCATTATTTTAATATTGAGTTTCATCTTACCTAAATGCTTTATTTTTATATAAAGCATATTTATATTTCTATAAATATCCTTTGGGTCAGACACCGACCTTTTGCATTGATTGTAGGTAGAAGATTGCATCTTCCTATGTAATTTGTCTTACAAATAGAGAAATATATTATCCTTTTGGAAATATAAGTAGACAAAATATATTATAAACCCATGATATGTTTTTAGCTTAACTTGACATGTTATCACTGTTTAACTTGATAGCAATGATATGTTTTGAGTTTCATTGGATTTTTTATAGACATGTTAGCTTGAAAGATGCGTTGGTGCTTTGATACATTTTTGCAATAATGTTTTCTAACATATTCCTGCCCAGGACAGATATAATTTGAATCTCCTATTTGTCAATACAAGTAGACAAAATATGTCATGCTGCCAATCGTTTTTGCATTTTTCTAATATTTTTTGCCTTACTCAAGTCTTCAATTAAGTCTTCAATGAAAAAGTTTTAATTTTTTTTTTCTTATTTGTCATTTAGGCAGATAATTATGAAAAAGCATCCACATGAAGCCGAACAGCATAGTTGGGTTTTCATTTGGGTCAGACACCTACTTTTTGCATTGATTGTAGGTAGAAGATTGCATCTTCCTCTGTAATTTGTCTTACAAATAGAGGGGCATCTTGTATTTTCATTGTCCCTTATTTAAATTTAAATTTAAATATTATATTTAGGTGCTGATTTTTTCTCTTTAATATCTTATAATGATTCAGCAGTGTAGCATAGATGCACTTTTGGAAAGGACCACCAAGCATATACTTTTCTTGCAAAGTATTTGCAACAGCATTCAAATGACTTCAAAGCTGTTTATTTATTAGTGAACCTGCTGTTATTTGAAATGTTATCAACGTTCAAGAAGGTCATCTTCCATTCTCAATCATTTTTTCTGAAGTTAGTGTGCCGACTGATGCCTATATTTTATTTAGGTACTTCCAAAATCTTGACACTTGTGGACTTCAGTCTTATTTATCTATATTTGCCCTTTCCATTTCCCAAGACACATATTGTGCCATTCATCATATGAAAAAGACATATCGCATCAATATATTATAAAATTTGATATCGTCTATAATTTCTTTTATTCTATAAATAAATAATATTTTCCTTATGTCGTAACTCATAAATATTTTCATTTTGTTAGTTTCATTATTTTTTTTTTTTGTCTATTTGAGTAACTCAAAACTCAACGTTAATATATGCAAGTAAAAAAGTACACCGATCACATATAAAGTGTAAATTTAAGCTCCTATATGATTAATTATTGTAAATATTTCGACCATTTAAATTGTAATATCTCGATTTTTCGTTGCTTTCTAGTGTCGGTAATTGATATATAAAAATATATTTTATCCGAGACTTAGAAAATGATTTTGGGTAAAATATTGTTATTTTCATGTCATGTTTTTTTATCTTAGGGTTATGATGAAATTTTGGGTTGAAAATTCAAACGGAACCCGGTCTGCGTTTTTACTGACAGTAAAAGTTTACTGCTTAGAAGACCTAATTTTAATTTGTGAACAAGATGAAAAATGTTTTTATCGTATTTACTACCATACTGGAAGTTTTGAAAAATTTAGCGTAAAAATTAAAATATTATTTGTTCGGGCGAATATGTTGAGATATCTCTAGGAGAAACCTGCATTAGATGAACCAAGGAGTCAGCAACGGAGCTGAGGTGATGGATTTGACCGATGTGATAGGCATTTATGATGAGCTTATCTGTGTCATAATGGCCATAATGGCACATTTATGACAAAGGAATATTTTGCCTAGAAATGACGATTTTAACCTTGGCTCTTCATGAATATTTCAAGCCACGCCATTGAGAATTTTGACCAAACTAGCCCTAAAACTCACGGCTCCGCCGTTGTCATCTTCACCTAAGCAATTATTCATTCCATTTTCATGACTTCTCTTCTTCAAAGTTCATAACTTGCCAAAAGAATACCATAAGAGTTTGTGAAGAACATCATCAAAATCCTTCCTTTCTTTGATCATCAAGTGGTAACAACTCTTTATTTTGTCATTTAAAGCCTTTTTCTTCACAACTTTTGTAGATTTATGATATGAATCTTCATGTTCTTCATTTCACTCAAAGTTCATGAAACTAAATTCAAAAATTCATAATTAATTCTAGAAAAATCCTTTTTACATGAAACCAATTGCTATGATCTCATAATCATCTCTATTTTAATTATCTAGAAGCATGTGATCATGAGAAATTTCTTTCCCAACTTTCTAAACTGGGCTGAATCCATGGCAAAGTGATGTTCATGGGTTTTGTTTCATTTTCATGTCTTGATTTATGATTCAATCTTCTAGTACCTCGATAGTCTTTGTCTGTAAGTAAATAGAAGATCAAAAATCAAACCATAACTTATTTGTTTCATAAAGGCCGAAACCCTAGCTATGAACACTTGATGGTTTTGTGATTCAAAAGTTGTCTTGTAACATTTGAATCCAACTCTAAGTTTTGTGTGTTGATTAAATCCAAGAGTTAAGAAAATTTTAAAAACTTCTAGCCTATGATCTTGAGAAAACCGAAACCCTAGTTCTTGGAACTAGATGAGTTTTAGTTCATATTCTTGGTTCATGATCTTGGTTTAAGTGCTTAATCATGTTTAAGTTACTTATGGATTATAAATCTCTAAGTTAACAAAATTTTAACTTTCCTAACCTAGAAAAATTGTTGAGGCCGAAACCTAACCTTCATGAGCCAAGTATGTTGTTGTTTGATTTGATTTATTTTTGTTGCAATTCGTTTGAAGGAAACATCCAAGTTGTAACACCCTAGTTTTTACACCTAGGATTAATTATTTTATTTGGATGTTTATGTTTATTATGTTATTGTCACTATTATACCAGTACAAAAAAATATTTTAAATAATATGATTAAGAGAAAAACATTTTCATATTCCTATTCTATTTAATTTTAGAGTTAAAAATATTTTGGTTTGACATTTATCGGAGATTAAATTTTGGACTGATTATTTTCTTAGTTGATCAGTTCCACTATTGATCTTTACTCTAATTTGAATTTCGAAATCATATCCTTATCATCTTTATTTTTAGATTCCAAAAAGTAAAAACATGTTTATTTTAGGCCTAATATTTATCACTCATTTGGTACCTATCACTAAATAACTGGTTTAAAAACTAAATTTTCTCTCTTTTCTCTCTCACTCACTCGACGCCCTCACTCTCTCTTTTCTTCTCCTTCTCTGCAACTTTTTCTTCTTTCTTTCTCCATTCTCTTTTCTTCTTCTTTCTCCCACCTCAACATCATCTTCATCAACCACCTTCCTTCCTTCCTTTTTCTCCGTCGTGCGACCACCCCTGAGGCCGTCGTTCGGCCACCGCACGGTGAGAGCAGATGACCCGTTCCTCGCCACCGCTGCTGTTGTCTCGCGTCAGAACCGCCACCCACCGCCGTTCCCAGTCGTGGTAAGCACCCTACGCCTCCATTAACAGTGGTTCTTCACCTATTTATGATATTGAATCTTCTTTTCTTCTTCCATGAGGTTTAACTCTTGTTTTTGTTGGACCTATGGTGCTGTCCAAAACACACCGCCGCCCCTCCGTCGTCGTCCGCCGCCGCGAGGAGCACCACAGCACCACCTTCAAGTTATCTTCTTCCTTGGGTGAGTCAAAACCCTCTCTAGTGTCTCAGATTCAAAACCCCCAAATGGATTTTTGAAACCCTAACCCTAACCCTTTGATTTTAGATTTTAATCTTGAACTTTAAGGTTGTTTTATGAAATTGGGACTGTGAATTTGAGTTTCCCTAAACCAATTTCATTATTCTGAGTTTCCACTAAAATCGTATTTAGGAGCCCTAAAACCCCAATTTGATTTGATTTAAATTTGGGTATGTTTTTGTGAAATTAATTATGATTTAGTGCAATTAGGACTCTTAATGGATGATTTCCAAAGTTCTTTTTCAAGATCTTTTGATCAAAACAAAGTTTCCTTAAGGGGTATTGGGAAGCGTGAACTTCAAACATGATTTTCTTTGAAAATAACCTTGTTTGGTAATTAGATTAAGTGTTTAGATAAGGTTAGAATGTGTGTTTGATCATGTGAAATTGATTTCTTGATTTCTGGTTGTTGCGCGTTGTTG
Source organism: Sophora flavescens (assembly GCA_030762895.1). Lineage (NCBI taxonomy): Eukaryota > Viridiplantae > Streptophyta > Magnoliopsida > Fabales > Fabaceae > Sophora > Sophora flavescens. The sequence continues at coordinate 47,222,354 of CM061066.1, read as the reverse complement.
GATTTACTCTCTGAGACGTTTGGACACGACTATGCTTGCTTGATGGAGCAGATATGAGCTAACGTGGGCATTAGGACGATGACCCTTTACTTGTCTTCAAAGGTAAGGGGGGCTTGCCTGATGGATTTTTCTCAATAACCATTTGCTTGTTGTGTAGTCTGTATAATTGATGTGGTTGTGGGTATTTGATTATGTGGTTTATGTTGTGTTGTATATCTGAGTATCGTTAATCGATCCATTTTAAATTATTTGATTATTTGTACATGATATTGCTATGGTACATGATTTGTCTGGAGGTATGTTGTTGTATGATGCTTGTGAGTGTTGTTTGAGAAGCCTGACTGTGGACCCTCCACAACCGATTAATCAGATAAAAGCTTTAATAAGCTGTGTAAATTATATTTCAGGTTTTATGGGAAACGTTGGAATATAATAGTGGTGGAAAGTATTATTTTGGAAAAATAAGGAGTTTTGATGATGATGATTAAAAGTAACTTGAGTCACAGTGAGGGTGAAATTGTGAAAATGTTTAAGTACTGCTAATTTTTATGTAAGAAAGTTTGCAATATTATACAAAGTTATTTTATAAAATTAATTGTTGAAAAGAAGTTAATGATGATTTGAGAAAGTTGTTTCAGTGGAAAATGTTAAGTTTTGGCTTAAAAAGCTTTAAAAGTGATAATTGATGACGGATTTGGAAAAGTGTGATGACAGATTTGGAAAAGTGTAGAAGGCAAGTATTTTGAAACGGCAGTACATATTTTAAGGAAGTTAAAACCTCAAGTGACTCACCTTTGTGAAAACTAAGTTTTATTATTTAAGGATTTTATTAATGAATTTCCAATTTTGGAAAAGAATTTATGAAAGCAAAATTGATTTAGTGTTAAAAGTGGTGTGGAACTTAGTAACCGAGACGTCGGGGTACTAAGGTTCTGTGTTGTGATGGACTCAGTCATTTGGACTTTGAGGGCCTATATTGTATACATGAGGTATACTCAAGGTTTTGAAAACCGGACCGGACCGGCCGGTCCGACCGGTTCGACCGGGAACCGGGACCTTGGTCGGTCCGGTTCATAGGGAAAACCGGCCTAGCATTGAACCGGTGGAAAAACCGAAAAACCGGTCATAACCGGTAGTGAACCGGCCAGAACCGGTTTCTTAAAAAAAAAAAAAATTAGTATAAAAGGATTTGGGTCATCCTAGCCAAAACCCAATTCTTTTGTTTTCTAACATATGTGGGCTAGTTGTAGATTTTGGGTTGGTTTTCCCTATGAAGATGATTTTAACATATATTTTTATATTTATTTAGTTTAATTTCAAAATAAAAAAATTTGTGCTTAATAATTTTAGTTGTTATGTTGTTTTTTTGTTTAATATTGTTACAAATATTATATTAAAAATTAAAATAATATTATTTAATTATAACTGGTTCAACCACGGTTCAACCTCGGTTGAACCATTGAACCTCGAACCGCTGCCTTCACCGGTTCGATGGCCGGTCCGGTTTTGTAAACCTTGGGTATACTGTGTTGAAACATTGAAGATGTTTCTAGTGCCACGAACCTAAGACTGGTGCACCGGTCGAGAGGTGTCGTGATTGAGCACTCGGACTATGAGGTCCTATGTTTTGATAAAAGTTTTATGGACTGTGAGGTCCTATGTTTTGATAAAAGTTTTATGGACAGTGAGGTCCTGTGTTGTGATGAAAGTTTTAAAAGTGTTTTAAAACTATATGAGTCGTAAGCCATTTTGAGATTCGGCAAAAGAAAGATTGAGCACAAAGAAAAGAACAAAACAAAAGTGTTTTGCATGCATTTGGCAGACGTGCCTGCGGTTTGTGACATAATGCATTAATTACCAGCGGCGAAAGGTAATTACGATGTGCATTTATCTCATGTGCCTAGGGAGGACATGGAGACCCCATCTTACTTGCTAATGGTAGGGTCACTGGTTGTGGACATTAGCAATGTGTTTGGCCTTGTGTGTGCCTGGCTGTGTATGCCTTTTTAAGATGGGAAGAGGTTGCGCACCTGTTGGCAGAGTGCCAAGTTAGCCAGTGTGGCTATGGAGTCTGATCAACTCATATAATGTTGGGATATCTCATGAGATTAGGACGAAAAGTAGATGATGAATAGAAGTGTCATGCATAATTTTATGGATGATGTTTGGAGTGTTAAACCCACTGATAAACTATTAGCTTATAAATGCTTGTGTGGTAAATGTATATGTGTTATGTGGTGTCGCGCATTTATTTATTGTGTTAAAACCATATATGGGCATCTCATCCTTACACACATTTCAGATTTCTTCTAGTTCGATATTGTACCCTGGGTACTTTAACACAGATGGTACAGAGGAGTTTTTCTAAGTCACTCAGACTTAGATCTAGTTGCTTGATGAGGTATTACTTGCGGAATAACTTTTAGAACGACCAGCTTAGGGTTTGAGACTTAGATTATTTTGATAAGTATGTATGAGTATGGCTCAAAGAGCCTTTATTTTAAAATGAAATGTCTATAGCTCGGAGAGCCTATCTTTTGAATTAAAATTTAAGCTATTTCTTTTGGTCTTGTAAAGCTTATGGCTATAGCTATTATTTTTATGTATTGATGTCTGGTTGAATTTGGTGTAACTGGAATTCTGGAGTGAAAATGTAATTATTTTAACAGGTGTTATTTTATCTGGGATGTCCGAATTACAGAGGAGACTTTGTCGAAATTTTTGTAAAACTATTAGCTTGTATTTAAGTATATTCTTTAAATGAAATAGGCTGGTCAGGCTATAATTGTAAGTCTGTGTGTCGATCGATTAAGGCTTAGGTGTGGAGTCGTGACAAAAATTTTATACCCAATTTCAGACAATTATGTGCTTATATAAATTATTTTCCGAAAGCACCAGCAAATTATCATTTAATATTATTTCTAGACGTGTTTAGAAGGTAATGCCCAAGGGGGGGTGTTACACAAGTTAACCGATTTAAGCTGATGGAGGAAAAATCGGATCGGGATAAGCAGATTAATATGAACTTTTAGTTCAATCTTCAAGAGGTAAGGGAGTATGTCTGAGGAGTTTAAAATAATCACATGCTTATTGTTGGAGTCATTTATTAATTTTTTGTAGGAAATATTTTATTATCTTGCATTGTTTACTGTTAATTGCTGGGTTGATGTGATGTTTATCTGAGTAACTGAATTGATGTGATGTGTGGATTTACATGATTATAATTAATTGTTTATATTATAATTGTGATGTATGTCATGAATTGATATATGCCATGCTATTCTGTGATTGGAATTTATCTGCTGTTGAGTGTTGGACCGAGTAACCTGACATTGGTCAGTGTTAAAAAAATTAATTAAGGATAAAAAACTTAATAAGCTTGGACAATTAATCAGAGGGATTAATTTGGGAGATTGAGAAAAATGAAAAAAAATTTATTATTTTAATAATATTTTGTGGAAACTGTGTAAATAAGCAATAGTAAGGACGGAACCGTGAAATTTTTTTACAGGCTCTAATTTTTATAAAATAAATTCAATTTTATTATAGAATGTTATTTAAAGTGATTAAGTTCCGAAAATAATATTTTATAGCAGTCAGAACAATTACTTCTGACAGAGAAGTGATATAAGTTAAAAAAAATTAATTATTTAATATTATTAAATATTAAATATTATTAAATACTTAATTATTTAATTATTATAAATTAAATTATTAATTTTTTTTTAAATTTAACCTTTATTGAGAATTAATTTCTGAAGTGAAACAATTATAAATGAAAGGAATTTATCAATAATTTTCAGATTTTATCAACGTTTTAATAGAAAAAGGATTTCTATAAAAATATTTTTATTTAGTGAAATTATTCCGTTAAACTTGGATAAGTTTTCGGAACTATTGTTTTGTATTTGTTTTTCACTTAGTGAAACGTTTTACAAGCAGATAAATAAATCTAGGAACCGAGACGTCGGGGTTCTAGTGTTTTGTGGACACGTAGATCAAGGATCTGTGTCATTGGATGGAGTGTCCTGCAATGATTTTGTTTTTGGACCGTGTGTCCTAATTTGATGTTGAAAGTGTGAGTTCTATATCCGCGAGCCTAAAACTGGTGCATCGGTTTAAGGGCTTTGTGATTGAGCACTCGGACTGCATGTCCTGTGTTTTGTTTAAAGGGGGAAAATCTTAATAAGAAAATAATGGTGGTCGTTAAGCTTTGTGCTTCGACAAGGAAAGATTATTATGACAAAGAAAACAAATCGAGAATAAAATTTTTCTCATGCATAAATGGCAGTTGTGTCATGTGTTGTGATCATTGAGTCCGGAATGGATCAATGTATATGCCAGACGTGTTAGGTGATGTGATTATTGAATCCGGAGTGGATCAATGTATCTGTTATGGACTATGTTCCATTTAAATATTGGGTCTCTGTACATGTGTGAACCAATATATTTTATAGGACGGTGTGTCCAAGTTTATGCGTTAACTATTGTAATCTGTGTGAAGCAATAGGTTATGGACAATGAACTCCATAATTTGTAGTGACCATTGTGCCTCTGTACAGTGAGACAATGAGTCAAAACTTTTGAATAATAATCCTGGTGAAACTGTGTGTGGCCAGTGTGTTATGTGATTTCTTGGGCATTGTTTTATTCGTTTTTACAATGCGCCATGTGCGGAGCTTGATCAGCTCGAAACGAAACAGAAAGTTGTGGGATCTCCGGAGATTAGGCATTAAAATAGAGCTTGAATATTGAAGTGCCATGCATTTTTATAAAATAACGATGACTGCCGGGTATGAAATCTGTGAATTAAATTATTTTGTTGTTTCAAATTAATTTTATTATGCTGTGAATATATGGTATTTGCTATTTGCTATTTGAGTGTCGTGCATGGGGTTGTCTTATCAAAACTCATATATTGGAAACTCACCTTTGCAAATTTTGTGACTTCCTCTACTATGTGGAATCTATATATATATTGGCGTTTAGATGGATCTGAGCGCAGCGGATCTGAACTACTCAGGGGTTCGAGCCCTGATGTTCGACAATGCTGATCAAGGGGACGCCTGGGTGATTAACCCAGGAGCTCGGAGTGCCACTTACACTGGTCCTATGAGGACGCTCCGAGGTACCGTAGTAGATGGACCACAGCAATTGATTCATAGCAGAGAAACAATTGAAGTTTCATTACCGCCAATTTGGATGATCTTACGGTATCTGGTACAACACGGAAATCTGGAGCATCAACCACCTCACTTTGTTCAACCATTACAGCAAGTAGCACCGGGATCACCTCCTGCACCCATAGTATTGATTCCAAAGAATGTCCCGGAGGAGATGGAGGAGGATCCAGAGGAGGATCCGATGGAATATCCAGATTATATTCCTTTAGGAGACGAAGGGTCTTTAGCTGTTGGAGAGGGGGCTGTTGTATCCTCTCCAGATACATCTTCCGGAGGTGGGGGGAGTTTACACTGGACTCCCCAATGGATTTCTGTAGTGGTGACCAGCTTAGGATGTAGTTTTAGGAAAGAGTGAGAATTTTAGGTTAGTCTGACATAGTGGTTACTAAGAGCCATCTTTTGAGTAGTATATTCAGACTCCCACTATGACATAGTCATGATATTTCAATTAGTGTAAAATACGTGTGACCGTAGATGGTGACCTGGTAAGAAAAGGGTCTGGTGTAAAATGTTGAAGCCTATGTAATATATATATATATATATATATATATATATATATATATATATATATATATATATATATATATATATATAGTGGTGTATATTATTTTATGGGTGTTTCGATTGTGTATAAAGTAATAAGAAAAAGAAAAAAATGTATCACTATTTTTGAGGAGATTAGGGAATTAGAAAATGAATCTTGTTTTCCGAAGGAAACCAACAAATTAATATTTTAATAGGTTTGATGTTTGAATAATGTTACGTAAATGTGATACCTGGAAAATAGGGTGTCGCATAAATCACTTAAAATTCTTTATGTTTAATTATCATAATACCTCGAATATTTAAATTAACTAAAATTCCTAAATTTAATAAGTTGATGTAAGAACATGTAGTTTTAAGGGATCGAAAAAATATATTTTTTTCTCTCTAGATGTTCAAAGGCTATTTAAATTATTAAATTATTTTAATTAAATGATTTAAGATAAACTTTCCTAAACTATGAACGACTATTTAAATTAGTAACTTATTAAAATTCAATGATTTAATCATTTATTGAATAATTGATTTATATTAAATTTTTTGCATAACATGTGGAAACGTAACCTATTTAAATTAGTCTCAGAATATCAATTATTTCAATTAAATGATTTAATAAAATATTGTAAATTTAATTCTGTATTAAATTATTTGTTGCCAGATTAACAAATTACTCATAGAACAATCCTAGATTACCTTTATATATATACTAGATCTTGTACTATGCACGGACATTTTATGCATGTTAATACTAATTTATTTGGATAATTGTTCTTGAATATAGAAAATAACATTTTATAATTTGCGCAATTTTTGAAAAGAAAAAGCGTGGAATGGTGTTTTATGTTTTAGACTTCTAATTATCTTTCTATATTGGCAAACAGGCTAGAGAGTAGACATCCTTATAAGTGAAATTTAACCAAAAAAACTCTATGGCACAACACACTATGAGAAGAAAAATAGTGAATCCAAACATAATTGATAGATAAAGCTATACACCTATTAGGAAAAAAAATTAATCAAGAGTAATTTTTGAATGAGTTATGATATTTTGACATTACGGGTGATATCCTAGTTTTGAGTTGGTTGTTTATTACTTTACTCTTTCTCTCTCTTTATTTCATTGATTCACAATGAAAACTAAAGTGTCCCCTCATGATGTCAAATTTTGGTGTCAAAATATCGTAACTCTTTGAATTGACTTTTGACTCTATCTAATTTCCTAAATGACATAAATAGTAGACATGAAGCTCCATCTAAATATAGATCTTATTAAGTGTGAGCAAATTTTAACACAAAGGAATATGTTCCTAGGATAATAGTTAAAAGTTATCTAGATTATTTTATTCATGCACTGTAACTTGACCACAATCAAAAGCACTATCAGCACATGGAAATGAAACGTGATTTGTGTTTATGAATTCTTAGCACATCAAGTGTAAAGCCAATCTATATATCATGCAATTAGAATATCCAAATCTACATTGTCTTTTCTGTCATGCATCTATTGACCTTCTAAAGGGTGAATTAATATACGTCATCGCTGGATACCTCTCCTTAACACTCCCATACATTTCATGTGTCTGCATTTGTGCATGCGATTGAGCATTAGAATGACTCCCACATTCACCCTTCCATCATCCGGTTATCCCCTTCGGTGATGAAATTTATTATTTTTAGCCATATAAAAGTGCCATAAAATTTCATCAAAAACATTTATTCTTAGACATATATGGTTTATTTAAAAGCACAAAAACATCAAGCGACACCTACCTTTATAAAAAACATGAAAAATATCATGGGTTAGAGTTGAAACACTTACCTTGGCAGGATCAAACTCAGTCACAAACCAACTGTTCAGTTCACTGAATCACGAAGCAGCGGGACTACCCATCTATATAAATCAAACTATTTAACCCAATAAGAATTTATTTATCTAATAAATATTATTTTATTTTTTATTTAAAAAAAAGGAAAAAAAAACATGATAGTCCCTCCATCATACCTGTACTTCTAAAAAATAAAACAAACTCTCCCCCCCCCCCCCCCCCCCCTCTCTCTCTTTCTCTCTCTGAAATCTTGGAGGTGAGGTCGGCATTGCGCATAGACATTGTGCTTGTCACAATTAAAATTCACAGGGTTCTAGGGTATAATGCACCAATTCCTGCCAAAAAGTAAGTTAAAATTAATATAGAAAGGGGTAAAACTAATAAGAGCCTAAGAGGGATTCAAAACGGTGGGTGATTGCAAGAAATAAAGCCTGGAGAACGGTGCACTGGAACAGTGCAAAAATGATAAAAAGGGGTTCCAAATGGGTGGAGGAATATAAAAAAACCGTTAAGCATTAACACTAAAAAGTGCAAATTTTTCTAAAATAAAAAATTCATTAGATTCTAGCACAAAAAATATCATTAAATTTGCAATGAATAAAAAAACTCATTAACCCAAGTGATTTGCCCAAGCCACCACCTTCCTTTTAAAAAACTCACTAACCCAAGTGATTTTACAAAAGTGCCCCAGCTACCACCTTCCTTTTAATAATAAAGATATATATATATATATATATATATATATGTTTGTATATATATATACATACATACATATACACACACACACACACACACACACACACATATATGTGTGTGTGTGTGTGTGTGTGTGTGTGTGTTTGTTCTTACGGGGGAACAAGTCTGCTTCAATACAAGTCTATTTCGAACATTCGTAAAAATGAAAGTGACCCGTGCGAATGCACGGGTACCTTACTAGTTGTGTGAAAAATTATCATAAGTGGGTAGTTTTTTAGAAGTGTGTTTAAGAAGCTATCATCCATAATGTTGACATGTGTCAAAATTACCCTAAGTGTGGTTTGGCTTTGTATAATGTTTAGATTTGGTATATGGTTAAACATGGAAGTAAAAATTTGATGAATCAATTTTATTTATAAAATTATATTGGAAACTCATCCATGGTATTTTCACCACTATTTTAACACTCATACCAAACATATTCTAAGTATATAAAATTTCAGCCAAAGAATAGGAGCAGCATATGATGTTTGAGAATTTTTATTTTTATTTTTTTGTTACAAGGAGGACCTGAGCACAAAGAAGAAAACGAAACTATAATGTAACTACTCGGGGTAATGTAGCGACCAAAAAGAAAAGCTGATTTTCTTTTAGAGAATAAACATGGAGTCGCCACCAACTTTATTTAATTTCGGGAAAGTTGAAAAACCCTTTAAAAAGAACTTTGGGTTCGGGAGTCGATTATGTCTAGGGAAGGCATGGAGACTTAACCCCACGGCACCCTAGAACATCCATAAAAATGGTTACCCTAAATTAGTTGTGTAAATTATTAGTAACTTGAAAATATTTGTTTTACCCCGAAATTCATTCTAAGGAAAAAAAATCATTTTTAGTTTTAAGATATTTCGTATTTTTTATCTATTTTATCTTTGTGAAAATTTTCGATTAAACCTAAATGAGATTGAACATGACACGTAAGTCCATAGGGCAACCTCAAAATCTAAAGGGTTGAGCATGACACTTGTCATAGAGCAACCCAAAAAATAACATTGATTTAATTAAGTATTGAGAACCAGTTGAAGGGGATTTAAGTGATCATCTTTTATTTTTACGTAAAAAAAATAGTTTTGCCTTATGAAAATAGAACAAAAATGAAACATTTTAAGTGTTTAATAACAGTATAGCCATATGAAGATTACTAGTGTATCATGCATTTTAGCATATGTCAGCAAACAATGAAATAGGAACCTTACGATACACCATTTCTAAAACAGACATAAGAACTCATATGGCAAACATCATACTAACTCATTCAATTTCAATATCCATGGATTTTATTTTTGTCATAAACAGAGACACAAAAATAAGAATGTCAAGAGAAACTCATGAATAATATCAACAAAGAGAACAAGGATTACCAAATGAGAGCAGAATAACAATGATTTTGGTTTCTCCCAGTAGTAAAATTTTAAGATCAAAACCCTTACATTTCAGTTTCATTGACTCTTTTAACTCTCTCTTCTTCTGAAAACTTGGAACCACTCTAATGACAGAGAAAAGAACAAAGAAACTCAAACCCCATCCCTTTTTCTTCACAAAGAAAACAACAGATAAAAATCTCTATCTCCCTCTGTCTTCGTATCTTTTTTCCGTATCTCCTCTTTTTTTTCCCCTTTCGTTCTTCCCCCCCTCTCCTTTTATAGATGGAGGAAAGGGCTTCATGCTTCTCCTTACCCAACGGCTTCAAGGTTGGTTTCATGAAATCCGGAGCTTGGGCGGTTCTGAGCAGAGATCGCGTGTGTCCAGATGGAGGTGGTGCGAGCAGAGGAAAGGAGGTGATTTGATGTGAAGTTTGCGTGTTTGAAAAGAGAAGGAAGTGTGGTGCGGTTAAGATAATGGAGGAGATGAGGGAGAAGAAGGACCAATGAGTAGAAAAGGTGTAAGGGCGGTTGGAGGTGTGGAAGGAGGAAGAGAGGTTTCGTCTGATATGTAAAATGGGTTTTTTAGGGTTGGGAGTAGGGCTGCTAGGTTAAAATGAAGGAGGAGATGAGGAAGAAGAAGGACCAATGGGTATAGGAGGTGTAGGGGTGGTTGGAGAGTGGTAACTCGACCTTCTTTCTTCTCTTTCTGCTGATTGTTCTTTTCTCCTTCTTTTTTTCCTCCTTTCTTCATTATTTTCTTCTTCTTCTTTCTTTATGTTTTAGTCTCCAGTCTGAAAATAAAATTGCAATGGACGGAGCCTCCCCGTCCAATTAGAAAATTAAGTATGCAATGGACGGGACCTCCCCGTCCAACAGAAAAGTAAGTATGCAATGGATGGAACCTCCTCGTCCAATAGAAAAGTAAGTATGCAATGGACGGGACCTCCCCGTCCAACAGAAAAGTAAGCATGCAATGGATGGAACCTCCGCGTCGAACAGAAAATTAAGTATGCAATGGACAGGACCTCCCCGTCCAACAGAAAAGTAAGTATGCAATGGATGGAACCTCCTCGTCCAATAGAAAAGTAAGTATGCAATGGACGGGACCTCCCCGTCCAATAGAAAAGTAAGGATGCAATTGACGGGACTTCCTCATCCAATCATTATTTTCTTTTTCTTCTTTCTTTCTTCACCATTATTTTCAGTCTCCCTGAAATATAATAATAAAATTAGAATAAAATAAAATGAAGACGGACAAAAATGGGTGTTCACAGTTGCCCCTCTTTACTTGTTGCATACTAGAAGACATGATCAGTCATGACTTTTCATGTATTGTAGTAATGAACAAGTAAATAAAATGAACACATATTTTGTCCGACAAAACGTGAGGAGCTCAAAAGAAAACCTCATAGTTTGAAAATAAAATTGCAGTGGACGTAACCTCCTCGTCCAACAGAAAATTAAATATGCAATGGATGGAACCTCTTCGTCCAACAGAAAATTAAGTATGCAATGGACGGAACCTCCTCGTCCAACATAAAATTAGATATGCAATGGGCGGAACCTCCCCATCCAACAGAAAATTAAATATGCAGCGAGCCTCAGAGCTCGAAAATAAACTTGCAGTGAGCCTCAGAGCTCGAAAATAAAATTGCAGTGGATGGAACCTTCTCGTCCAACAGGAAAGTAAATATGCAGCGAGCCTCAGAGCTTGAAAATTAAATTGCAGTGAGCCTCAGAGCTCAAAAATAAAATTGCAGTGGACGGAACCTCCTCGTTGATAAGCCTCTGGCTTATCTAGTTTTATAACTAGATGGACTGTGGTTTCTGTGCTAATTATTCGAGTTCAATCTCGTTTTCGCCCAAATTTGGCCTTGTTTTGTTCCTAAGTTAGACTTTGACTCGTTTTATGTATTTTTTTGTAGTTTTTAGTCTATTTTGAATAGAATTACGCTTTTTGTTTCTTTTTATTGTTTCAGGTTAGAAGTGAAGCTCCGAGAGTCAAGGAAAGTCAAGAAACAGTGGAAATTGCTATTCTGGAGACACTCGCCCCGCGAGTGGATTCTCACCTCGCGAGCCTGAAGATCAGCAAAACAGCAACAGTCATCAATTCTGTCTCGCCGCGCGAGAGGCTTCTCGCCTCGCGAGAGCCTGAAGACCCTGGAAGACAGAGACCATCACGGCCTAGCCGTGATGAAGGTCACGACTGTGACAAATTAAGGTTTGAAGACTCGCCTATCGAACATACTCTCGCCTCGCGAGAGTCCAATTTTGAAAGCGCGCCATTTTTAATATTCGCCTCGCGAGAGTTTGTTCGCCTCGCGAACGCGCGCAGAATCAGAACTCTATATATTGCTGTTCCAGAATTAGAAAAGGGGGATCACAAAAACTTGTTGAGTCACCGGCAAGTGTACTGGGTCGTCGCAAGTAATAAAATAAACACGGTAAGTAATTACCGAGGTCGAACACAAGGATTGGGCTACCAACTCAACTAATTCGCGAGAAATTAGATACGTTGGTTAAGCGGGGCGAGTGGTTGAGTGAGAGAAAATAGGATCGCAATCAAATTAACAAATCTAATAAAACTAAGGTATTAAAATCTGAAATTAAAATGTCCAAGGTCACAAATCCACCTACCCAATCATGCATACCCAAGTGATGATGAATTCCTCCCTAAGTTCAATTACAATGTCAACCAGGACCCCCAAATTCTCCTAAATCCACTGTCGTGCTCATTAGGACGTATTCGATGATTGAGTTAATTACTTACTAGGTCTCATAACCCTAATCATCAAACTCTATTAATTCTTGTTCCCTATAAGGTTGCACCGATCTCCTACTCACTCTCATGCAATATTCGACCGATGATCCCAATTCAAGTTCTAAAACGCGAATTGCCTCCTAAGCCTCATCACGTTTAACTAGTTAATCACGCATGCATATGGTCAACACAATCAAATCAGAATTGGAAAACATTAATTGAGAAAAGGGAGAAAGACATACATCACATCGAATCTACACCGCCATGGGTGGCTTCATTGTTCCCTCAGACGAGGGGATTAGTTCCTCATGCTCATAGACAAGCAATCAGACGTAACCACCATAGTAAAATAAGAAAAAGAAAAGAGGAGACGCAGCTCCAAAAACAAGGATTCGGCATAAACTAATCTAAACAAGTGGAAAAACTACTAGGATTCGGATGATCCCCCTTTTCTGATTCTGGAACAGCAATATATAGAGTTCTGATTCTGAGCGCGTTCGCGAGGCGAACAGACTCTCGCGAGGCGAATATTAAAAATGGCGCGCTTTCAAAATTGGACTCTCACGAGGCGAGAGTATGTTCGCGAGGCGAGTCTTCAAACCTTAATTTGTCACAGTCGTGACCTTCATCATGGCTAGGCCGTGATGGTCTCTGTCTTCCAGGGTCTTCAGGCTCTCGCGAGGAGAGAACCCTCTCGCGCGGCGAGACATAATTGATGATTGTTGCTGTTTTGCTGATCTTCAGGCTCGCGAGGCGAGTGTCTCCAGAATAGCAATTTCCACTGTTTCTTGACTTTCCTTGACTCTCGGAGCTTCACTTCTAACCTGAAACAATAAAAAGAAACAAAAAGCGTAATTCTATTCAAAATAGACTAAAAACTACAAAAAATACATAAAACGAGTCAAAGTCTAACTTAGGAACAAAACAAGGCCAAATTTGGGCGAAAACGATATTGAACTCGAATAATTAGCACAGAAACCACAGTCCATCTAGTTTTAAAACTAGATAAGCCAGAGGCTTATCAAAACACCCCAAACTTAAACCTTGCTTGTCCCCAAGCAAGCTAAAACTCAAAAAGGACTCAAGACTTGGCAAGCTTAAGGGATTCAATCGATTTCGCACAAATTTCATGCAATCTTAACAAAACAGTTTTTCCTTCAATGATTTCCCCCTTGCATCGATGTAATCCCCACATTCATTTACTTTAAACAGTTGAGAACTTATCATTCATGCAAGTATTAATCTAAGTTGAGGATCAAAGTTACACACAAAAGGAAGATCACCAATTTCAAACAATTGCCTTCCTCACAAGGGTTTTTAAAATTTCACTCATTCGCTCAAATTTGTCTAGGCTATCAACTTTTCACTCAACTTCACATTCCAAGAGCACTTCCCATGAACTTGATTTTCATCTCAAAAATAGTTCCCACGAAAACATGTATGCAACATCAGAAGGTCTTTTAAAGGTTGTAGTAGGGCCTGGCCAAGGGTAGGATATTCAAGGATACTAGGCTTAAGTCCCTAGGAACTAAGAGAGCATGAGCATTTGACACATATTCCACTCAAATTCCTTTTTCCATTTTTCTTTTTGCCTCGGGTGACTACAGCCTTTTCCTTGCTAATCTTTTTGTTTTGCCTCTTTTCTTTTGGCAAATTTTTTTTTTCTTTTTTTTTTTATTTTTGCCTTGGGTGCCAACCTTTATTTTTCTTTTTCTCAAACCAAAATGACATATCACCTTGTAGCCACCCCAAACTTAGTTTCTCGCAACCATTCTCTTGCTAAGCTTTCATGCTCTCCTAATCCTAAGATTGAGTTAACATGGTTTTTCCAGATTTTGGCTTATAGTATAGGGTCATCAAGAAACAATAGGCTAATTAGGCTCAATGTGGCTAACTAGGGAACATGCATTAGGGATGGTTCTTTTTAGGCCAAGTAGTTATTCAAAGAAAATTGCCTAAATCATTTGATGCAACACAAACATGCAAACCATGAAGAGATTCAATCAAATTCGGGAAAGTGCAACTTAAAAGTGATTCACACAATCAAAAACAAAGTTGGAGGCTCAAATTCCTCACCTGGACATTCTTTGCAAATTTTTTGACCGAGATACAATTCCTAGTGTGTACACCCCCTCACCCCAAACTTGTCATAAATCAAGCAATCACAATAAAGTTTCTCAAAGTTCAATTTTCAATTTTTCCCATGGGGATCAACTTTTCTATTTTCAGAACCTAAGGGGAAATCATCAATGGTCAAAATAATTCATGCAATCAATCTATGCTAAATTTAATTGAAATCCAACAAGCTTGCCGACACAACATTCATACACAACACTCTTGATCTTCTCAAATTATTCAAGAGGGACAAACAAAAACAAAAACAAAAACAAAAATAGTAATTGGTTCCCTCCCCCACACTTAAAGCATACATTGTCCTCAATGAAAGAACACAGATATATAAAATAAGAATGAGGAAAGGAGAGGGTGCTCCCTGATCAAATTATAGTGGAGGTGGACACTTCCACGGAAAGCTCTACTACGGTTGCATCCTCATCCAATTGGTCCATCGGGCACCCCTCTGCTGGGCCAAAGTCCTCTCCTGGAAGAAATCCTGCAAATCAAAAACTTAATTACAGATTCGCGAGGTGAGAGGTCACTCACGCGGCGAATCTGGAAAAATTGTTCTTCACACTTTCCAGAATCGCGCGGCGAGTAGTATCTCGCGAGGCGAATCTGGAATTCCAACAGATGATGATGCCCAGAATCGCGAGGCGAAAGTAGACCTCGCGGAGCGAGACAGAAGCGTGAGCAAGCCTCTGAGATTCAGGGCTTCTGTCTTGCGTGGCCACTGTGCATTCGCGTGGCGAATCAAGCTTTTTTTTTTTAATTTATAAATGAAAATGACAGAGACTAAAAATAAAGGATATCTAGCTTGGGTTGCCTCCCAATAAGCGCTTCTTTAACGTCACTAGCTTGACTTATTAAGAAGCATCCACTTGGATCCTAAGCCTGTGGCACAAGGGCCAAGAGACGCTCATCATGTGAGATCCTCCACCCGGATCCCATGGTTTGTGAAGTGGCAATTGCAGAAGCAATACGGCTCTTTCCACAATTCCACCTAGCACGTGTGTGAAAACTTCTTTGACCTCTGCAATTATGAACTCACTTCCTCTCGGGTCAAATTGTGTTTTCACGAGGAAGTGTGCCAGACAAGTGGGACGGACTAACTTACCAGTGTCCACAAATGCATGCAAGCCAACATATTTATTTAATGCAGCAAAATCAGATTGCTCAGCAAGCATGGTGGAGTCCACTACCACTTTATCTTCATTTTGAACTCTCCCCCTTTCTCCGATGCCTTGTCCCTTGCCAACTCCTCTTTCTTAGGTTGCTCTTCCTCAACATGTGGTAGTTCTTCCTCAACTTCCTGAGAACTAGTTGTATCCCTGTTAGATCCCAACACCCTACCGCTTCTATTTGTTATGACATCACATTGGTTCTTAGGGTTGTTCTCGGTATCACCTGGGGAAGTCCCTGGGAGACGCTCATTTAGTTGCTTTGCGAGTTGGGCAATCTGCATCTCTAGATTCTGAATTGCCGACCCTGTATGAGTTGCCAACTTATCAATGGCTGTGCTTGTATCGATTGCCAACTTCTCAACTGTCGCGCTCATCTTCTCAATAGCCAACTCCCATGGTTGCCTTCCACCATCCTGTTGAGGTTGTTGTTGCCAATTCTGTTGAGGTTGTGGTTGCCCGGCTAGACCATCGCCAGCATTACTCCAAGCGAAACCCGGATGGTCTCTCCTCATATAACCCCTATTCTGATTCTGACTGTTCCTCTGATAGATGTTCTGGGGCACGCTGTCATAGAAATTATGGCATGAAACCACATATTCTTGAGAGAAGTAGAACGGACAGCTCTGAGTGTCATGGTCTCCATTACAATTTTCGCAACCCGGAAGCATTCCCTCGTGTACCTCGCATACAAAACAAGGCAAGACCAAATGGAATCAAATAAGTAGAGAGAGATAATAGTAAATAAAAATAAAAATAAAAATAAAAAAAATAAAAATAAAAAAAACTTAACCAAATAATCACACTTCCCTAAAAATTAGGAAAATTGGTTGTGCCAATCCCCGGCAACGGCGCCAAAAACTTGTTGAGTCACCGGCAAGTGTACCGGGTCGTCGCAAGTAATAAAATAAACACGGTAAGTAATTACCGAGGTCGAACACAAGGATTGGGCTACCAATTCAACTAATTCGCGAGAAATTAGATACGTTGGTCAAGCGAGGCGAGTGGTTGAGGGAGAGAAAATAGGATCACAATCAAATTAACAAATCTAATAAAACTAAGGTATTAAAATCTGAAATTAAAATGTCCAAGGTCACAAATCCACCTACCCAATCATGCATACCCAAGTGATGATGAATTCCTCCCTAAGTTCAATTACAATGTCAACCAGGACCCCCAAATTCTCCTAAATCCACTGTCGTGCTCATTAGGACGTATTCGATGATTGAGTTAATTACTTACTAGGTCTCATAACCCTAATCATCAAACTCTATTAATTCTTGTTCCCTATAAGGTTGCACCGATCTCCTACTCACTCTCATGCAATATTCGACCGATGATCCCAATTCAAGTTCTAAAACGCGAATTGCCTCCTAAGCCTCATCACGTTTAACTAGTTAATCACGCATGCATATGATCAACACAATCAAATCAGAATTGGAAAACATTAACTGAGAAAAGGGAGAAAGACATACATCACATCGAATCTACACCGCCATGGGTGAAAATTGAACTTTGAGAAACTTTATTGTGATTGCTTGATTTATGACAAGTTTGGGGTGAGGGGGTGTACACACTAGGAATTGTATCTCGGTCAAACAATTTTCAAAGAATGTCCAGGTGAGGAATTTGAGCCTCCAACTTTGTTTTTAATTGTGTGAATCGCTTTTAAGTTGCACTTTCCCGAATTTGATTGAATCTCTTCATGGTTTGCATGTTTATGTGTTGCATCAAATGATTTAGGCAATTTTCTTTGAATAACTACTTGGCCTAAAAAGAACCATTCCTAATGCATGTTCCCTAGTTAGCCACATTGAGCCTAATTAGCCTATTGTTTCTTGATGACCCTATACTATAAGCCAAAATCTGGAAAAACCATGTTAACCCAATCTTAGGATTAGGAGAGCATGAAAGCTTAGCAAGAGAAGGGTTGCGAGAAACTAAGTTTGGGGTGGCTACAAGGTGATATGTCATTTTGGGTTGAGAAAAAGAAAAATAAAGGTTGAAACCCAAGGCAAAAAGAAAAAAAAAAAGAAAGAAAAAAAAAATTTGCCAAAAGAAAAGGGGCAAAACAAAAAGATTAGCAAGGAAAAGGCTGTAGTCACCCGAGACAAAAAGAAAAATGGAAAAAGGAATTTGAGTGGAATATGTGTCAAATGCTCATGCTCTCTTAGTTCCTAGGGACTTAAGCCTAGTATCCTTGAATATCCTACCCTTGGCCAGGCCCCACTACAACCTTTAAAAGACCTTCTGATGTTGCATACATGTTTTCGTGGGAACTATTTTTGAGATGAAAATCAAGTTCATGGGAAGTGCTCTTGGAATGTGAAGTTGAGTGAAAATTTGATAGCCTAGACGAATTTGAGCGAATGAGTGAAATTTTACATACCCTTGTGAGGAAGACAATTGTTTGAAATTGGTGATATTCCTTTTGTGTGTAACTTTGATCCTCAACTTAGATTAATACTTGCATGAATGATAAGTTCTCAACTGTTTAAAGTAAATGAATGTGGGGATTACATCGATGCAAGGGGTAAATCATTGAAGGAAAAACTGTTTTGTTAAGATTGCATGAAATTTGTGCGAAATCGATTGAATCCCTTAATCTTGCCAAGTCTTGAGTCCTTTTTGAGTTTTAGCTTGCTTGGGGACAAGCAAGGTTTAAGTTTGGGGTGTTTTGATAAGCCTCTGACTTATCTAGTTTTAAAACTAGATGGACTGTGGTTTTTGTGCTAATTATTCGAGTTCAATATCGTTTTCGCCCAAATTTGGCCTTGTTTTGTTCCTAAGTTAGACTTTGACTCGTTTTATGTATTTTTTGTAGTTTTTAGTCTATTTTGAATAGAATTACGCTTTTTGTTTCTTTTTATTGTTTCAGGTTAGAAGTGAAGCTCCGAGAGTCAAGGAAAGTCAAGAAACAGTGGAAATTGCTATTCTGGAGACACTCGCCCCGCGAGTGGATTCTCGCCTCGCGATCCTGAATATCAGAAAAACAGCAACAGTCATCAATTCTGTCTCGTCGCACGAGAGGTTTCTCGCCTCGCGAGATCCTGAAGACCCTGGAAGACAGAGACCATCACGGTCTAGCCGTGATGAAGGTCACGGCTGTGACAAATTAAGGTTTGAAGACTCACCTCGCGAACATACTCTCGCCTCGCGAGAGTCCAATTTTGAAAGCGCACCATTTTTAATATTCGCCTCGCGAGATTCTATTCGCCTCGCAAACGCGCGCAGAATCAGAACTCTATATATTGCTGTTCCAGAATCAGAAAAGGGGGATCATCCGAATCCTAGTAGTTTTTCCACTTGTTTAGATTAGTTTAGGCCGAATCCTTGTTTTTGGAGTTGCGTCTCCTCTTTTCTTTTTCTTATTTTACTATGGTGGTTACGTCTGATTGCTTGTCTATGAGCATGAGGAACTAATCCCCTCGTCCAAGGGAACAATGAAGCCACCCATGGCGGTGTAGATTCGATGTGATGTATGTCTTTCTCCCTTTTCTCAATTAATGTTTTCCAATTCTGATTTGATTGTGTTGATCATATGCATGCGTGATTAACTAGTTAAACATGATGAGGCTTAGGAGGCAATTCGCGTTTTAGAACTTGCATTGGGATCATCGGTCGAATATTGCACGAGAGTGAGTAGGAGATCGGTGCAACCTTATAGGGAACAAGAATTAATAGAGTTTGATGATTAGGGTTATGAGACCTAGTAAGTAATTAACTCAATCATCGAATACGTCCTAATGAGCACGACAGTGGATTTAGGAGAATTTGGGGGTCCTGGTTGACATTGTAATTGAACTTAGGGAGGAATTCATCATCACTTGGGTATGCATGATTGGGTAGGTGGATTTGTGACCTTGGACATTTTAATTTCAGATTTTAATACCTTAGTTTTATTAGATTTGTTAATTTGATTGCGATCATATTTTCTCTCCCTCAACCACTCGCCTAGCTTGACCAACGTATCTAATTTCTCACGAATTAGTTGAATTGGTAGCCCAATCCTTGTGTTCGACCTCGGTAATTACTTACCGTGTTTATTTTATTACTTGCGACGACCCGGTACACTTGCCGATGACTCAACACTCGTCCGACAGGAAAGTAAATATGCAGCGAGCCTCAGTTAGAAAATAAACTTGCAGTGAGCCTCAGATCTTGAAAATAAAATTGCAGTGAGCCTCAGAGCTCGACAAAATTCAATTAGTAATCTGAAACCAATGAGAATCCCTTCCTTCTGAAGACAGCGGAACCAAATGCTCCATGGAAAGACTTCCACCAACCAGACCCTTGTTTACCGACCACTCTGAGCCGAGGCATCATTCAATCTTTTAACAACTTGGGTCACCCAAGAATCTGAATCATATGAGGTGGTTGCTATGTTTATTCTCCCAAGCTTATTTTCATCCTTCTTTTGTTGTCTAGTGCATGTTATCTCTTCCATTGAAGTTGAAATACTAAGTCCTTTTGGTTCAAACCATTCATTGGTGCTACCATTAGAATTATCAAATCATACCATTAAACTTATATTTAATTTATTGAGACATGACCATAGTGATTAAACATGAGAGTGAACATGATAGGGGAGTATGAAGGAAAAGCTTCTTGCCTTAATACGAGAATTTAGTTTGTTAAGAGAAAATAACAATATGAGAACAAAATTACAGAAAGGATCATGAAGATTAAAAGCAAAGATAAAGAAAATTACGAGAATCACATAAAATTTACCCCATTGTTGGTCCTTTGATTTTCATTTAATTGATTCCCCACAGCCTTTTGATGACACAGATCTTGGCTTCCGTTTTTGATTCTTCAAACACACCTTCTTCAATCATTCTTTAACAATTTTGCCCCAGTATACTCAGTCGGATAAAATTACCCCAGTGTGGTGAGTGCTTGCAGAAGTGTTGGACCATATCTTCCCCCTAGGCCGCCTTTACAGGTTTTCAGCCTAAGGTTTCTTTACCCTAACTTTTGCCTAGGTTGCCCTTTCAGGTTTACAACCTAGCGGGCCTTTTCTTTTCTCTTGTTTTCATTGTTATTTGCCCTAACTTTTGCCTAGGTTGTTCTTTCGGGTTTTCAACCTAGCGGGTTTTTTTCTCTTTTAATTTCATTGTTCTTTGCCCTAACTTTTGCCTAGGTTGCTCTTTCAGGTTTTCAACCTAGCGGGCTCTTTTTCTCTTTTATTTTCATTGTTCTTTGCCCTAACTTTTGCCCCGGTTGCTCTTTCGGGTTTTCAACCTAGCGGGCTTTTAAGCATATAACTTTTTCACAGCATCAGAGTTTACTGTCCTTGGTAACTCTTCCCCATCCATGTTTTGCAGAATCAAAGCTCCTCCTGAGAATGCTTGTTTGACAATATAAGGACCTTCATAATTCGGTGCCCATTTTCCTCGTGCATCCTCCTGATTAGGGAGGATTTTCTTTAAAACCAGGTCTCTCGTGCAAAATTCTCTAGAGCGAACCTTCTTATTGAAAGCTCTTACCATTATGCTTTGATACAATTGCCCGTGACATATAGCTGCCAGTCTTTTCTCTTCTATCATGTTTAACTGCTCATATCGAGTTTTCTCCCACTCAGATTCTTCTAAATCTGCTTCCATCAAAACTCTTGGCGAAGGGAGCTCTGCTTCGATAGGTGAGACAGCCTTCATCCCGTATACCAAAGAAAAAGGGGTTGCCCCAGTGCTTGATCGTATATTAGTCCGATAAGCATGTAGAGCATATGGAAGCATTTCGTGCCAGTCTTTATAATTTACAACCATCTTGGCAAAGATCTTCTTGATATTTTTGTTTGCTGCTTCAACTGCACAATTAATTTGAGGTCTATAAGGAGCTGAATTATGGTGTTTGACTTTGAAACCATCACAAAACTTTTGAATCTCGGCACCATTAAGATTAGTAGCATTATCTGTGATTATCCTCCTTAATTTTTGCTTCTTTGGAACCACATCTGGATATAAGGGAATTTTATGTGATGCTATCACAGGATCTAAACCTGGCATATCTCTGTAGGACCCTACAAAAACGTCCAGATACTCTTTGAATAGTGCAACCATTTCTTCACGCTCTGGGTTATCCACTATTTTCAACTCCTTTTTGTCTTCCTCGGCTCCCATATTGATCACTTCTGCAACCTCATCATTCGATCTAATCCCTTCTTTTGACCGTTTCACCATCTTTATGAATTCTTCAATGTCTTCTTCTTCCTCATCGGATTCAAGGTTGTATTCATCAACGGCCGCGAGGGAATCAATAAATGAGTTTTCAAAGTTCCTCTCCTAAGGTAAATCTTTAGCGGAAGAAGTATTTCTGGAAGAAAAAAGTCAGGAATAGGAGAAGTATAGGCGAGAGTCTTATTCATGAAAGAAAATCTTAAACAAAGTAAAGAAATGAAAGAGACGGAGAAGAAGCGATGGAACCAAAAGGAAAACACCAGACAAAGTGCTACATTCTAATTCATGTCTCAAACAAAGTAAATATCAGTTCATATTTAGTACAAATGTACAATAAGATAATTACTTCATTGAAATAACATCAACAAATGGTTCAAATTGCCAATTATTGAGAACTTCATCTACTTCAGAGCTCAAGTTTCTTCCTTCTTCAGGCATGTTGGCAGCCATCCCGGTCCGAGATCTGGTATTGTGAACTCGGGTTTGATTGGTGTCACCTTTCCCAGGTCGTACAATGGTTCCCGAATTCTCAGAAGGATGCATCCAAGGATCTCATTTGTAAATCTAAAATTTTGTGTGTGTGTGTGTATGCATGTGCAAGTTAACACCCTTTGTTTGATCGCGAGAGTGTTCTTAGGAAGACTGTCGTATACACCTATAGCAAGGATACTCATCCTGCAATCAAATCTTGTGGTATGGTTCCCTCTAGCTTGAATACAGTTGGTGTCAAGTCCAAGGGAGGATCCACTCCTCGGTAGACCACACCCGTACTAGCAACGTCCTTATTTTTACGCAGAAAACACGTCGTTTTTAGGGTAAAAATATAGTTGATGACGTATCTAAGGGATAATGCACTCCTCGATAGATATCATCTAAAAAACGCTCGACAGACATTGATGAAAACTTCCATTTCATTATAAATATTTCGATACAAATCATGAGTCTTTGATCAAAAGAAATACATTGATAGCTTCCAGCTCTCTCCGAGGTCCACAAAGCACTATGTTAAGAGTCTCATTTTCTTTTTCCTGAACCATTTGGCAAGTTTCCCAAAATGATTGAAAAACTCGGTCACCTTTGGCGGTATCTGAGGGAAATGGTTCATACGAATGTGGATGGATGCTTCTTCAAATCGCTCCACCAGCTGGGAAGTGTGATATTGGAGCTTATCCATCATGTCCTCGTATTTCTTTTCCATTGCTAGTACTCTTTTCGGAACCAAACTTTTCCATTTTCTTGCTATAAGACAAATACCAAAGTCTTCCAACAAATGAGGCACAAACAAAAATGAGTATAGTGAAACAAATATATCTTGTATGATTCATGTTGTATGAGACCCAATGGGGTTGAAAACCCTGATGGGTATGCTGCCAAAGCATCACCTTCATTATGACATATTGCCTATTAGCTGTGCAATAATATTCGAATGTCATTCAGGTTTGAGGCGGCAATGTGACGCCCCTAGTTTTGTGAATATTCACAATGAACATGCATGACAATTTATGCTTATGATGATAGAGAGAGAAAAGAAAAGTACGCCCCCTTTTATCCTAAGCCAGGTAAAACCTAAGGATGGACACACCCTAAGTTAGGACTCTAAACAGGTCGGCCACTAAGTTTGCTCTATTAGTGAAAATTGGGACGGGTCTAGACCTCTAAAAGTCATGGTCCCCAGATTGACCTTATAAGGATCTGATTCATGAATCTAGCCACAAGCAGGGATAAACCCTCTCAATATGACTATTCCATGATCTCATGTACAATCTGAGTGGTGAACCGACAAGTATCAGGGATGTACAAGACATCTTCAATGACAATGTCGGAGCACCGCCTAATCCTTGGGTTTTTGAGCAAGCTCGGGTATAGAGCCAAGAGTGTGTGGAATATGTGATAGTGATGTGTGTGAAGGGGGCATACAAACCTATAACACTTAAAAAACTAAAAAGAAAAGAAAAGACAAGAAAAACCTGCAAAAAAAAAAAAACATAGGTATATAGAAAAATGGTTATAAGTTCTCTACCCTATTGTTAAAATATAGGAAAAAGAAGAGAAAGGAGGAGGAAACAAAAACATCGTTCGTGAAACATATACAAAAGTAACAAGAGTTAAAATGTATATACAACTAACTTTTCTCATTTTCATTTAAATAAAAGGAAAACCCAAACAAGAAGGACAATCCCGACAAACATCACTAAAAAACATTTTTTGTTTTTGTTTTTAATATTTAATTATTGTAAAAAAACAGCAAGATATAGCAATAAAAAGGTAAAACAAATAAGCTACAAGTTATTAAAAATTTGCAAAACTAATTTTTACGGGCTTGACTCTCTTAAAAATGTCCCCAGTGGAGTCGCCATCTGTAGCGACCAAAAAGAAAACCTAATTTTCTTTTAGATAATAAACATGGAGTCGCCACCAACTTTATTTAATTTCGGGAAAGTTGGAAAACCCTTTAAAAAGAACTTTGGGTTCGGGAGTCGATTATGTCTAGGGAATGCATGGAGACTTAACCCAACGGCACCCTGGAACATCCATAAAAATGGATACCCAAAATTAGTTGTGTAAATTATTAGTAACTTGAAAATATTTGTTTTACCCCGAAATTCATTTTAAGGGGAAAAATCACTTTTAATTTTAAGATATTTCGTATTTTTTATCGGCTTTGTGTTTGTGAAAATTTTCGATTAAACCTAAATGAGGTTGAACATGGCACGTAAGTCCATAGAGCAACCTCAAAATCTAAAGGGTTGAGCATGACATTTGTCATAGAGCAACCCAAAAAATAACATTGATTTAATTAAGTATTGAGAACCGGTTGAAGGGGATTTAAGCGATCATCTTTTATTTTAAAGTAAAAAAAATAGTTTTGCCTTATGAAAGTAGAACAAAAATGAAACATTTTAAGTGTTTAGTAACAGTATAGCCATATGAAGATTACTAATGTATCATACATTTCAGCATATGTCAGCAAACAATGAAATAGGAACCTTACGATACACCATTTCTGAAATAGACATAAGAACTCATATGGCAAACATCATACTAACTCATTCAGTTTCAATATCCATGGATTTTCTTTTTGTCATAAACAAAGACATATAAAAATAAGAATGTCAAGAGAAACTCATGAATAATATCAACAAAGAGAACAAGGATTACCAAATGAGAGCAGAATAACAATGATTTTGCTTTCTCCCAGTAGTAAAATTTTAAGATCAAAACCCTTACATTTCAGTTTCACTGACTCTTTTAACTCTCTCTTCTTCTGAAAACTTGGAACCACTCTAATGACAGAGAAAAGAACAAAGAAACTCAAACCCCATCCCTTTTTCTTCACAAAGAAAACATCAGATAAAAATCTCTATCTCCCTCTGTCTTCGTATCTTTTTTCCGTATCTCCTCTTTTTTTTCCCCTTTCGTTCTTCCCCCCTCTCCTTTTATAGATGGAGGAAAAGGCTTCATGCTTCTCCTTACCCAATGGCTTCAAGGTTGGTTTCATGAAACCCGGAGCTTGGGCGGTTCTGAGCAGAGATCGCGTGTGTCCAGATCGAGGTGGCGCGAGCAGAGGAAAATAGGTGATTTGATGTGAAGGTTGCGTGTTTGAAAAGAGAAGGAAGTGTGGTATGGTTAAGATAGTGGAGGAGATGAGGGAGAAGAAGGACCAATGGGTAGAGGAGGTGTAGGGGCGGTTGGAGGTGCGGAATGAGGAAGAGAGGTTTTGACTGATATGTAAAATGGGTTTTTTAGGGTTAGTAGTAGGGCTGCTAGGTTAAAATGAGGGATGATATGAGGAAGAAGAAGGGCCAATGGGTAGAGGAGGTGTAGGGACGGTTGGAGAATGGTAACTAAACCTTATTTCTTCTCTTTCTGTTGATTTTTTTTTCTCCTTCTTTTTTTCCTCCTTTCTTCATTATTTCCTTCTTCTTCTTTCTTTATTTTTTAGTCTCCAGTCTGAAAATAAAATTGCAGTGGACGGAGCCTCCCCGTCCAATCATAAAATTAAGTATGCAATGGACGGGACCTCCCCGTCCAACAGAAAAGTAAGCATGCAATGGGCGGGACCTACACGTCCAACAGAAAATTAAGTATGCAATGGATGGAACCTCCTCGTCCAACAGAAAAGTAAGTATGCAATGGACGGGACTTCCTCGTCCAATCATTATTTTATTTTTCTTCTTTCTTTCTTCACCATTATTTTCAGTCTCCCTGAAATATAATAATAAAATTAGAATTAAAATAAAATGAAGACCGACAAAAATGGGTGTTCACAGTTGCAAAAAGAAACATGGAGTCGCCACCAACTTTATTTAATTTCGGGAAAGTTGGAAAATCCTTTAAAAAGAACTTTGGGTTCGGGAGTTGATTATGTCTAGGGAAGACATGGAGACTTCACCCCACGGCACCCTAGAACATCCATAAAAATAGTTACCCAAAATTAGTTGTGTAAATTATTAGTAACTCGAAAATATTTGTTTTACCCCGAAATTCATTTTAAGGAAAAAAAAATCATTTTTAATTTTAAGATATTTCGTATTTTTTTATCGGTTTTATGTTTGTGAAAATTTTTGATTAAACCTAAATGAGGTTGAACATGGCACGTAAGTCTATAGGGCAACCTCAAAATCTAAAGGGTTAAGCATGACACTTGTCATAGAGCAACCCAAAAAATAACATTGATTTAATTAAGTATTGAGAATCGGTTGAAGGGCATTTAAGTGATCATCTTTTATTTTTACATAAAAAAATAGTTTTGCCTTATGAAAATAGAACAAAAGTGAAACATTTTAAGTGTTTAATAACAGTATAGCCATATGAAGATTACTAGTGTATCATGCATTTCAGCATATGTCAGCAAACAATGAAATAGGAACCTTACGATACACCATTTCTGAAACAGACATAAGAACTCATATGGCAAACATTATACTAACTCATTCAGTTTCAATATCCATGGATTTTCTTTTTTTCATAAACAGAGACACAAAAATAAGAATGTCAAGAGAAACTCATGAATAATATCAACAAAGAGAACAAGGATTACCAAATGAGAGCAGAATAACAATGATTTTGGTTTCTCCCAGTAGTAAAATTTTAAGATCAAAACCCTTACATTTCAGTTTCACTGACTCTTTTAACTCTCTCTTCTTCTGAAAACTTGGAACTACTATAATGACAGAGAAAAGAACAAAGAAACTCAAACCCTATCCCTTTTTCTTCACAAAGAAAACATCAGATAAAAATCTCTCTCTCCCTGTCTTCGTATCTTTTTTCCGTATCTCCTCTCTTTTTTTTTTCCCTTTCGTTATTCCCCCCTCTCCTTTTATATATGGAGGAAAGAGCTTCATGCTTATTCTTACCCAGTGGCTTCAAGGTTGGTTTCATGAAATCCGGAGCTTGGGCGATTCTGAGCAGAGATCGCGTGTGTCCAGATGGAGGTGGTGCGAGCAGAGGAAAGGATGTGATTTGAAGTGAAAGTTGCGTGTTTGAAAAGAGAAGGAAGTGTGATGCGGTTAAGATAGTGGAGGAGATGAGGCAGAAGAAGGACCAATTGGTAGAGGAGGTGTATGGGCGGTTGGAGGTGTGGAAGGAGGAAGAGAGGTTTTGTTTGATATGTAAAATGGGTTTTTGAGGGTTAGGAGTAGGGTTGCTAGGTTAAAATGAGGGAGTAGATGAGGAAGAAGAAGGACCAATGGGTAGAGGAGGTGTAGGGGCGGTTGGAGAGTGGTAACTCAACCTTCTTTCTTCTCTTTCTGCTGATTGTTCTTTTCTCCTTTTTTCCTCCTTTCTTCATTATTTTCTTCTTCTTCTTCTTCTTCTTCTTTATTTTTTAGTCTCCAGTCTGAAAATAAATTGTAGTGGACGGAGCCTCCCCGTCCAATCAAAAAATTATGTATGCAATGGACGGGACCTCCCCGTCCAACAGAAAAGTAAGCATGCAATGGACGGAACCTCCGCGTCCAACAGAAAATTAAGTATGCAATGGACGGGACCTCCCCATCCAACAGAAAAGTAAGTATGCAATGGACGGAACCTCCGCATCCAACAGAAAGTTAAGTATGCAATGGACCATCCAACAGAAAAGTAAGTATGCAATGGACGGGACTTCCTCATCCAATCATTATTTTCTTTTTATTCTTTCTTTCTTCACCATTATTTTGAGTCTCCCTAAAATATAATAATAAAATTAGAATAAAATAAAATGAAGACGGACAAAAATGGGTGTTCACAGGTAAAGAGGCCCCTGACATATCACCAAGAAAAAGTAAGGAAAGCTTCAGAGGAGGGTTCGTGATTTCTTGAAGCCCAAAATCCTTCGTTAAGCTCCAATTTGCGAGCCAATCCACACATCTATTCCCTTCTCTAAACGAATGCTTGAACTCTATCCTCCACTGTAGTAACACTAACTGTTTGATTTTGGAAATTAGTGGAAATTTTGGATGCTTGTTGGCTTCATCTACAATGGATTTTATAGCAAACATAGAGTCACATTCTACTATAATGTCTCTGTATCCTGCATTCCAAGCAATGCATAAACCAACATAGATAGCCCAAATCTCAGCTGATTGAGCAGTGTAGTGGCCTATGTGAAATGTGAAGCCTGAGATCCATTCGCCATTGCATCTTCTGAAGAGCCCTCCGCATCCAGCATTGCCTAGATTTCCCTTTGAGGCTCCATCGGTGTTGAGCTTGATCCAACATGGGGCAGAGAAACTCCAACAGATGTCCTTTGAAAATGAGTTTGGAGTGCAGTCCGGAAGAGAGTTCACATTGCTATTTGACAATTTTATGTTCCCTCTGTTTGAGAATTTTATGTTCCCTCTCTTCAAGTAAAAATATCCAACATAAAAATTTCAACGAATCCACTTTGTCTCCAAACTTCTCCTTAATAAAATGCTAACAACACTTTCATATAAATGTTTTATCACATTCTTTTTGTTGAGTCACATCTCATATTCTCTTTAAATATGATTTAAAAATAAAGAATATGAAAGGTGATGTAATAAAAATGTGTTAAAAATGTATTAAAATGTACATTTCTAGATCCTCTTGCCTTAAAAAGAGCCGAGAATCGATCGGACGGTCCATATTTAATGCCATTATATAAAATAAAAAAAAACAAAAAAAAAACCAAATATGATATTTTCCACGACCTCGTTTCCAGCTTCACTGCCAAATAAGGCCGCCCATTCCAACCTTTGAAGGACCAGAATTTATTGGCTCTCCTAAAATCCCCAAATTACAAGGCGGCTCCTAAACATGCTCATTCTTCCGGGTTTTAGAAGACCCACAAGTGCTCCTGCCACTGTGAAGTAGCTTCCCGCAAGAACTTGGTAAACATTTGATGCATGTTAAGATGAAAAGTAAGACTAGAAACAAAGGAATTAAAGGCGTTTGTTTCACCGAGGCAGCCATCCCTGCAAAGTTGAAAACAATTTGAGCTACTAGTAGAAATATATATATATATATATATATATATATAATAATCGAATAAACTATTTTGCATAAGAAAAATCGAGTGCCTGATCCAATGAGAGGAGGTGGTGGAGGAGACCTTTGAATCAATTCAAACTTCAAATTACGTGGGTTGAACTGCTCTGATCCTTAGCTCTTCTCTGATTAAAATTGTATTGAATGACTAAATTGGGTTGTCAATCAACAACAATACCCAAAAAAACCCAAGAAAGAATGGCATAACGGAGGGGGGACCCTCACCGTAGGAAGGAGACATGGTGGACGGTGCGTGCGCGGCGGTTGCAGGCTTCCAAACACGACGGTGAATGAACCACGGCGGCACCGATCTAAGAGAGCGATGAAGGGGACGTAGAAAAAATCAGATTTGGGGCTTTTTTTATTTTTTATTTCTTTTATTTAATGGCATTAAATCTGGACCGTCCGATCGATCCATTGCAGGCTTCCAAACACGACGGTGAATGAACCACGACGGCGTCGATCTAAGAGAGAGATGAAGGGGACGTGGAAAAAATCAGATTTGGGGCTTTTTTATTTTTAGTTTTTTTTTATTTAATGGCATTAAATCTGGATCGTCCAATCGGTCCAGATTGAAGGGCGGGAGAGAGCTGGAGAGAGACAATGCAGGAGAGAATTCGGATTCCTATCGGAATCCATATAACTCCGATCGTAATTCTTCCGTATTTGTTTCAGCCACCAATTTAGGGGTCAATGACTCTATCGCTATTTGCAAATTAATTTTGATAGCTTACGTATTAAACGTCATAGCAGCTTCTTCCTAACATAGATAGATTATATAATTTTTAAAGAGTAACATACACACATTGTTTTTAAAGAGTAAAGACAGGAGCTTCTTCCTATCATACAATTGCATGGCTTACTAGTTACTAACAGAAGTCTATAAAAATAAAAAAAACAAAAGTACATTCACCATAAATAAGTCAAAATGGTATTTTAAATTTAATAATAATTCAATAAAAGCATTAAGAATCCAGGAAAATAATTTCGACTAGTCCAGAGGCTCTCCTGAACCGCACCATATCTCTTATCAACTCTAACTCTGTCTCTAATTCTTCGTTTAAAGCAGCAGACTTCACAGTCAACTCTTGTAGCACAGGAGAACGTAGAAGTAGAAATAAGATGAAATCTAATTCAGACCTCATACCAGAGAAGCCTTCTATCCTCACACGTGGCAGTTGCAGCTCAGATGAACACCTCCAATTGGCATCTTCCTCAAAAAAAGTGTCTGCTGATAAACCAATCTGCTGCTCCTCAGGGCAAGCCTACGAGCAATCGTAACTCACCAGATCTTAGAAACTCCCAACAATAGATCAAGAACTTAAAAGATTCAAGCAAATGCTCAAAGCTAAACTGGTTTGCAAATTCTACAGCTTAATAACTTAATATAATTATGAATAACAAAATATGTAGGTCTTGTAAGAAAAATCATGTTATAATGAGTACTCACCAATATTTCAAGGTCTTGTAGAATAGGAGAGCTTCTTAACAGGTATAGAGCAGCTGAAATTTCGTTTGCATCGTTGAAGTTTATGCTTGTGGAAAGATAATTTAGATCCATGCATGCTCTAGGAAGCATATGTGGCACAACCCCAGCTGCCAAATACTGGAGCAGAAAGAAGAAACATAAGAATGGTTCCAAATCAGTATATAATGTATTTAGCATTAACAGATCTAGAGTTTTGTGCACATGAGCATGGTTCTTTTTAAATTTGCCATCTTAATTCTTAAGAGCAGGGTATCATTAGACTCTGGTTACTGCAGCACATCAATACATCAAACTTTACAGGCAAAAACTAACACTGCCATTCCTATATTCTAATTCAATATTCGAATGCGCAAGAATTCAACAGATAATATTCACAGAACTAGATAAATTGCTCTTGAAATGTGATGCTAGAAGAACCATACCTTTAAAAAATAGCACTGAACCTGTAGCCTTCGTACATGAGGTAGTTGAGCAAAAAATTTGAGCAAATTGCTAGAAGATCCATGCAATGTAATTTGGAGGTTGTCAAAGTTCAAAAACGAACCGATGGACACCACAGCTAATTGAGAAGTGTTCCTAAAGTTCACATCCTCAAATGTACCTCCAAAGTCAAAATACTGAAGATTTTGTGCATCAATATTAAGACGAGTGAAACCATCAAAGTTTATCAATGTCAACCGTTCTAGCAGACGGCAGCTGGATATCAAGTTTTCAACCACATCTTGAGCCAACGTAACATGCTGCAAATCAAGACTCTTCAAGTTACTGAAGCCAAGAAATGTTGATGGAGGTCTAAGACAACAATTAAACAATTCCAAATGAGTTAAACTTTGACAAGCAAATAAGCATGAAGGTATCGTATAGCGTTGCCCTTTCCAGATTTCCAGCACAAGCTCTTGGATAGACCTACGGCACAGATGAAGAGTCCACTTATTAATATCAGCAGCACCGACGATGAGATCACAATGGGAGAGCTTGAACTTTTGATTGGCCCGGAATGAAGTAAAAGTACATGATCAATGATTCTCGCAAACTTGTCCTTCATAATTGAATGATCTTGGGAAGCCACAGGGAGACATTGGCTATCAAACGCAAGATTTCATAGTGTGCCCCATCTGTACCTCCATTTTCTAGATAAAATGCTTGTCCTCACTGCATCCCTAATTGACAAGTGTGAGAGAACTTGATCGATGATATGATCTGGTAAGCAAGTGATTCTATCTTGCTCCACATCTGTTAAGTAAGGAGGCTGGGATTGTTTTCTTCGCTGGATACATTCATACAACAGGATACAGGAATCAGAAAACAAACTAGGTTACTGCATTTAAAACATTAGCCAAAAAATTCTCCTTATTTAAGCTACAATGGCTTTACTTTCAATCTGCTTGAAGGTGTCATTGGATTAAATGAAATTGAGAAGTTATTTGGACAAAATATCAGTCTAAATACATCCATTTGCCCCAGATTTTATTTCTACATTGTCACTCCTAACAAAAGATATACATTGTTTTTGAAACAGTTCTCCATTAATTTCATTTTGGAAAATACTAAACTGCCATAATTTTTTTTCCGGAATGAGTTGCCATTTTTATGGAATCTTCGATAGATGAGTAGTCCCCACTACCATACCTTTCCAACAAACACTCTTGAATCTTGGCTAAATTCTTTTTTTTCTTTCTGACTGTAGCATTACTCTTTCATTTTAGGCTCTAAAACATGCACTTTCATAACATATAACTCTGTCATTCAGATAACCGCGAATAGAAATATCATTGAAAACTTGTGTCAAGAACTTACAAAGTTCATGCTGATGTATCATTGAAAACTTTTGTCAAGAACATCCAATTCATGCCAACATCAAGCTTTTAAAGATCAACTGACCACCAAAACAACAAGAAGAGAAAAAAAAGCAAAATATTAAACAGGAGAGGCTTTGGAAACATTTTGTAACTTAACCTAATGGAAGCATATCTTGTTTATGCATGTCCAGAGAAGCAAAACAGTTACACTCAATCTTTCTTTATGGCAGCGATAGATTCAATTTGGCTTTCTTTTAAAGCTCAATTTGACAGGGGAAAAAAAATATCATGAAATTGGAAGTTACCATGTTGAGCTACCAAGTGATTCCACGCAAATCTTGAAAGTGATTGCTACAACAACAACAAAATCTTCAATTCATTAATCAGAGTAACAACAACTAACTACAAAAAAAAAACATACTTATGTAAATTGGCTCAGAAATAGAATAACTGAGAAATACTGAATGGTAAAACCCTAAGTGAAAGGAGTGGCGGCACTGCTTGATCGACGATATATTAATTGCAATTGGGAATTGGAAACATGAATTGCAGGGAAATCGATGATAAAATGGTGGAGCAAGAACGGAAAAGGAGACACTTACTTTACTGAAGAGAATCAAAATCGCTTGAACGGGGTTGATTCAAAGTTAGAAACTTGAACCCTAATTTGGAGTCTGTGAAGTGAAAAGGACAAACAAAGTGATGAATATATAGGGGAACGGAGTGGAGGGCAGGGAATGGATCCTGTTTGGGTGATGACAATGTAGTATAACATTAAACTGTCCAAACATGTGATTGAAAAAAGTGATTGTGTTATACAATTTAAGGATGTAACTGTGACCAACACCATATATAATTTAAAGATATAGCTTTCCTTCCTACTTTGCTTAAGTCAAATTAATTCACATTCTGAAATAAACAAGTGTAAAGACGATTAAATTAAATAATAAAAACAAGTAAAAAAAACAAAAAGGGGTTGGGTACCATGGCTCCAAAGGCGAGGCCAGCAATGACAGAGTTTTCAACTGAAACTGCCGCAAGTTCAAGCTCACCACACCAATCTGACCAGTAAATGTGAGAGTGAGAGCACCAAGTGAGTTTCCATAGCTTCTTTGATTCCTTCTTAGAATTATAATTGCAAGAACTAATTCAAGGGAATCAATAGCAATTCTCAACCTTTATTCTAGGAATCATCAATTCCACACACATTGAGCAACAACAAAGGGAGAACACAACACAATTATCGTCACCACCGCTGCAACAACCGCCACCCTTACCGTCAGCACGACCACTATCAATGTCGCTATTGTTGCCACCACTAGTATGGTCACCATCAGTGTCGTCGTCACCATTGCCTTCACCACCACCGCTGCTACGATCGCTACCACTGTCGTCATCATCGTCGTGAAATTTATACAATTTACGCTCTAATTTTTTTTTTATATAAACCTAGAATTTACTATTAGGTAAAATAGCTACATTGGTTATATACATTTATTTTTATTTTTCATTGGTCTTATATGTTTAGTTTTCGTTTTCATGTTATTGTTTTCTGTCAATTTCAATCTTACAAAGTGATATCAAATGTCATGTGTCGGATTAAGGTGATAGTCATGTCAGATCAAAACTGATGGCATTAGGTCAAAATTGACGAAAATGACTAATGTGAAAACGGAACTAACGTGTAGGACCAATTTGAAAAATAAAAAACTTATAGGATTAATATGAAAAATAAAATAAACGTATATGACCAATTTACTTATTTTGTCTAGAATTTATGATTCTAAATCAATACATTTCTAATAGAATTGGAATTGAAATTAAAATTAAAATTTGAGTAAATGTTGGAATTGGCCCCGGACAAAAAAACATGGTGACATTTTTCTCATGGACCAAAATTTCATCGTGTTTTTTGTCAACGGTCGGTTTGGACCTTTATTCTTAAAATTTTATGATTAAACTAATCATTTGTTCCTATACGTAAAACTGACTTTGTATTTGTTCTATATACATGAAATTTTTTGAAATCGGTCCTTATATGTACAATTATTTTTTATTTGGTCCTCGTTGCAATATTGATGTTATAAAGTCGTTTTTGGAGTTAAAATATAGGAATTGTAACACCCCGACTTTTCGCTGCTTTCTAATATCAGAAATTTATATAATTATGTTTATATTTTTATCTGAGACTTAGAAAACCATTTTAAATAAACGGAGTTTACCACTCAATCCTACTTGAATGTAGGAAGCTACGATTAAAATTTAGGTTGGAAAGTCAGGTGAAACCCGACCTGCGAATTCCATTGACGGTATAATAATACTGCTCAAAAGACCTAATTTTAATTCGTGAACTAAAGACTTAAGTTTAGTATTTTATTTTCTACAATTCTGTATTTTTAGAATTTTTTTCATAAAAAAATAAAATAATTTACGTATCACGGGCGGAAAACGTAATCGGGTAGACGACGGAAGGGAAATTAGGGTTTCTAAGAGTAGATAGAGGGTTTATCTTAGGATTTTGAGATGATTCAAGGGGATGAATCATATTTTTAAGTCTAGAAGGTTTTTCAGGGTTAAATAGAAAATTTAGAAATTTTATGGTTAAGTCCCTGAATTTTCTGTAAATTACCCTTTTGTCCCTAAATTAGTTTTTTAAGTTTTTTCAAGTGGAATGGGCTAGAATCCTTGTTTCCAATCTCAAATGGTCGTGGCTTAGAAGCCCAAAATTTTCTAGTTCATGGTTTGATTCCATAAAGCCATTTAAGTTTCCTTAAGTTTCCTATCTTAAGCTTAATGCTTAAATTTTCAAGTGGGCCCCACAAGAATGAATCCAAGCCCAAAATAACCCAGCCCATGCGCAAGCCCATGTGAATTGTGGCTGCCTCATTGTTGTTGGATTCATCATGTTGATTCTAGAGTTTTCTATAAGTTTCTACAAGTTTCTACTTTATTCTTGATTTTTCCACAATATTCTTGATTCTTCCCAAGTGCATGAATCATCCTAATCTATTTTTGACTCATAAATTCAGCCAACAAAGTCAAGATAAGCTAGCATTTAATGTGGCAAAATCATCATCATGACACTTTATTGATAATTTGCAAACTAGTCCTTCAACTATTGGAATCTTTGCAATTTGGTCCTTAGAACTTAATTGCATTTTGATCCTTGAACATGACAACTCACCATCATCTAGAGTCTTCCTAATATGGCGCCACTCTCACTATAAATACCCTACTCTCACTTTTCATTTAGTTTCTTTTGTCATTTGCTTCCAAAACTCTAAAGTTTACAAGTTCCTTAGTTCTAAGTTGTAAAGCAAGTTCTTGGATTTCCTTTGTCATTGATTTTCAAGAGGTAAATCCTAATCTTCATTCTTAATCATGTCTATGTTCTTTAGTAAGTTTCTTGATTCAAGGCTTGTATCATAGTTGTTTATCACTTTAAAGTTTCTAACCCTAGAACTTTGAAAAGTCATAATAAATTCTAGAAAAATCTAATAAGGATGAAACCACTTTCTATCTTCTTGATATCATGCATATTATCTAAATCCAATAGCATGATGTAATCAAAAATTTCTTTCTTGAAAACCTAGCTTTGGCCGAACCTATCACCTTAGGGTTGGTAGAGTTTTGTTCATGTGTTTTCATGTATGATCATGTATTCTATATGGCATGTATGACTACACACTCTAATCCATGTTAGTCTCTTAAAATGAATATTTTACTCAAAAATATTTGTTTTGGCCGAACCCTAAGTGGGTAAGTTTTGTTGAGTTTTGTTCATGGTTTTCATAAATGATCTTAGAAATCAATCTCTTAGTATGTATGCTTTATAAATCCAAGTTGATTTGTTAAACTAAGAACCCTAGCTCTATGAACCTATTAAGGCCGAATCTATGTATAAAAGAGTTAGGAAGTTTTGAGTTTTAAACTTAGTTATTTAGTCACTAATCTATGATTTAGGTTAATCAAGGATCATTAATCCATAACTTAATCATGATTAGAAGTTTTAGTCATTCAAAAACCCTAGAGGCCGTGACTATGTATTAGGGTTTAGAATGTTTTAGTTTCTTGAGTTGTAACTATTTGGTTGTAATGGTTGAAGGTTAGTTGAGTACGACGTTTACGAGGTAACCGAAATTCGAAGGAATCTGTAAGTTCATCAAGGAGTCTTCAAGAGGTAAGGGGAGCTTACCTGAGGGATTTTTCTTAATAACTATTTGCTTGTGGTGTGGTTTATATGATTTATATGTGGTTGTGGTTATTGGTTTTGTTAGTGGTGTGGCTTATACGATTTATATGTGGTTGTGGTTATTGGTTTTGTTATTTACGTGGTGTGGTTTATCTGTGTATTGGTGTGGAGTTGTGTTTAATTTATTTAATTATTTGCAATTGTATATTATCTTGCTATGATGCATGATCTGCCTGGGAAATATCTCGTGATATAACTGTTGGTTGATGTGTGAGAAGCTTTGATAAATGGTCAGTGCTCAATTAAAGTTAATCGGATAAAAGCTTTAAGAAGCTACGCAAATTATATTCAATGTTTTAACGGCAAAATATTGATATATAATATTAAAGGAATTTTATTTTGAGGAAAATGAGGAGTTTTGGAAAATATTTTAGCACTGCTAGATTTTATATAAGAAAACCCGGAATATTACAAAATATTCTTTTATGAAATTAATTGGTGAAAATAAGTTAATCATGATTTTAGAAAATTAATTAAGTGGAAAAAGTTAAGTTTTGGCTTAAAAAGCCTTAAAAATAATATTTGACGGCAAATTTGGAAAAGTGTAGACGGCAAGTATTTTTGAAACAACAGTGCATATTTTGAGGAGAATAAACCTCAAGTGACTCATTGGTTTGTGAGAAACTAAGTTTTATGATTTAAGGATTTTATAATGAATTTCTACCTTGGAAAAAGAATTTATGAAAAATCAAAAGTTGATTCAACCGTGTTGAAAGTACAGTTGGACTTAGTAACCGAGATGTCGGGGTACTAATGTTCTTATGACGTTATCCTATTTTGGATTTGTTTTTCACAGACGACGTAAACGACGATATGGAACTTAGTAACCGAGAAGTCGGGGTACTAGTGTTCTTATGAGGTTATAGACTTGGTGTCTAGTAGGTAGACGGTGTGTCTACTTTACGACGTAATAATCGACGGTAAAAGATTTATAATGTTTTCTATCACCACGAACCTATGACTGATTGCAAGGTCTAAGGGCTTCGTGATTGAGCACTCGGGCTATGAGGTCCTGTGTTGTTAATAAAAGTTGTAAAGATGTTTAAAACGATGATGGGTCATAAGCTTTTGAGAGCTTTGACAAATAAAGATTGAACACAAAGAAAACGACGAGAACAAAGTGTTTTTCTTGCATGCATTTTGGCAGACGTGCCTACGAGGTTAATCATGATATCTTGGTGATATTCATGTCTCGACGTATTTGTTAATCATGGTATCTTTATGATATTCCTGAAATCGACGTGTTCATTGTGCCTTTGGGCAATCGACGTACAATGAAATTCATTGTGCTCAAGGCAATCGACGTACGATGAAATCAGGGTATTTTATGATATTCATGTAATCGACGTATTCATTGTGCCTTTGGGCAATCGACGTACAATGGAATCATGGTATCTTATGATATTCATGAAATCGACGTGTTCATTGTGCCCTTGGCAATCGACGTACAATGAAAAAAAATCCATAAATCGACGTTCTCACTATTCCGGACAGTGGGTTATGGTAAAATCGACGTGCCTCTGTTGGCAAAAATCGACGTGCCTCTGTTGGCAATCGAGCTTGATCAGCTCATTTTGAAATGGCGTTGGGGGTCTCCGGAGATTAAGTGTGAATGTGTAGATGATATATTGAAGTGTTCATGCATAGTTTTCCAACGTTGATGTTTGGGGTGTGGAACCCATTGATAAACTGTATGCTGTAGTATGGATTGCTTAGGATGTTATAAACATGTATATGTGTATGTGTCTTCTTTTGTGTCGTGCATTTAGTTATTTTGTTAAATCCATATATTGGTGTCTCACCCTTACAAACATATCAGTGCCGCACAAGGGATGAGATCTCTACAAAAGGAGAAGGTCGACTAGTTCGAGACATCTTTGTCTGCTGCTCAGGTTGTTGGTAGTGTCAGTTAGTTACGACCAGCTTAGGTCCTATTGAGTTATGTTATGTTTTGAAAGTCACTAAACTGATAATGATCTAGATGTTAAAACATATGAGGCATATAGTTGTATAACTTATATAAAGTATGTAATTATGTGTGGTTTGATTTCGTTGTTGTTGTCTTGAGGAAGAAAAAAATTTATCACCATATTTTGAACGTTGAGAAAACATTATTTTCCGAAAGCAACCAGGAAATTAAATTTTATTTCCGTAAACGGGTAGAAATGTGATGACCCGAGTTAGGGTGTCACAGGAATCAAATTGAAAATGGCCATCACGTTTGCAAATGACGTTAGCATCAATAAATGATGATGATCAAATTAAAAATAATTATACATATAAGGACCGATTTCAAACTTCAAATTTTATTTTGCAAACAGACTTATGGAACATTTCCAATGAGAGTTACTTAAGAAATATGAACTGACTTTTTATACGGTAGTAGTAATATTGGAGTACCGATTATACGACATCCCGCTTTAAGCATCATTACTTAGAGCATCTTTAGTGGGAGTTCCTAAAGGGTTTCTTAATAATAAAATATTATTACAATATGACACATGTGATCTTGGATTCCATAAATTAAAATTGAGTTCCTTATCTAAGGAAACTCAAAAGAGAGTTCCATAACAGTTAAATAAATATATTTTTTTTTGCATTTGATAATATAAAAGTAGGTGAGAGAAAATTTGATGTGGAAGAGAGAGAAAAGTTAAGAAACTTAGAATTAGAAACTCCTATTGGATGAAAATTGAGTGGATGTCATAAACTCTCAACTCTCATGGATTCACTTAAAAACTTAAAATGAGTTCCTTAAAATTTTACCATTGGACATAAAAGTAGTTGGGTTCTTATAGAAGCTAGCACTCTAACTTTTTTGGGAGAGATGCTCTTAAAGAAGTATATATGAAAGTGGCGTGTTTCTAAACGTTTTCATATATTTTTTCCCCAAAAATCCTGCGAAAAACACAAAATAAAGGTAATTTTGATAAAGATGTCGCTTCCAATTGGTTAAACCGCAAGACCCGAAACTTAGTTGAAAACAGCCTCAAAACTTCGTTTAGTTAAGAAAACATATCAAACGATAGCAACATAAGATGGAATTTAATCCAATAATAGGTCATGAAAGGTGGGTCTGTTTGCTTTGTTTCCACTTTCATATTTTCATTTTTTATTTTCAAAAATAATTACAAAACTGCTATCTTGTTTTCATTTTGTTTCCTGTTTTCAAAAATTTATACAGGAAACACTGAAAACAACTTTTTCTGTTTTCACTGTTTCTTGTATAAATTTCTGAAAACAGGAAACATAATGGAAACAAGGTGACAGCTTTGTAATTATTTCTGAAAACGAGAAATGAAAACAGAAAACTGGAAACGAAGCAAACAGACCATTAGAAAAATGGGTATCACCTGGGCCCAGCTTCCCTTGCAGAACTTAGGTGAGAAAAAAAAAACTTATATGCTATTTATAAGTTTATTTATTATTAATTTAGATGATAAGTTTTATAATAATAGTATTTATTAAGTATGTTGGGTTTATATTATGCTAATTTAAAACAGATTTATTGTTAACATAATAATTGTTATCAATCTTAATTTTACCTATAATTTATTGCTCTAATTTCCAAATATTTCTAAATTATTCCTAAAAAAATAGATTCTTTTCCAAATATATATATTGCTTATAGAATATTATTGATAACACATGTGACTATTGTTGTCATCGAGACAATTTTCAAAATTAATACTACTTAAATTCTATTTGAGACCAACTATGTCTATGTTAGAAGGTATGTTGAATGGATTAGACATATTATTTATTGAGATTGAAATATTAGAATTATTTCACTATCAAACTTTGATAAATGATTTTACAACTCAAAAGACCATGAAAATGAAATGAAGATTTATCAATTACATTAGATTAGACCCTTCTAGAAGTTATGTGTAAGACCCTAAAATTTCTATCGACACAACCTAGGCTACCTATTGATGGGAAGTTGTAGCAACAAAGTTCACTCCTCACTCCCTCCCACACAAGGCCAGCCCAACACCTATTGAGACCTAAAGGCTAAAGCAAACACTGAAGCGAGGTCTTTTTAAATCTAATAAAGCAAGACTCGCACGTTTTTTCACTGAGAACTCAACTCACAGAGAGACAGCGTTAGCATGTCGGCAAACGACACAAAGAGGCCGCATGGTCAATCAGTCACAGATGTTGGAACCAAAGTGATTTGGATTTAATTAATCTCTAAGTTTTGATGTTAACAAAAGGATTAAATTTGCTTGGCAAAGTGTTAGTTGAGATCTAACAAGGTTATTCAGTTTTTGCAGGATTACTTGAATCATATAAGTCATTAGAAATCTTGTATAAAGTTCTTTTTTTATCTGTTTGGACTGAGAAAGAGAATTCACGTCCAATCAAATAGACGAGTTGATAAAAAATGTTTGGTAATTTTACTATCTGTTTATTTGAGTAGACAAGAGTTTAAGTAGACGGGACTTAAAATTTTCCGAGTAGACGTGCTCAGTTTGCGACGTCAGCAGACGGAAGTTGTTAATAGAATAGAATAGACAAAAATAATTAACAAGCATATGATCTCTAATTTCCACGTCATTAGATGGACATCAAAATTACTCACTGATAAGTGTGATTTCACCTCATATTTCTTTATCATATTGCATGCATTTTCATGTAGTTTAGGACTTTTTAATTTGATTTTTGTCAGTTTTTACCTTGGAACGGGTAAGGCGGTTTTGTGGTGTTTGTGTGCAGAAATTGAGGATTAAAATGCTCAGGATCATTTATGTTGGAGCTTGCATGAAGACGGAGCTTGAAAAGTAAGAAAAATGAGCCAAACAGAGCCCATCACGGCCACGATCCAGCAAGGCTGAAAAGAAAAGAACGAAAAAGTCAGAACCTGTCACGGTCAGGCTGTGATGGCCATCACGGCCGTGACAGGCCATCAATGCCAAGTTTTCCAAGACAGAATCTGTCACGGCCTGGCCGTGACAGCCATCACGGTCGTGACAGGCAATATCAAGAATTTTAAAAGCTGATTTGATCTGATTTTGTATTTCTTGGGACTCAAGTTAACCTACTCTATAAATAGGGTAATTAGACTCAAAAATAGGGGAACTTGGGCTGCTACCTTAGGCAAAAACTAGGATTTCTCTTCTTCTCCAATTTCTTCTTTTAGGTTTTCTTTTTATGCTTTTGTTAATCAAGCTTGCTATGAATATGACAATGCTTGAGTAGTCTTTATATTTCTAGGAATTGGGGCTATGCCCAAGATTTGTTTTGTGTTATGAATTGACGTTTTACTTCTTGTTAATTTCAATTCGCTTTCGATTTGATTCCTATTGCATGAATTACTTGTGAATCTGGTGCGCACTTATTTGCATGTCGGGGAACTTAGCGATGAACTTAGGTATTAGATCTATAGGGATTGAACTTAGGACTTAAATCACAAGAGTTAGAAGCGGTCCTTCGAGGGTTCACTGAATTGTCACAAAGCTTAAAGGGTTCGATTTAAATTCAACTACCACGAGAGTAGGGGTTGGTTTAATTGGGCACGGTTCTCGTATTCCGAGAGGGAACATTAACTTATTTAGGATAAATTCACCTTCAAAGCAAATTTCGATAATTAACAAGAGGGGTAGTCAATTTAGTAACATGAACAGTCTTGTTGGTAACCCAATTCTTGGGAATCCCTTCTGATATTTTGAAATCTCAGATTTGATCTACTTTCCTATTTTGTTCTTGATTTCGTTTTAATTGTAACTTTAAATTTGATTTGCTACTTGATTCAAAAACCAAACCTTTTCCAAATCTTTATCTTTTTATAGTCTAGTTTAATTGATTTAATAATTAATTGTTAATTGAGATCACGGTCCCTATGGGATCGATCTTTTTATTACATGACGACGAAGCCGTTCACTTGCGGATTCGCGCCCCATCAAGTTTTTGGCGCCGTTGCCGGGGATTGTGCTTTCTTGAATTTCAATCTAATTTTTAAATTGATTTTTCTGGACTTTTTTTATTTAATTTTTTTTCTTTCTTTTTCTAGTGTATCTACCTCTCTCTTTGCAGGAATTTTTCTCTCTTATGCGAAGATTCCAAAGTCTCGGAAATCTTATTGAAGTTGACCCCGAGATTGAAAGGACCTTTCATAGACGTGGGAGACTACAAAGACAAAGAGCGAGAGAAAGGTTGATTCCCATTCCACTCATGACGAATCTACCGGATATCAAACCACTGAAGGACTACGCAGCTCCAAATGCTAGGGGTTTGCGAACTAGGATTGCTAGGCCAGAAATTGAGGCGGAGAACTACACTATACCGCCTCTGTTAATTGGCATGATTAGGCAACATCAATTTGGAGGATTACCCTCGGAGGACCCGACTGATCATGTGGAGACATTCTTGGAGTTCACCGATGCAATAAGAATTCGAGGTGCCTCGATTGATGCTATTCGCTTGAGGTTATTCCCCTCCTTAATGACTGGAAAGGCAAAAGCTTGGTTGAAGCAAGTGCCCGCTAATACTTTGTCAACTTGGGACAAACTAGAGCAGGCATTCTTGGAGAAATTCTTCCCTCCATCCAAGAATGCTTACCTACGAACTCAGATCACCGGCTTCTTCCAAAAGGACGGAGAATACTTATCCGAAGCTTGGTATCGTTACAAAGGATTGTTAGAGTCTTGCCCACATCATGGGCTCGAGAGGTGGTTGTTAGTGCATACCTTCTACAACGGATTGGATTACTCTTCGAAGGTGTCACTTGACTCCACAGCTAGTGGATCCTTTATGAATAGACCTCTGACTAAAGTGTTCAATATCATTGAAAACGTAGCCACCAACTATCACCAACGGGGTTAGGAAAGAGGTAATAACCCGAAAAAGCTTTCGGGGGGTAAGTTTGAAATGAATAGCACTGATCCTATTATGTCTAAATTTGACTTATTGAATAAACGCTTTGATAAGCTTGAAAAGGCTAATGTGAGATCAATAGGTGCTACTAACGTTGTTTGTGAGATTTGTGGAATGCAGGGACATGACATAATGGAGTGCCCACATGATATTGCTCCTGGATCCGGTGCTTCGAGAGAATAAGTGAACTCTTGTCACAACTTCTATGACACAAACCCGAAGTTGCCAAACTATGCTCCTCCAAATCCTTACAACCAAGTGAGGAAGAATAATCCTTATCTCTCCTACGGGAACTACAACAACATGCCGAACCATGAATTCCAAGAAGGCCAAGGTAATAGGAAACCCGCATCGGGGTATCCTCAGGTACAAATGTCTAAACTTGAGTCTCTTTTGGAAAATTTTGTTGAAACTCAAACAAAGCAAAATGAAGAGTTTAGGCAATAAGGTAGGGCAGTCAATGAGGCAATAAAAGAGTTAGCATCTAAGGTAGATAACTTAGCCATCCATAATAAGATGTTAGAAACTCAGATTGCCTAACAAGCTAGTACATATTCTAGAACTAATGGTA
Organism: Sophora flavescens; assembly: GCA_030762895.1. NCBI lineage: Eukaryota > Viridiplantae > Streptophyta > Magnoliopsida > Fabales > Fabaceae > Sophora > Sophora flavescens. The sequence continues at coordinate 47,177,974 of CM061066.1, read as the reverse complement.
CGTTTCCAGGACAACCCGAAGTTAATCCCAATGAGCATTGTAATGCTATATACTTGAGGGGTGATAAGCTTGGGGTAGTTGAAAAGGATGTGGAATGTGAGGAGGACATGAGTGAACAAGAAGAGATAGATCCAAAGTATGTCCCTCCACCACGTTTCCAACCCCCAATACCTTTCCCACAAAGGTTGGTCAAGAAAAAGCAAGTAGAAAAAGAAACAAAGAGCTTAATTGAGGAGCATGATGCCATGATAAAAACTAATATGCCTCCCAAACTAAAAGATCCAGGAAGTTTCTCTATTGCTTGCTCAATTGGAGAATTAAAATTAGGCCAAGCCTTATGTGACTTAGGGATTAGTGCGAGTTTGATGCCACATACCATCTTTGAAAGGTTAGGAACCAGGGAATTGAGTCCATCCAAGTTCTCTTTACAATTTGCGGATGGCTCAACTAAAACTCCTCTAGGCATACTAGAGAATGTTCCCATAAAGGTAGGGAAATTTTTCATTCCTACCGATTTCATGGTACTAGACATGAACGGGAATTCTAAATTCCCTATCATTCTTGGAAGGCCATTCTTGGCCACAGCTGGAGCAATAATAGATGTTTAAAATGGTAAGCTCTCCTTGAATGTAGAGGAAGGTAGGATGGATTTTGATTTGACTAACTCATACAACAACCCTCCTTTTGAGAGTCATGTGTGTAGGATTGAGATAATGCCTCCAAAGGTGAAGGAAGAGCTTAACATGGAAGCAACTCTGAAACTTTGCATGACAAATGATGCACCAAATAATGATGAAGTTGGAGTTGCTCAACATGTGGAGTTAAAACTTCCACCGGAAGGAAGTAAGGCCATGAAACTCAGAGCGAAAAGAGCAAAGCGAAAGCGCAATTGGCCATATGAGCAAAATAGGCTCTTTGAAGGACTTCCATGGAAGAAAGGTGTCCTTGCACTTCCAAGCCCAGCTGATCCCGGTTGATTGAAGGGAGTATGGTCAAGCTTAAGACCGTAAATAAGCTCTTATTGGGAGGCAACCCAAGTTTCCTTTCCCTTTTCAATTTGTTTTTGAATTTTGTTTTTGAATAATTTGAGAAGATTAAGAGAAGAAAGATCACTAATTGATGGTTTTGCCAAGTATTTTCAAGTTATGAAGGCAGGAAGAGCAAAAAGGCATGGAAAAAAAAAGACCAGAATTGATCACGCCTAGACCGTGACAGGGGTCACGGCCGTGATTAGCCAACAGCTGAAGATCAGAAAGGAACACGGCCCAGCCGTGATATCCCTCACGGGCGTGATGAGGAGCACCCAGAAGATCAGAATGTATCACGACCTAGCCGTGATGGAAGTCACGACCGTGAGAGGCCAGCTCCTATAGACCCGAATTGATCACGGCCCAGCTGTGATGTATATCACGCCCGTGATAGGGACTTGCTTGACACCAGAACTGGTCACGGCCTGCCCATGATGAACGTCGCGGCCGTGACACGTCTTCCAGCAGCTCTTTGACTGGCATTTGAGCCAGCACCCTCCACAACCTCAGTGAGTTGTTCCATTTTTCTCCTCTCTCCGACTTGATTATTTACGTTGGGGACAATGTAAGTTTTTAAGCTTGGGGTAGGGGTATTTTTGCTTCTTTTTTTTTTTTGCATTTTGCATGTTGCATTCATATGGGCGTAGTTTTGCAAAATCACATGATTAGATTGCCCCTTGCTTAGAGTATGCATCCAATTATGAGAACTTTGTGCCAAATGAATTGAGACAGTGAATTTTGAACCCAATTTTTGTATTATTGTGAAAGGCTAAAAATAAAAATGCTTGAGATGATATTATGATAGTTGATAATTAACATGTGGTTCCTTAGATTTGTGTTTCTCATTGATTTTAAACTACTAAATGTGAGATTTTTGAGCCTAAAAGGGGTACTCACTAAATCTACCCCATTCTTTGTGGTTGAGTGTTTTATTCCTCTTGGATTGTATTTTCTAGAACTTGACTTGAAACCGTTTTGAAACTTTAAAGTTTTTGAAAACATATTTGAAAATGATTGAGGCACTAGGTATTTTTCTGGCCTTCTGAGCTTTGACTGATTAAATGCTACCCCTTAGTTGCCCAATTTTGAGCCTAAAAGAATAAAATACTTTTCTTGGTACCTTGATTTACTTTGATGAATGATGCTCGGTATGACACATTTTAAAGTATTGCAAAAAGGGCAAAAAGATGGTTTGAAAAATAAATTGTGGGATGAAAAAAGGTTAGAAAAATATTTCTCTTAAGTTGAAAATCTCCCCTTCTCCAAATAAATAAACAAAGAAAAATGGAGAAGGGGATGAGAAGAAGAAAGTAAGAAATAAAAATAAACGGGGGAAGAAAGAAAGAAAGGTGGAAAAGTGAATTAAAGCGCAAAAAGGTATTTTAGAAGGTTGTCGTGCTTTGCATTGTTTGATATTTTGTTTAACCTTCTTGAATTTTCCCTTTCTTGATTTCCCCACCTGACAATTAATCCCATGGCCCCATTACAACCAAAATAAAAGACCTCTTGATTCTTTTGTGTTTTCATTAATAAAGTAGAGATTTGGTTAATAGTCAAGCTTATGGTAGGGTACCTTCCTTGAGGAAATTGAGTGAATTGTCAAATGTCCCTAAACACTTGAGTGAGGTGAGAAGAGTGCCCGAATTAGTGAGAGGCATGAATCTAGAGAACCTAAGCTTCTAATTGGACTTGAAATTGATTGTCTCTTGGTTACTTATTTGGATGTTCCTGTCACTTGGATTTGTTACTCGGGTTCTTGGTTCATTGTCCATGCTATGATTGTTTATCTTGTCTGGCCTTGGTTATTGCTTGAGGACAAACGAAATATTAAGCTTGGGTTAGTTTGATGAGTGTGATTTCACCTCATATTTCTTTATCATATTGCATGCATTTTCATGTAGTTCAGGCATTTTTAATTTGATTTTTGTTAGTTTTTACCTTGGAATGGGTAAGGCGGTTTTTTGGTGTTTGTGTGCAGAAATTGAGGATTAAAATGCTCAGGATCATTTATGTTGGAGCTTCCATGAAGACGGAGCTTGAAAAGTAAGAAAAATGAGCCAAACAGAGCCCATCACGACCTAGCCGTGATAGCCATCACGGCCATGATCGAGCAAGGCTGAAAAGAAAAGAATGAAAAAGTCAGAACATGTCACGGTCAGGCCGTGATGGCCATCACGGCCGTGACAGGCCATCAATGCCAAGTTTTCCAAGACAGAATCTGTCACGGCCTGGCCGTGACAGCCATCTCGGCCGTGACACGCAATATCTGGAATTTTAAAAGCTGATTTGATCTGATTTTGTAATTGCTTGGGATTCAAGTTAACATACTCTATAAATAGGGCAATTAGGCTCGAAAATAGGGGAACTTGGGCTGCTACCTTAGGCAAAAACTAGGATTTCTCTTCTTCTCCAATTTCTTCTCTTCTCTTAGGTTTTCTTTTTATGCTTGTGTTAATCAAGCTTGCTATGAATATGGCAATGCTTGAGTAGTCTTTTTATTTCTAGGAATTGGGGCTATGCCCTAGATTTGTTTTGTGTTATGAATTGACGTTTTACTTCTTGTTAATTTCAATTCGCTTTCGATTTGATTCCTATTGCATGAATTACATGTGAATCTGGTGCGTACTTATTTGTATGTCATAGATACTCTAAGGAGGAACCTAGAGATGAACAAAGGTATTGGATCTATAGGGATTGAACTTAGGACTTAAATCACGAGAGTTAGAAATGGTCCTTCGAGGGTTCACCGAATTGTCACAAAGCTTAAAGGGTTCGATTTAAATTCTACTACCACGAGAGTAGGGGTTGGTTTAATTGGGCACAGTTCTCGTATCTCGAAAGGGAACATTAACTTATTTAGGATAACTTCACTTTCAAAGCAAATTTCAATAATTAACAATAGGGGTAGTCAATTTAGTAACATGAACAGTCTTGTTGGTAACCCAATTCCTAGGAATCCCTTTTGATATTTTGAAATCTCAGATTTGATCTACTTTCCTATTTCGTTCTTGATTTCGTTTTAATTGCAACTTTAAATCTGATTTACTACTTGATTCGAAAACCAAATCTTTTCCATATCTTTATCTTTTTATAGTCCAGTTTAATTGATTTAATAATTAATTGTTATTTGAGATCACGGTCCCTGTGGGATCGATCTTTTTATTACTTGACGACGAAGCCGTTCACTTGCGGATTCAAGCCCATCACTCACTGATATAGCAAGTCCAAAGACTTTATAGACGAGAGCATATGCCACGTCATTAGACGAGTGAAATAGAAGGAGTGAACAGACTTAGTCTCACAAATAACTGAGTAGACGAAGATTTTGAGTAGACGAGTTTCTACCTCCTATACGTTCTTCTAAAGTGAATAAATGCAATCTGGTTCTCTTGAATTTATTTCAAATGATTGATATTTATTCCAATAGAATATTTGTTCTTCCCATTTGTTTTATCCGGTTAATGCTTTGTTTCCTTTTAAGAAAGTCATAGTACCATCAAGGAAATACAAAAAGTAAATAGTACAATGAGGAAATTAAAAGTGAGTTGTATGATGACAACTTTATGGCTGGAAAAAGCTAGACTGTACACAAAGGAGAAAAAACTTTTTCAAGCTGCAATGCTCAGAGCAGTGAGCCTCCATTTTGTACTACCCTGATAACCAAGAGTGCATTTTAGCATTGCCACGATCAAGCCTTCAGCCACAACGGATATTATGCTATCTCTAAACGGGAAATTCAAAATGACCGTTGAAGCTTTTCAAGAGAGGGAGAAGGTCACTTTAAGTAAAAAAAAAACCTCAGATACTGAAGAACAACTTTTGCTAGACAACAACTCCTGCCTATACAATATTTGCGAGAGCAAGCTCTTATTCATTCTTTCAAAAAGCAAAAGTCTGTAATCTCTTAGTTTGAATATTGTGAAAATATTCAACAAATCTCAAACTTTCATATCCTCACACATAGTGAGTTAAGAAGATCTAAGTTAAATCTCTTTGTTAGAATTAGAGCCTGGAGAGGCTTGGTAAGAAAGGAATACTTGTAAGCCTGGAGAGGTGTTGAATACTTGGTTGTAATCTATTTGGAGAAATAGTGGATAAATCCTTCAAGTTGAAGGGACTGGACGTAGCTCTTGGTTGGAAGAGGGTGAACCAGGATAAAATCATTTGTGTGAATCTTCTATCTCTAAATTCTTACAGCTTTATTTGTTTATACTGACTGTGGGGTTTTGATATTGCTTTTGTTAAGTTTCTAAAACATCTATTTCTGTGTGCTTGCTTCTGATTTAATCTTCTAGTGTGAGAAAACAGTTTTGAAAAGGTTGTTTTCGAAAATTATTAACAAACACAATTCAACCCCCCCTCCTGTGTTTGCCTGTGTCAACTTCAGTTGGTATCAAAGCTCAGCCTCGAAAGGGTTGAGCATCTAACACGTGCTGAGGGAGTACGATCCAACAACCATGGATGCAGAAGGACAAGTTATGAACATACCTCCTCTCTTTGATGGAACAGATTATGACTACTAGGAGAAGAGGATGATGACCTTTTTGGATGCACATAATGTTGATATTTGGGAACTGATTGAAACTGGCTACACAGAGCCAAGAGATGAAGCTGGAGCTGCTGTTCTTAGAGCCCAATGGACTCAAGAGCAGAAAAACCAACATCAGCTTAATCTAAAAGCTAAGCATTATCTCATGTATGCTATTACTAGATCTGAACATGACAAAGTTCACACCTGCAATACTTCTAAAGAAATCTGGGATACTCTTTCCCTAGCTCATGAGGGTTCATTACAAGTGAAGGAATAAAAAATAAGCATGCCGGTTCACCAGTATGAACTGTTTAAGATGGCTGATCATGAAAATATATATCAGATGTTTGGAAGATTTTAGACTATCACCAACAGTCTCAGATCACTTGGAAAAACGTATGAAAATAGACACCATGTAAGAAAGATTCTGAGAAGTCTCTCAAAGCAATGGAGACCCAAAGTGACTGCTATTCAAGAAGTCAAAGATCTGAACACTTTTTCTCTAGTAGATCTTCTGGGATCACTCAAGGTGCATGAACTTGAACTAAATGAAGAATAAAATTCCAGAAAAGGAAAATCTATTGCCCTAAATACAAAGAAAGCAAGTTCATCAAAAGTCCTCAAAGCTGCTGAATCATCAGATGATATTGAACCATCACACAGTGATGAAGGGTCAGATGAGGATGAACTATCTTTCATCTCCAGAAAGATTCAACATATGTGGAGAAAGAAAGATGGATTCATAAGGAGGCAGATTAACAGAAAGTTTTCCAAGGAGAAGTCAGACTCCAAGGAAAAAGGTTTACCCTTGTGCTTTGAATGTAAGAAACCTGGTCATTTCAAAGCTGACTGCCCTGAGCTGAAGGATAAAAAGAAATTCTTCAAAAAGAATAAAGGTTTAATGGATACATGGGAGGATCTTGATATATCTTCATCAGATGAAGAAGATAATGCTGAGGAAGAGGCAAATATTTGTCTCATGGCTGACACATCATCAGAAAGTGAATACACTGATGCTGAGGTATTGGATTCTGACCCGTCCACTCTTCAAAATGCTTTTGATGAATTGTTGCATGAGTCGTCCATACTGTCTTGAGAGCATATGAGTCTCAAAAAGAAATTTTCTAAATTGTCTAGAGAATATGATAAGGTCTGCATTGAGAAACAAAACCTTAAAGATGAAAATTACATACTAAAATCAGTGAATGTCAGTCTAGCTGACAAAATGGAGTGTGAGCATGATGTTTCTTGTGAAGTTAACATATCTGACAGACTCTCTGTCAAAACTTGTAGGTGGCTCAGATAAACTTAGTCACATTTTAAGGTACTCTAGGTCACTACATGATAAATCTGGCATTGGTTATGACAAAAAAGCATGAGGCATCTCACCAAAAGTCAACACCACATACACAGTATAGAGCTTCAAAAGCTCAAGCTAAACATGCTATAACCAAGTTTGGTCCGTCCAACACCTTTTTCAAAGTGTGTGGAAAGAATGGGCATACTACATCTAGATGCATACATAATAAGCATAGAAAGCATTCTCATCCAGTGACTATTAACAAAGAAGGACCCAAGTCAGTTTGGGTACCTAAAGATAATATAATACCTGGTGCAGATTTGCTTAACAACAGGAAAGAAACAAACATCTTGGTACTTGGACAGTGGGTGCTCACGACACATGACAGGAGAAAGGTGTATGTTCCTGATAAGCCTCTGGCTTATCTAGTTTTATAACTAGTAAGACGGTGGTTTACGTGCTAATTAGTCGAGTTCAATCTCGTTTTCGCCCAAATTCGCCTTGTTTCGTTCCAAAGTTTGTCTTTGACTTGTTTGGTGTATTTTGTGTAGTTTTTAGGTTATTTTGAATAGAATTACGCTTGTGGTTGCTTTTGTTGTTTCAGGTTAAATAAGTGAAGCTCTGAGAATCAAGGAAAGTCAAGAAGCAATGGGAAAAAGCACTTTTTGAGGTCTCGCCCCGCGAACAGGATGCTCGCCTCGCGAATAATGAAGACTTGGAAGTCAGAGACCATCACGGCCTAGCCGTGATGTATATCACGGCCGTGACCTAAAACCCACACAAGTCAGAGACCATCACGGCCTAGCCGTGATGTACATCACGGCCGTGACCTAAAACCCACACAAGTCAGAGACCGTCACGGCTTAGCCGTGATTCACATCATGGGCCGTGAAAAGAAGGTTCGCGTCGCGAGACATCCTTCGCGTCGCGAGTGTTTGAACTCCAGAAAAGCGCCAGAAACAGAAGCCGTCACGGCCTAGCCGTGATGATCATCACGACCGTGACGCGTGGCCTCCCTATAAATAAGACAGTGCAGAACAGATTTAGAGGACTTTTTGGATCAGAACAGATTGTAGATCTTTTAGATTCCTTGTTCTGGGGCTGCATCTCCCTCTTCTCCTTTCTTTACTTAGAGTTATGATGAATTCCGATTGTACGTTTGTCGTGATTACGGACATGAGGAACTAATCCCCTTATCTAAGGGATCGATGAAGCCACCTATGGCGGCATAGTATTCATGTGATGTAACTCTCTCTCCCTTTTAATTCAATTATTGTTTTCCAATTCTGATTTCATTGTGTTGGTTATATGCTTGCGTGATCAACTAGTTAAACGTGTTGAGGCCGATCGGCGATTCGCGTTTTAGAACTTGAATTGGGAACATCGATCGAGTGTTGCACGAGAGTGAATAGGAGATCGATGCAACTCTTAGGGAACAAGGTTTAATAGAATTCGAGATTAGGGTTAAGAGACCTAGTAAGTAATTAACTCAAATCATCGAATATGTCCTATTGAGCACGACAGTGAATATAGGAGAATTTAGGGGTCCCGTTGACATTAAAATTGAACCTAGGGAGGAGATCATTATCACTTGGGTACTTTGCATGATTGGGTAGGTGGATTCGAAACCTTAGATGCTTTTAATTCCAGATTTCATCACCATATCTTATTTGATTTGATTTGTTAATTTGAATTGTGATCCTAGTTTCTCTCCAACCACTTTCTCTACTTAACCAACTTATCGAATTTCTCGCGAAATTAGTCGAATTGGTAGCCCAATCCTTGTGTTCGACCTCGGTAGACTCTTACCGTGTTTTATTACTTGCGACGACCCGGTACACTTGCCGGTGTCACAACAGTTCCAACTGTAACACCCCCTGGGTATTACTACGTAACAAATGCGGAAGTAAATTAAAAAGATAATTTGCTGGTTGCTTTCGGAAAATTGTTTTCTTTTAAGTCAGAAAACTGGGGTATAAAATTTTCTTTAAAGATGACTCTGAAATCCATAATACATACATTTAAAATGTAAAGTCACATTCGTAACAAAGTTACCATGACATACAACATTTCTCTAAGTTTCCATTTTCGAAAGAAAAAGTTTAAACTACAGATGGATGTATAAAACACTACATTTACCCACCTCTTTAGATATACAACCCAACTCAGACTCCTAAGCTGGTCATTCTATCAAATATTCATTGGAGAGACCCCAAATCAGAATACTTTCCCAACCTCTAACACTAGGTCTTCAAATGACTTAGAAAGACTCCTCTGCAACATCGGTACTAGAGTACCAAGGTACTACAGTAAAACCCGAAGAGACCTGATATAACTGTAAGAGTGAGACACCGGTAAATGGATATATCATACAACTACCATATACATGATACATACAACACATTGGCATATTAACATTCAAGCATTATTCAGAGATAAAACAACAAGTGTTATATCAGTGGGTCTCATACCCGAATCAATCAGTTTTATAAAGATAATTCAATCATCAGGCTCTAAACTTAATCTCCGGAGATCCCAACATCCTCAAAATGTGTTGATCAGGCTCGATACACCGTCCCATTGGCTAGCTAAGCACAATGATAATACACCGTCTCATTGGCCATTTAGGCACAATGATTATGCACACCGTATCATTGTCCATTTAGGCACAACGATACACGTACACTGAACGCGCTGTCGCGCACGCGTCAAATGAAGAGCGGTTTACAAAAATATGTAGTTAGGGAAAGTGCGACAACTCGAGTATCGTCTCACAAGGACTCTTGGGTTGTTGTTAACAGAAAAAGTCAGAACGGGGGGTTTTGGAATTCAAGTTAAAAAAAGAAAACAAAGCAGAAAACTAATGTAAACTAAACAATCACCAATTAAGCTAAGCGATCAACCTACTGCTTTCAGTTCCCACTATCATCGGTTCATATAAATCCAAGCCCTAAGCGGATTCTAAACCCTTTTCGATTGTAACATCAATTAACAAGCGAAACCGACGCTACAAGACATATGTTCCTAATTCCGAATTAAGCAAACGGATGAAGCCCTTCGTGAATTAAGCAAACACGAATTGAACGCACGCGAATTAAGCAAACGCGATTAAGTTTAGGAACACACAATCATCGAAACAAATCAATACCCATTCGATACAAACTGAATTAAGCAAACAGAGAATATAGAATAGATATTGAAAGAGAGTAGCAATTAAATCAGGAATTACATAACCTCAAGCGGCAGTGCGAACCGATTACATCATATTGATCAAGGAGACTAGTTCTCCATCAAAAACGTAAAACAAACAGAGAAAATTCGAAAACAAGGATTAGCAAAAGATGATCTGTTCTGCCCTAAACAGCTATTTATAACTTTCAGAAACTGCGCATTTTCGCGAGGCGAGTGGCCTCTCGCGAGGCGAATATTAAAATGGCGCCTTCTTGAATTTGTATTCTCGCGAGGCGAGCGTTACTCTCGCGAGGCGAGTCTTCAAAACCTGGGTTGTCACAGCCGTGATGCCTATCACGGCCAGGCCGTGATGGTCTCTGTCTTCGGGTGCTTATCTGTCATGGCCGTGACCTTCATCACGGCCAGGCCGTGATGGTCTCTGTCTTCAGGGGTTTCTCTTCACGCCCGTGATGGGTGTCACGGGATGACCGTGATGCTTGCTGACTTCAGGCTCGCGAGGCGAGCTATAGCTCGCGGGGCGAGGCAGAGAACATGACTTTTCTGGCACTGGCTGGTCCTCACTCTCGCGGGGCGAGTATCCGCTCGCGTGGCGAGTGTTTCCAGATTGCAATTTCCATTGTTTCCTTCATTCCTTGGACTCTAAGTCAACCTGAAAACATGAAATAGCCATAAGTGCTTTATTTGGCTCAAAAACTGGCTAAATAACCCTAAAACTACTTAAGGGACTCAAAACCTTGCTTGAGGACAATCAGGCCTAATTTGGGTGAAAACGAGATATAATCGGCACAAAACCACGGTCATACTAGTCATAAAACTAGATGAGCCAGAGGCTTATCAAAATACCCCAAACTTGAACTTTGCTTGTCCCCAAGCAAACTAAAACTCGACACGACTCAAGACTTGGCAAGCTTGAAGGATTTCAAACAATTCCGCACAAATTTCAAGCAATTCATCAAAACAAATTTCCTTAAATGTTCCCCCCTTTTCAACAATGTAATCCCCACAATCATTTATTCCGAACATCTGAGAATTTCATCATTCAAACAATCATTAATCTAAGTAGGGGATCTAAGTTACACACAAGAGGGAGATCACCAAATTCAAACAATCGCCTTCCTCACAAAGGAGTTTAGTGTTCACTCAATCTCTCAGTTTGTCTAGGCTAACAACATTTCACTCAGTTTCACTTTTAAGAGCACTTCCCATGAATTTGATTTTCATCTCAAAATGGTTCCCACGGAGAACATGCATGCAACATCAAAAGGTATTTCAAGGTTGTAATGGGGCCTGGCTAAGGGAAGGATATACAAAGGTACTGGGCTGAAGTCCCTAGGAACTAAGAGAGCATGAAGCTGTTTACACATTGAATTTCCTACTCAAGTTCCTATTCTTATTCTTCTTTTTGCCTTGGGTGGCTACAGCCCTTTTCTTCTAATACCCTTCTTGACATTCTGCATTATTTTTTTTTTTTGAAAGATTTTTTTTATTTTTTTTTTATTTTTTTTGCCCTTTGGCTCCAACCTTTATTTTTTTATTTTTCTCAATCCCCAACAACACATCATATCCCTGTAGCCACCCAAAACTTAGTTTCTTGCAACCATTCTCTTGCTAAGCTTCCATGCTCTCCTAATCCTAAGATCGGGTTAACATGGTTTTTCCAGATTCAGGCTCATAACATAAGGTCATCATGAAACAATAGGCTAATTAGGCTCAAAGGGGCTAACTAGGGAACATGCATTAGGGACTGGTTCAATTTAGGCTAAGTAGTTAATTCAAAGAAAATTGCCTAAATCATTTGATGCAAACACACAGACATGCAAACCATGAAGAGATTCAAGCAAATTCGGGAAAGTGCAACTTGAAAGTGATTCACACAATCAAAAACATGTTGGAGGCTCAAATCCTCACCAGGACATTCATGCAAATTGTTTGACCGAGATTCTATCCCTAGTGTGTGCACCCTCTCACCCCAAACTTATCATAAATCATGCCATCACAACAAAATCTCAAAGATCAGTTTTCAATTACATGGGGATCAATTTTTCAAAATTTCAAAACTAGGGGAATCAGTCAACAATAAACATGCAATTCATCTATGCAAAATCAATCAAATTCCAAAGCAAACTTGCCAACACAAGACTCAAACACAACTCCTGAGCTTCTCAAATTATTCAGGAGCTTTATTGAAAACAAAACAGAAATAAAGCAAGGAAAAGAAAATTAACAAGGAGAAAGGGTTAAGAAAACTCATTGAGGCGGTTCCACCAGGATCCCACTGTCTGTAGCATAAGTCCCACGTGGTAGCCAAAGGACTGAAGCTTGTTCCATGCTTCCCTAATTTGCAGCCTTGATATGGGAGTGAGCGCTTGATAATTATGATGACCTCGCCGAGTGCGGCGGACTTCTCACTACCTCTCGGGTCACGAGATGACCTTCTTCTCAACAAAGTCTCCCCAATAAAATTGGGGTTCAACCCTTGAACTGGCCATGGTGCAAAATCCAAAGGCTCAAACTCCATCAATGGTGGCTTCTCGGGGGAGGTGTCAAATAGGACACCTTGGTGTCTCCGATCTTTGCTTCAACTTCTGCATTTTCTTCATTCATTGCACTAACAAATTTATCACCTGCTATACATGCAGAAATTTCAGCACACACCACACAAAGGTTAGTGTTAGTAGAGTCAATACATATATCACAATAAACTGAATCAGTAAAGGTCTGAATGTCTGGAAATTCAGCACTCAATTCATCCACCCCATCACTCTCAACACATGCATTTGATTTAATTGAATCATCTACTTCCAAAGGTTCTTCATTATCCTCAAGCATGGTGAAGAAGATGTCCTCCTGATCCTCCTGATCCTCATTTTCTACGTTTCCTGAAAAGAATAAACCTGTATAACATTCTATACACAAAGCAGTGTCAGTACAATCAGCACATGCATTAGAATCAGGGGATTCAACACACAGTTCATCAACAGAAGTATTATCAAAATCATCCTCAGAGGTATTGTCAAGAATAACTTGTGAATCTGTATGTTCTTCAAGGGGGTGTGGAGTTAGCAGTGCAGCAGAGTTGGCGACAATTTGATCAATTAGAATGGACAACTTGAGACTCAGCTTCTCCTCTCCGATGGCTTTCAAGACTTTGTTCTGTCATTCGTTGAAGATTTGCTTGAAATTCTGTCATATGTTGTTGCATCAGAGAAGCTAACTCATCCAGGCTGGGTTGGACTTCATTTACTCCAATCATGCCAAAACCACTACTAGACTCATAGCCTTCAGCAAAGTTAGGATAATATATGCATGGTGGTGGCTCATAATCAACATAAGGCATATAACCTTGCATGTAATTATCCATGGCAGTACTAAGATTCATAACCAAACAAAGCAGCCATAACTAATTCAGCAATGAATTATATTTTTTTATTTTTTATTTTTTTCTGTTAATAACAACAAGAGTCCCCGGCAACGGTGCCAATTTGAACGCGCTGTCGCGCACGCGTCAAATGAAGAGCGGTTTACAAAAATATGTAGTTAGGGAAAGTACGACAACTCGAGTATCGTCTCACAAGGACTCTTGGGTTGTTGTTAACAGAAAAAGTCAGAACGGGGGGTTTTGGAATTCAAGTTAAAAAAAAGAAAACAAAGCAGAAAACTAATGTAAACTAAACAATCACCAATTAAGCTAAGCGATCAACCTCATCGCTTTCAGTTCCCACTATCATCGGTTCATATAAATCCAAGCCCTAAGCGGATTCTAAACCCTTTTCGATTGTAACATCAATTAACAAGCGAAACCGACGCTACAAGACATATGTTCCTAATTCCGAATTAAGCAAACGGATGAAGCCCTTCGTGAATTAAGCAAACACGAATTGAACGCACGCGAATTAAGCAAACGCGATTAAGTTTAGGAACACACAATCATCGAAACAAATCAATACCCATTCGATACAAAACTGAATTAAGCAAACAGAGAATATAGAATAGATATTGAAAGAGAGTAGCAATTAAATCGGGAATTACATAACCTCAAGCGGCGGTGCGAACCGAATTCAGCAGATTGATCAAGGAGACTAGTTCTCCATCAAAAACGTAAAACAAACAGAGAAAATTCGAAAACAAGGATTAGCAAAAGATGATCTGTTTCGCCCCTAAACAGACTATTTATAACTTTCGAAAGCTGCGCATTTTCGCGAGGCGAGTGGCCTCTCGCGAGGCGAATATTAAAATGGCGCCTTCTTGAATTTGTATTCTCGCGAGGCGAGCGTTACTCTCGCGAGGCGAGTCTTCAAAACCTGGGTTGTCACAGCCGTGATGCCTATCACGGCCAGGCCGTGATGGTCTCTGTCTTCGGGTGCTTATCTGTCATGGCCGTGACCTTCATCACGGCCAGGCCGTGATGGTCTCTGTCTTCAGGGGTTTCTCTTCACGCCCGTGATGGGTGTCACGGGATGACCGTGATGCTTGCTGACTTCAGGCTCGCGAGGCGAGCTATAGCTCGCGGGGCGAGGCAGAGAACATGACTTTTCTGGCACTGGCTGGTCCTCACTCTCGCGGGGCGAGTATCCGCTCGCGTGGCGAGTGTTTCCAGATTGCAATTTCCATTGTTTCCTTCATTCCTTGGACTCTAAGTCAACCTGAAAACATGAAATAGCCATAAGTGCTTTATTTGGCTCAAAAACTGGCTAAATAACCCTAAAACTACTTAAGGGACTCAAAACCTTGCTTGAGGACAATCAGGCCTAATTTGGGTGAAAACGAGATATAATCGGCACAAAACCACGGTCATACTAGTCATAAAACTAGATGAGCCAGAGGCTTATCATACACCGTCTCATTGTCCATTTTAAAAACAATGATAATACACCGTCACATGATACCTTTCCTGTTAAGGTCTCACGTTAGGCACGTCTGCCTTAAATGCAAATGTAAAACATTTAGTTCTCGTTATTTTCTTTGTGTTCATTCTCATTCGTTGTCAAAGCTTAAAGGCTAGCGACTATTCATAAATTTCATCAACACCTGAAAATCAATAACACAGGACACGCAGTTCGAGTGCTCAATCACAACACCTTAGACCGATGCCGCAGTCAAGGTTTGTGGTCATAGAAATCATTTATGATTTTATCCATGTTTTATTCTAACATGATAAGGACTCCTAGTCCACAACAACGAAATTAGGACACACAGTCCTCAATTCCGAGATTTGGACTCTTAGCCCATAACATCAAGACTAGGACCCTTGGTCCATAATTCTTGACACGGATCCTAGATCACGTGCATATCACGGAAAACTAGAGCGATGTCTCGCGACTAGATTCCTATTCACACGTGCTTACTTTTTGCTCAGTGAAAATCAAATCCAAAACAAAACCTCAGTCACTTATCCAAGTAACCGGAACGTTTCCTAATCATTTAGGAGAAAATCCTTTTCCTTTGCAAAATCTTTTATAAAGCAATTAGGAAATTCGTTTGTTTTTGAAATCCTTGATGGAATAAAGTCAAATATTTTCAAAGGGTTTTTCTTTCATAAAACACATAGTTCGAAATTGGTTTTCTCTCGTACAAAAATTTAGATCATGAAAGGGTAGTTTCCGTTGACTTAAATTCACTTCAACATTTCTTTTAAAAACGAAAATCTTATTCTTTTTGAAGTAAGCACTTTAAACACGGAACTTTTATAAATGAAACCAAAACTTTCAAAGTTCTATTCATGGCTTATTAAGGCTTTTAATCCTTATAATCATTGAGCACAGACTCAAGTCCGACTTCTCAAACTTCAATCAACAGTAATATATCTCAAACAGAAATATCACAGTTAATGACAGTTCATCACATATATATAATTAACAATACTGTAATGCAAGTAATAATCAACTTTAAGTAATAATTACAATAGCACAAGTAAACAAGTCATTCAAGTGTTGGCTCCATATCATAATAATATTCAAATCACTCAAGTTAAACACATACACACATGCATATAGTCATTGAATAGCCCTAGGCAATCCCCTCTTACCTTTGGTTAGGTAGAGATATGAGATGCTTGGATAGAAGTACCACGAACGTCCTCGCTTTCTCCGCGATAGAATTCTTAGGTTATAAACACAAGATCACAAGTTAAAATCAACCAAGAACACTAAACCACAAGGTATTAGGTTCTGCCAAGACAATAAATTAGGGTTAGAGATCCCCGAAAATTATACAACTCATGGATTTATGATCCTTAAGTGTTGGGAGTTCATAAACAATGATCATTAATCAATGTTGAATTAAAATCCCACGAAGTTATAAACTTAGGGTATTCGGACAAGGCTATTAAAATAGGCTAGCATTCTCTAAACTTTCCAATCTCTTAGGTCTAGCATCCACATATAGTCAGGAGCTCAAAACCATGATCATTTTGGAAAATGAAAAACAAAGTATCCTAGGTCCATAACCTTCTAGGTTCGGCCTTCATAAGATTTATAGGCCATAAATCTCTAAACTCTCCAATCTCCTAGACTTAGCATCCAAATATCTTATGGAGCTCAAGTCCATGATCATTTTGGAAAATAAGAAAAAACGCATCCTAGGTTCAATAACATAGAATAAACAAGTTAGAAATCCTTAAACTTTCTGATGAGTGTGATTTCACCTCATATTTCATTGAAATTTTGCATGTATTTTCATATAGTTTAGGCATTTCTAATTTGATTTTGGTTAGTTTTTACCTTGGAACGGGTAAGGCGGTTTCTTGGTGTTGTTGTGCAGGAATTAAGGATTAAAATGCTCAAGATTAACCATGATGGAGCTTGCATGAAGATGGGGCTTGAAAAGTAAAGAAAATGAGCCAAATAGAGCCCATCACGGCCTAGCCGTGACAGACATCACGGCCATGATCGAGTAAAGCTGAAAAGAAAGAATGGAAAAGTCAGAGCTGGTCACGGCCAGCCCGTGATGTCCATCACGACCGTGACATGCCAACTGAACCAGACCCTTACAGGCAGAACTGATCACGACCTATCCGTGATGGTGGTCACGGCCGTGACAGACCAACCAGTGAAGCAACCTCCAAGACAGAATCCGTCACGGCCTAGCCGTGATGACCATCACGGCCGTGACGCGCAATATATGGATCTTTAGAAACTAATTTGATCTGAATTTGTGTTTAATTGGGATTCAAGTTACCCTAATCTATAAATAGAGCACTTAGGCTCGAAAATAGAGGACTTGGAGGGACTTTTGGGCTGCTTGATGAGTGTGATTTCACCTCATATTTCATTGACATCTTGCATGCATTTTCATATAGTTTAGGCATTTCTAATTTGATTTTGGTTAGTTTTTACCTTGGAACGGGTAAGGCGGTTTTGTGGTGTTGTTGTGCGGGAATTAAGGATTAAAATGCTCAAGATTAACCATGATGGAGTTTGCATGAAGATGGGGCTTGAAAAGTGAAGAAAGTGAGCCAAACAGAGCCCATCACGGCCTAGCCATGAAACCCATCACGGTCGTGATCGAGTAGAGCTTAAAAGAAAGAATGGAAAAGTCAGAACTGGTCACGGCCAGCCCGTGATGCCCATCACGGCCGTGACATGTCAGCTGAACCAGACCCTCACAGGCAGAACTGATCATGGCCCAGCCGTGATGGTGGTCACCACCGTGACAGACCAATCAGTGAAGCAACGCCCAAGGCAGAACCCGTCACGGCCTGGCCGTGATGGCCATCACGGCCGTGACACGCAATATTTGGATCTATAGAAACTGATTTGATCTGAATTTGTGTTTGATTGGGATTCAAATTACCCTAATCTATAAATAGGGCAATTAGGCAGAGACTTAGGAGGACTTTTGGTCTGCTACACTTTGGCAAAATTAGGATTCTCCTCTTCTTCTTCTTCTTCTCTTATCTTAGGTTTTATTTCATGTTTTTGTTAATCAAGCTTGTCATCACCATGGCAATGCTTGAGTAGTAGCTTTATTTCTAGGGATCGGGGCTATGCCCAAGATCTGATTTATGTTATGAATTGATGTTTTACCTTTGTTAATTTCTATTTTGCTTTAGATCTGATTTCTATTGTTTTAATTACTCGTGAATTCGGTGACCACTTATTTACGTGTCGTAGATACCCTATGGAGGAACCTAGCGGTGAACTTAGGTATAGGATCTATAGAATCAGACTTAGGACTTATCACGAGAGTTAGAAGCGGTCCTTCGAGGGTTAACGAATTGTCACAAAGCTTAAAGGGTTCAATCTAAATTCAACTACCACGAGAGTAGGGGTTGGTTTAATTGGGCACGGTTTTTGTAACCCGAGAGGGAGCATTAACTTATTTAGGATAAATTCGCCTTCAAAGCAATTTCAATAATTAACAAGGGGTATTCAATTTAGTAACATGAACAATCTTGTTGGTAACCAAATTCCTAGGAATCCCTTTAGATTTGAAAAACCCCAATTTGATTTGCTTTCCTATTTTGTTTAACTGCAATTTTAAATTTGATTGTTACTTGATTCTTAATTCAAAAATTAAAACCTTTTCAAAATCCTTTTTTATAAAGTCCAGTTTAATCGATTTGATAGTTAGTTGTTATTTGAGATCACGGTCCCTGTGGGATCGATCTTTTTATTACTTGGCGACGAATCCGGTACACTTGCCGGAACGCACACACCACTGCTACCTTAGGCAAAATTAGGATTTTCTCCTCTTCTTCTTCTTCTTCTTCTTCTTCTTCTTCTCCTCCTCCTCTATTAGATTTTCATTCATGTTTATGTTAATCAAGCTTGCCATCACCATGGCAATGCTTGAGTAGTAGCTTTATTTCAAGGGATTGGGGCTATGCCCAAGATTTGTTTTGTGTTATGAATTGATGTTTTCCCTTTGTTAATTTCGATTTCGCTTTCGATTTAGTTTCTATCGCATGAATTACTTGTGAATCTAGTGCGCACTTATATGCATGTCATAGATACTCTAAGAAGGAACCTAGCGGTGAACTTAGGTATTGGATCTACAGGAATCAAACTTAGGACTTAAATCACGAGAGTTATAAGTGGTCCTTCGAGGGTTAACTAATTATCACAAAGCTTAAAGGGTTCAATCTAAATTCAACTACCACGAGAGTAGGGGTTGGTTTAATTGGGCACGGTTTTTGTAACCCGAGAGGGAACATAAACTTATTTAGGATAAATTCGCCTTCAAAGCAATTTTGATAATTAACAAGGGTAGTCAATTTGGTAACATGAACAATCTTGTTGGTAACTCAATTCCTAGGAATCCCTTTTGATCTGAAAAACCCCTAATTGATTTACTTTTCTGTTTTAATTGATTGCATTATTAAATATCTGATTTTCTAGTTAATTCTTATTTCAAAAATCAAAACCTTTTCAAAATCCTTTTTTTATATAGTCCAGTTTAATCGGTTTAATAATTAATTGTTATTTGATATCACGGTCTCTGTGGGATCGATCTTTTTATTACTTGGAGATGAATCTGGTACACTTGTCGGAACACACGAACATCAAGTTTTTGGCGCCGTTGCCGGGGACTGTGCTTTCTTGAATCTCAATTTAATTTTTAAATTGATTTTTCTGGACTTTTTCTTTTTATTTATTTTTTTTTATATTAAAAAAATATTTCATTTATCTCGTTTTCTTTCTAGAGTATCTATCTTTGTGTTTTTATCTTTTATGTAAAGATCCCTAAGTCTTGGAAACCTTATTGAAGTCGACCCCGAAATCAAAAAGACCTTTCATAGACGTAGGAGACTACAAAAAGAGAGGGAGAGGTTGATTCTCATTCCACTCATGGCGAATATACCGGATACCAAACCACTGAAGGACTACGCAGCCCCAAATGCTAGGGGTTTGCGAACTGGGATTGCTAGGCCAGAAATCGAAGCGGAGAACTACACTATACCGCCTATGCTAATTAGCATGATTATGCAACATCAATTCAGAGGATTACCCTCGGAGGACCCGACTGATCATGTGGAGACATTCTTGGAGTTCACCGATGCAATTAGAATTCATGGTGCCCCGATTGATGCTATACGCTTGAGGTTATTCCCCTCCTCTCTGACTGGAAAGGCAAAGGCTTGGTTGAAGCAAGTGCCCGCTAATACCTTGTCAACTTGGGACCAACTGGAGCAGGCATTCTTGGAGAAATTCTTCCCTCCATCCAAGACTGCTTACCTACGAACTCAAATCGCCGGCTTCTTCCAAAAGGACGGAGAATGCTTATCCGAAGCTTGGGATCACTACATGGGATTGCTGGAGTCTTGCCCACATCATGGGCTTGAGAGGTGGCTATTAGTGCATACCTTCTACAACGGATTGGATTACTCTTCGAAGGTGTCACTTGACTACACAGCTGGTGGAGCCTTTATGAATAGACCTTTGACTGCGGCATTCAATATCATTGAAAACGTAGCCACCAACTACCACCAATGGGGTTCGGAAAAAGGTAATAACCCGAAAAATCTTTCGGTGGGTAAGTTTGAAATGAATAGCACTGATCTAATTATGTCTAAAATTGACTCACTGAATAAACGCTTTGATCAGCTTGAAAAGGCTAATGTGAGTTCAATAGGTGCTACTAATATTGTTTGTGAAAAGGCTAATGTGGCCACATGCACGATTTTATTTGTTTATTTATTTATTATTATTATTTTAAATCTTTCAAATCAATTAATAGGCCCACTTATATTTATTATAAAGAAAACAATTCTAATAAATTCTTATACCAACTAATATCTATACTAAACCCCATAACAAATTAATCTTATATTAAAAAAAACTATATTCAAATTTTAGGATGTTACATTTCTCCCCTCCTTCAAGAAATTTCGTCCCCGAAATTTTAACATCTAAACGCTCATAGAAAATAAAAATAAATAAATAAATAAATAAATAAACCGGCAACTAGAAAATAAATTTATTTACATACACTATAGAGACATGATTTATGATCATCAAATAAATTTTCAGCACAACAAACAATCTCAAATAAATTCAATCATAATCAATAATAAATCAAAATCTGCAATATAGAACAACTCTTATACACCAGAGAGTAATTTAAACAGGAGTGGAGGTAAACAACACAAATAAAAAAATAAAAAAGGCACCAGTCAACTCCTAAGTTTCTCACACACAACAAATAAAAAATAGAAAATAAAAATCTCACTAACAACTCATACCCTTGCATGTCAGTCGCCATAAATCTGTACACCATCAATCAAATATTGGGTTGGCCAGTCCCAACATCTAAAAGAATAGCATGCAGTTTTTATAACTCTAACATCAATCCTATGCGCCATGTTTTAATTTTAGAAAAAGGCACCATTACCACAATCCAATTTAGAATCGAACTGCTCTGATACCATAAATGTAACGCCCTCCGTTACATTAGTAACCCAAATTAATTTTCTAGTAAAACCTTTAAAAAATGTTTAAATTAAATAATCTAGTCATAAAATTTTTCACAAAGATCACTTATGAAAGTATCTCGTATATTCAAAATAAATGAGTAAAGTATTAGTGCTAAATAAAACATTATATCCGAATGAAATAAAGCCTCATAAAAAAAATAATTAATAAAATCTACATAATTCTTTTACAATTGTTTTTGTCTCAAAACACGGACGTCTAATAAACCCAAAAGAACAAATAAATAAACTATAACTAATATCTTCAAGACTCTCACAAAACGTTGTGTCATCCATCTCATCACCTGCAAACTCTGAAAGACAACACCACTAATGAGATTTTTAATCCCAGTAAGTAAACATAGTTCTAAAAGGTTTTCGAAAAGATGTTTCTTTCAAATAGGTATGAATAGGAAAAACAACCGTGTTACTCCGCTAATTTTTCCAAAATAATGTTCATAAAAAAAATACATTTAATTACAACAATCATATATTAATTAAACAAAGAAATCACACATCACACAACAACACAATCCTCAAGTGGCTCGGAAACCCCACTCTGTGTTGGTTTCTTGCCTAATTCGGTGACTCGAGAACCTCATTAAATTGGTTCCTTGCCCCTTCTCTGCGGTGACTCGGGAACCTCGTTCTAGAATTGATTCCTTGCCACCCTCTTTATGGTGACCCGAGAACCTCGTTCTAGAATTGATTCCTTGCCCCCATGGTGACTCGGGAATCCCATTTTAGAATTGACTCCTTGCCCCTATGGTGACCCGAGAACCTCGTAATTAAATTGGTTCCTTGCCTCCCATTAACGGTGACCCGAGAGCCTCGTTCTTAAAATGGATTCCTTGCCCCATATCTTATCTTTCGACATCCCATTAAATGACGATGTTACAAGCCAATGCCCCATTCTTAGGCGGCATATCGACAAATTCCACACATCAAGCATATACTCATTCATCCATATTCCGAAGCATAAAACCATCAATCATAATTGACAAACTTTTCAAAGCATATAACCACTACAATTCCACCTCATCATATAATCAACTCATAAATATCTATTGGACAAATATCATGTTATCACGTAAACGAGTGCAATATAGAAATCACAAACACAAGAAATAATATACATCAACAAGCATATCAATCAAGCAATACAAATACCAAGAATGTGTTTCATATCAAAAAGTCAATTTAATCAATTTTATTTTGAAGACAAAACCTCCCAAATAATTACTCTTAATTTCATAATCAAACCATTTAAAATTCTATACCATGAAAGTTTAAGAAAATAGGTGTTTACTTACTTCTCATTAACCTCCAAAAAGCTCTAAAAATTATCTGAGATAAATCCAAGTGTTTCCCCCAATAATCCTTCTTGCTCTCTTTAATCGGTGCGGTTTCACACTTCACATAACAAATGTAAACGGCACCCTATGATAATCTCTCTTTGTATATTTTCTCTCTGTTAGCAGAGCAATGCGGCGCTGCCCTACCCCCTATTGTGCGTCCCCCTTTTAACATAATGTGCCCTCTTTTATTTTCAATTCAAGTGTGGGCCTATCATTCATTTATTTGTTAAAGCCCAAAGTTTCTACATTACTACATAAAAGTTTCTTCTGCCAGAGTCTTTTAACCTCTTCACCCAAAAGCAAGCTCCTGCACACGTTGTCTATGTATAACACTATTTTTTTTTTAACTTCAAATTATAATATGTGGGGCCACTGAATTTTTTTATTATAAAAAGAATCATTCTTCATGTTTTATAACATTGCACCTGAAACACTTGTCTAGCAAGGCCAAAGAGAAATGGGACGTGGCCACATGCACGATTTTATTTGTTTATTTATTTATTATTATTATTTTAAATCTTTCAAATCAATTAATAGGCCCACTTATATTTATTATAAAGAAAACAATTCTAATAAATTCTTATACCAACTAATATCTATACTAAACCCCATAACAAATTAATCTTTTATTAAAAAAAACTATATTCAAATTTTAGGATGTTACAGAAGCAACTCCCAAACTTTGCATGACGAATGATGTACCAAATAATGATGAAATGGGAGTTGCTCATCATGTGGAGTTAGAACTCCTGCTGGGAGGGAGTAAGGCCATGAAACTCAGAGTGAAAAGATCAAAGTGAAAGCGCAATTGGCCATATGAGCAAAATAGGCTCTTCGAAGGACTTCCATGGAAGAGAGGTGTTCTTTCACCTCCAAGACCAGCCGACCCCGGTTGATCCAAGGGAGTATGGTCAAGCTTAAGACCGTAAATAAGCGCTTCTTTGGAGGCAACCCAAGTTTTCTTTCCCTCTTCCGTTTGTTTTTGAATTTTATCTTTGAATAATTTGAGGAGATTAAGAGAAGAAAGATCATTAATTGATGGTTTTGCCAAGTATTTTTGAAAGCAGTAAGAACAAAAAGGCAAAGAAAAATAAAGTCAGAATCGATCACGCCCAGGTCGTGATAGTGGTCACGGTCGTGATTAGCTAACCAAAGAAGATCAGAAAGGATCACGGCCCAGTCGTGATATCCATCACGGGCGTGATGAGAAGGACCCTGAAGATCAGAATGTATCACGGCCTAGCCATGATGGAACTCACGGCCTAGTCGTGATGAGCATCACGGCCGTGACACATTTTCCAGCATCTCTTTGACTGACATGTGAGCCAACACCCTCTACCACCTCGGTGAGTTTTTCCATTTTTCTCCTCTCTCCGTCTTGATTATTTACATTGGGGACAATGTAAGTTTTTAAGCTTGGGGTAGGGGTATTTTTGCAATTTTTTACAATTTTTCATTTTTCATGTTGCATTCATATAGGCATAGTTTTGCATGATCACATGATTATATTGCCCCTTTGCTTAGAGTATGCATCCAATTGTGAGAACTTGGTGCCAAATGAATTGAGATAGTGAATATTTGAACCCAATTTTTGTATTCTTGTGATAAGGCTAAAAATAAAAATGCTTGAGATGATCTTTTGATAGTTGATAATTAGCATGTGGTTCCTTGGATTTGTGTTTCTCATTGATTTTAAACTACTAAATGTGAGATTTTTGAGCCTAAAAGGGGTACTCACTAAATTTACCCCATTCTTTGTGATTGAGTGTTTTATTCCTCTTGGATTGTATTCTTTAGAACTTGACTTGAAACCGTTTTGAAACTTAAAAATTTTTGAAAACATATTTGAAAATGATTGAGGCACTAGGTATTTTTCTGGTCTTCTGAACTTTGACTGATTAAATGCTACCCCTTAGTTGCCCAATTTTGAGCCTACAAGAATAAAATACTTTTCTTGGTACCTTGACTTATTTTGATGAATGATGCTTGGTATGACACCTTTTAAAGTATTTCAAAAAGGGTAAAAAGGTAGTTTGAAAAATAAATTGTGGGATGAGAAAGTTAGAAAAATATTTCTCTTGAATTGAGAATCTCCCCTCCTCCAAATAAATAAAATAAAATAAACAAAAAAATGGAGAATGGGACGAGAAAAAGAAAGTGAGAAATAAAAAAAATAAAAATACAAAGGAAGAAAGAAAGAAAGGTGGAAAAGTGAACTAAAGCCCAAAAAGGTATTTTAGAAGGTTGTCATGCTTTGTATTGTTTGATATTTGTTTAGCCTTCTTGAAATTTCCTTTTCTTGATTTCCCTACTGGTCGCGCTGTCGCGCACGCGCCAAAAAGGACGAGCGGGTTTAAAACTGTAGTCTAGTGCGACAACTCGGATGTCGTCTCTCAAGGACTCTGAGAATATTACCTTTCACAAAAATCAGTTTTGGGGGGGGTTTGGATTGGAATGCAATTAAGAAACAAACAAAACAGAGCAATCAAAAACAGGGCAGTTAAAAGGAGATTATCAATTATCAAACAACGATTAATCTACTGTCAAGAATTCCCAACTATCCTTGGTTAATGTAATCCCAAGCCCTAAGCAGATTCTAATCCCCTTTCGCATAAAGAATAACTAACAACGTAATTGCTACTATGGATGCAAATTCCTATTCCCGAAATAACAAACGGGATTAAGCTCTCATGATCAAACGATCATGAATGAACACACTCGAATTAACAAACGCGATTATGTATAGGAAATTAACATCACTGAAACAAATCAATACAATATTACACACTCCTGAAATAACAAACAGAAATATGAAATATGGTATTGAAAAGGGAAAAGCAATTAAAATAGGGATTACATAACCTCAAGTATATAGGATCCTCAACAGTAGACTAATCCTAGGACTTAGTGCTCCATGGCAAAAACGAAATCACAGAGAAAAATGTATATCAGAAAGTTGGAGAAGCAAAAGTTTTTACAAAATGTTCGTAATGACCTTTTATACAAATTCAGAATTCAGATGGCTCGCGAGGCGAATTTCATGAACTGTCAGCAACCTTTGGCATTCTCACGAGGCGAAGTGATGCTCGCGAGGCGAGGATATGAAGAGTTTCCTCCTTACGCCCGTTATGGCCATAAGGGCCTAACCGTGATGCTCACTGACTTCCAGATTCGCGAGGCGAGACTCTTCAGCTTCAAAAACTGCCACGGCCATGACCTTCAACACGGGCAAGCCGTGATCGTCTCTGACTTTTTCAGGTTTGCAAGACTCGCGGGGCGAGACCTTCTTCGCGAGGCGAACCAGAGACTTAGCAATTTCTTGGAACAGTCAGGCTTCAGGGTCGCGTGGCGAGCGTGTCCTTCGCGGGGCGAATCCCCTGAACTTTATTTTCTCAGCATCTACTTAACCTGAAAGTAAGGAAATAATCATAAGTGTATTATTTTGACTTAAAACTAGCTAAATTAACTTAAAACTACTCTAGAGACTCAAAACCTTGCTTGAGGACAATCTAATCTAATTTGGGTGAAAATACGATATAATTTGCACAAAACCCTGGTCATACTAGCTATAAAACTAGATGAGCCAGAGGCTTATCAAAATACCCCAAACTTAAACTTTTCTTGTCCCCAAGCAAACTAAGACTCAAAAAACAAAAAGACTCAAGACCTGGCAAGCTCAAGAGATTCAATCAACATTGCACACATTCAAGCAACACATCAAAAACAGTTTTTCTTCATTGTTTCCCCCTTTTCAAACAGAGCAATCCCCACATTCATTTATTCTAAACATTTGAGAGTTTCATCATGAAAACAATCAGAAATCTAAGCAGGGGATCTAAGTCACACACAAGAGGGAGATCACCAAATCCAAACAACTGCCTTCCTCACAAGGGCATTATTTGTTCACTCAGTCACTCAGTTTATGTCAGGCTAACAACTTGCACTCAGTTTCACTTTTCAAGTACACTTCCCAAAAATTTGCTTTTCATCTCAAAATGGCTCCCACAGAAAACATGCAAGCAACATCAGAAGGTCTTTTATGGGTTGTAATGGGGCCTGGCTAAGGGTAGGATATACAAAGGAACTAAGCTGAAGACCCTAGGAACTAAGAGAGCATGAACTATATTTACACTTTGAATTTCACTCAGTTCCTATCTTTATTTTTTTCTTTACACTTCTGGGTGGCTACAGCTCTTCTTATTTCTTTTTGGCATTTTTGCACTTTTTATATATATATTTTTTTTAATTTCTGCTTTTCTCTTTTCTTTTCTTTTTTTCTCTTTTTTTTTTTTTTCACAATCCCAGGCAACACATTACACCTTGCAGCCACCCCAAACTTTAGTTCTTGCACCCATTCTAAGATTACATGCTCTCCTAATCCTAAGATCGGGTTAACATGGTTTTCCAGATTTTTGGGCTTATAACATTAGGTTATCAAGAACTAACAGGCTAATAGGCTCAAAAGGGCTTACTAGGGAACATGCAATAGGAATTAGTTTATTCAGGCCAAGTAGCTATTTACAAAGAAAATGCCTAAATCATTTGCTACACACATATAATCATGCAAACCAAAAAGAGATTCAATCAAATCCAGGGAAGTGCAACTTGAAAGTGATTTTCACACAGTTTAAAAAAACATGCTGGAGGCTCAAAACCTCACCTGGACATTCATGCAAATTGTTTGAAAGAGATACTGTCCCTAGTGTGTGCTTCCTATCACCCCAAACTTATCATTCATCATGCCATCATAACAAAATCCCAAAGTTCAGTTTTCAATTTCACACGGGAATCACAAAATTTTTCAGCCTAGGGGGAATCATCACGTATCAATCATGCAAGCAATCTGTGCAACATCAATCAAAATCTAGCAAACTTGCCAACAAAAGACTCAACACACAAATGCTCCTGAGCTTCTCAAATTATTCAGGAGCTTTATTCAAAGAAAAGAAAACTTTATTCAAAGAAAAGAAAAACTACAACTAGTTCCCTCCCCCACACTTAAAACATGCATTGTCCCCAATGAACAACAACAGACTTTACAATCAGAGTGAGGGAAAGGAAAAGAAACTCCCTGATCAAGCATCAGTGTAGGTTGGAGCATCCAAAGATAGCTCCTCAACATTGGCATCCATAGGAACAACAAGCATCCACACCATGGAATGGCTTCAACCTCGCCCATTAACCTTGAAAGGCTTGTGTGTACCTGCACGTGTAATCTCTACTGCACCATAAGGAAACACATTAGTAATGACAAAGGGGCCATCCCATTTGGACCTAAGTTTCCCGACCATCGTTTCAAAGGGAGTTAAACAATAATACTAGCCGGCCCACAAAAAATTCTTTCCTAACAATCATTCTATCATGAAATTGTTTTGTCTTTTCTTTATAAATCTTGGAGCTTTCATAGGCTTCAAGCCTAAGCTCCTCAAGTTGCCGCAATCGCAGCTTTCTTTCAACACTAGATTTATTCATGTCCATATTACAACACTTTACTGCCCAATATGCTCTATGCTCAACCTCCACCGGGAGGTGACAAGCCTTACCAAAAACTAGCCGAAATGGGGACATTCCTATAGGGGTCTTGAAAGCAGTCCTTTGTGCCCACAGTGCGTCTTCCAGACGGCGGCTCCATTCCTTTCTATTAGGCTGCACCATCTTCTCCAGAATTTGCTTGATCTCCCTGTTGGATATTTCAGCTTGGCCATTGGTTTGGGGGTGGTAAGCAGAGACACTCTATGTACAACCCCATATTTTCTGAGTAAGGCCTCCAAGGTTCTGTTGCAAAAATGTGTGCCCTGGTCACTGATGATTGCCTTGGGTATGCCAAACCTGCAAAAAATGTTGGACCTAACAAATTTTGAAACAATCTAAGCATCGTTAGTCCTAGTGGGGATTGCTTCCACCCACTTTGAAACATAATCTACAGCCAACAAAATATATACAAAACCAAAAGAAGGAGGGAAGGGACCCATGAAGTCCATCCCCCACACATAAAAAACTTCACAAAAGAGCATGGGCTGTTGGGGCATCTCACTCCTACGAGTGATTGCCGGGCCTGTTATTTGACATTCTTTACAACTCTTATATACCTCATATGAATCCCTAAAAAGTGTGGGCCAGTAGAACCCGGAGTCCAGGACTTTTCTTGCTGTCCTTTGAGGTCCAAAGTGTCCTCCAACTGGAGAGGCATGCGAGAAATGCAGGATGGACTCCGTCTCATGATCGGGTACACACCTCCGAATGACTTGGTCACTGCAAAACTTCCACAGATAGGGGTCATCCCACACATAATACTTTGCATCGCTCTTCAGCTTGTGGAACTTTTGTCTACTTGTACCTGCAGGAACAACACCAGCAACTAGAAAATTTACAATGTCAGCAAACCAGGGGGTTACCCCATACATATGTAACAATATCTCATCAAGGAAATCATCTTGGATGGGCAAAGTATCCTCATCCCTTGCTATCCTACTCAAATGATCTGCTACCAAATTTTCAGCTCCACTTTTATCCTTTATCTCCACATTGAATTCCTGGAGCAAGAGCATCCACCGGATCAGTCTTGGCTTTGCTTCTGGTTTCTTCAACAGATATTTCAAAGCTGCATGGTCAAGAAAAACAGTTACCCTAGAACCTAGCAAATAAGACCTAAACTTGTCAAGTGCAAATACAATAGCTAGCAGCTCTTTTTCGAGTGGTGGTGTAATTTGCTCGTGCGGCATCTAGGGTCCTAGAAGCATAGTGAATTACATGGGCAACTTTGCCCACCCTTTGTGCCGTAACTGTCCCCACAAAGAAAATTTGAAGCATCACACATCGGTTCAAACGGGAGTGTCGTCGAAATGGGGCTGGATGACAGGGGTAGAAGTCAACGCCTTCTTCGAGATAGTCAAATGACTCTTTGCACTTTTCATCAAACTCGAACAGGTATCATTTTTCAGCAGATTTGACAATGGCGTGCTATCTTGTCAAGTCCTTTATAAAGCGCCTGTAGAAAACCTGCATGTCCAAGAAAGGAACGGATCTCGCGACGCAAGATGGGTAAGGCAATGAAGCAATTACATTTATTTTTGCAGGATCCACGTAAATACCCTCTTTGGAAATTACATGACCCAATACTATCCCCCTGTTCTACCATGAAATGACATTTCTCATAATTCGGAATCAAATCGGTATCAATGCATCTTTGAAGAACTAGATTTAGACTATGCAAACAAGCATCAAAAGAGGAGCCATACACAGTAAAATCATCCATAAACACCTCTATGCAATTTTCAATAAAATCGAGAAAATACTAAGCATGCATCTTTGAAAGGTGCAGGAGCATTACGAGAGGCCAAATGGCATCCTCCTATAAGCAAACGTCATCGAAGGGGCACGTGAAGGTGGTCTTTTTCCCGATCCTCGGGGCAATATGAATCTGGAAATACCGGAAAAGCCATCTAGAAAACAATAATGGGATCGACCAGCCAGCCGATCCAAAGATCTCGATCTATGAACGGCAAAGGAAAATGATCCTTTCGGTGGCCTGGTTTAGCTTCCTATAGTCTATACAAACTCTCCAACTATTCTCGGACTCTAGTAGGCACAAGTTCATTATTTTCATTCCTAACTACTTGTTAGACCGGACTTCTTTGGTACAACTTGAACCGGACTCACCCAAGAACTATCGGAGATGGGATAGATAATACCCGCCCTGTAGAAGCTTAGTCACCTCTTTCTTTATCACATCCAGAATCGGTGGGTTAAGTCGCCTTTGGGCCTGTCTCGATCGGCTTAGCCCCATCCTCCAAGAAAATTCTGTGCATGCATCTGGAGGGGCTAATTCCTGGAATATCGGCCAATGTCCATCCAATGGCCTTCTTGTTCTTCCTCAGAACTTCTAAAAGCTTGGCTTCCTGATCAGAATTGAGGCTGGAGGAAATGATGACTGGCAATGTTGCATCCCTCCCCAAGTAGGCATACTTTAGGTTCTCAGGAAGTGGTTTGAGTTCCAAAGAAGGTGGTCGCTCAACAGATGGTGCATTGGGAGCAGCCATAGGGTCAAGGACTTTGCCGAGTAAAGTGACTTCACTCTCACTATCACTTTCACTATCATCCTCACCCTGCAAGGTTAAATCCAAAAACTCAGAACAAACAGAACATGGGTTAGTGTTAGTGCAGTTAGTACAAGTATACACATCATCAAAACCAGAAATAACAGGAAAATCAAAAATAAGGTCATCATGAGTGTCCTCAATGAGCTCAGACAGCAACTCTAAGTGGAATACAGAGTGCTCCTCTACTGGGTGCTTCATAGCATCAAAAATCTTGAATTTGGCCACAATACCACCAAACTCCATAGACATAGTCCCATCATAAACATCAATCTTGGTCTTGGATGTCATCATGAATGGTCTCCCCAAGATTATGGGTGATCTACTGGACTGAGTCTCTCCTGCCATATCTAGGATATAGAAGTCTGCAGGGAATATCAAATCATCAACTTGCACTAGGACATCCTCTACCATTCCCATGGGTCGGGCACTGGTCCTGTTAGCCAACTGGATGGTAAGACCTGTGTACTGCAATGGCCCCAAATCAAGGTTGTTAAAGATGGAGGTAGGCATGACATTGATTGATGCTCCTAAGTCCAACATGCAGTTCTCAAACTTCTTGTCCCCAATAGTGCAAGGAATAGTGAAGGTGCCTGGATCCTTGCACTTCTGTGGTAGTGCTTGATTAGGGGCTATGGAAGCAACTCTCTCTATCTTTGACTGGATAAGCGCTGAGACATTCATTCCCAAGTCAACCCTCTCATTAGTCTTCATCTTCCTCTTGTTAGTGCATAGGTCCTTCAGAAATTTAGCATATCTGGGCACTTGCTTGATCACATCCAACAGTGGAATATTAACAGCTACTTTTCTGAAAACATCAAGAATCTCCTTCTCTTTATTTTCACCACCAATCTTCAAATTTTTCTGAATTCTATGTGGGAATGGAATGGGTGGTCTATACACTCTCAGTTTCAACTTCAACCACAGGCTCAAGAGTAGCCTCAACAGTAGGCTCAGGAGTAGCCTTAACAGTAGGCTCGGGAGTAGCCTTAACAGTTTCTTCATCCTTTCCAGAAGTGGCCTCAACAACCTTTCCAGATCTCAGAGAGATGACACTCACATTAGGGTTGGAGGCATTAGGATTTATCACTGGCTGTGCAGGCAGCTGGTTTGTCCCTTGACCTTGTTGTATGCTATTCATGGATGTGGCCAACTGTCCAATCTGTGTCCTCAAATCTTGAATACTAGCATCTGTCCTCTGCTGAAATTGTACACTAGATGCAGCCATTTGCTTTACCAAGTCTTCTAATGATGGTCCGAAGGTGCGTAAGTGGTCACCGGAGGATGATTCCGAGGTGCCATCACGTTGTTGTTGGGAAGAGTTCCCATACCGCAGATTAGGGTGATTTCTCCAGCTAGGATGGTACCTATTAGTAGAGAGGTCCGGAATGCTTGTACCGATTCTCGACCGCCTCCTTGATTATAGGGGTTCACTGCATAAGCTTGAGGTACTTCACTGACAAACTCTTCTCTCTGGATCGGGCATGGATCAAATGGATGCTCAGCTGCATTGCACATGCTACATAACTTTGCAGGCTGAACCTTGTCTATTGCCAATTGTCTTACAAAGGAAGTCAGCTCATCCAATCTATTCTCAAGGGCGGCCTGGTTGGAAGATGAACTATGAATCTCATGCACACCTCTTGGCTCAACTGAATTTCTTCTTGTAGAAAACTGCTAGGAATTCAACGACATATTCTCAATAAGTTGCTTAGCAGCAGTTGGGGTCTTATCAACTAATGCTCCCCCACTAGCAAAGATCCAATGATTCCTATCCATAGGCAACAATCCTTCATAAAAGTATTGGATCAGGAGTTGTTCAGATATTTGATGCTGGGGGCAACTAGATACCAAATGTTTGAACCTTTCCCAGTATTCAGCTAGTGACTCGTTCCCTTGCCTTATGCCACATATCTCTTTCCTTATTGAAGCAGCTCTTGAAGCAGGAAAATACCTTTCTAGGAACACCCTCTTCAAATCATTCCAAGTGGTGATGGAGTTAGGCTCAAGGTACAATAGCCAATCCTTTGCAGCTCCCTGGAGTGAAAATGGAAAAGCCTTTAGCTTGATAATGTCCTCAGTGACTCCCTCTGCTCTCGAGGTTGTGGAGCATACAACTTGGAATTCTTTCAAGTGCTTGTGTGGATCCTCACCTGCAAGACCATTAAACTTGGGCAACAGGTGAATAAAACCAGATTTCAGTTCAAAAGGAGTGTCAGCACCAGGATAGGAAATACATAATCCATTATAGTTGACATCAGGGGCAGCAAGCTGCCTTAATGTCCTCTCGGGTCTCCCATGTTTTCAAAAGCAGTTTTAAAATTGGAATCACTACTAGTGCTAGCCCGAAATTCCCTACGGAGTGTGTGTGCAATGTTCTTTCAATTTCCGGTCAAAATCACACAGTTCAGGCAATGAGACCTAGTAGCCAGACCAATTCAAAACAGAACAGAAATTAAAAGAAAGAGAAGAAAATAAAATAAAAACAAATTGCAAAAAATAACAACTCAGAGTCCCCGGCAACGGCGCCAATTTTTGGTCGCGCTGTCGCGCACGCGCCAAAAAGGACGAGCGGGTTTAAAACTATAGTCTAGTGCGACAACTCGGATGTCGTCTCTCAAGGACTCAGAGAATAGTAACTTTCACAAAAATAATTTTTTTCGTTGTTTTGGGGGTTTTGTTTTGATTGGAATGCAATTAAGAAACAAACAAAACAGAGCAATCAAAAACAGGGCAGTTAAAAGGAGATTATCAATTATCAAACAACGATTAATCTACTGTCAAGAATTCCCAACTATCCTTGGTTAATGTAATCCCAAGCCCTAAGCAGATTCTAATCCCCTTTCAGTTACAGTAACAACTAACAACGTAATTGCTACTATGGATGCAAATTCCTATTCCCGAAATAACAAACGGGATTAAGCTCTCATGATCAAACGATCATGAATGAACACACGCGAATTAACAAACGCGATTATGTATAGGAAATTAACATCACTGAAACAAATCAATACAATATTACACACTCCTGAAATAACAAACAGAAATATGAAATATGGTATTGAAAAGGGAAAAGCAATTAAAATAGGGATTACATAACCTCAAGTATATAGGATCCTCAACAGTAGACTAATCCTAGGACTTAGTGCTCCATGGCAAAAACGAAATCACAGAGAAAAATGTATATCAGAAAGTTGGAGAAGCAAAAGTTTTTACAAAATGTTCAGAACAGCCTTTTATACAAATTCAGAATTCAGATGGCTCGCGAGGCGAATTTCATGAACTGTCAGCAACCTTTGGCATTCTCACGAGGCGAAGTGATGCTCGCGAGGCGAGGATATGAAGAGTTTCCTCCTTACGCCCGTTATGGCCATAAGGGCCTAACCGTGATGCTCACTGACTTCCAGATTCGCGAGGCGAGACTCTTCAGCTTCAAAAACTGCCACGGCCATGACCTTCAACACGGGCAAGCCGTGATCGTCTCTGACTTTTTCAGGTTTGCAAGACTCGCGGGGCGAGACCTTCTTCGCGAGGCGAACCAGAGACTTAGCAATTTCTTGGAACAGTCAAAGCTTGTGGTCGCGTGGCGAGCGTGTCCTTCGCGGGGCGAATCCCCTGAACTTTATTTTCTCAGCATCTACTTAACCTGAAAGTAAGGAAATAACCATAAGTGTATTATTTTGACTTAAAACTAGCTAAATTAACTTAAAACTACTCTAGAGACTCAAAACCTTGCTTGAGGACAATCTAATCTAATTTGGGTGAAAATACGATATAATTTGCACAAAACCCTGGTCATACTAGCTATAAAACTAGATGAGCCAGAGGCTTATCACCTACCTAACGATTAATCCCATGGCCCCATTACAACCAAAATAAAAGACCTCTTGATTCTTATGTGTTTTCATTATTAAAGTAGAGATTTGGTTAATAGTCAAGCTTATGGAAGAATACATTCCTTGAGGAAATTGAGCGAATTGTCACATATCCTTAAACACTTGAGTGAGGTGAGAAGAGTGCCCAAATTAGTGAGAGATATGAATTTAGGGAACCTAAGCTTCTAATTGGACTTGAAATTGATTGTCTCTTGGGTTATTCGAATATGCCTGTCACTTGGATTAGTTACTCGGGTTCTTAGTTAACTATCCATGCTCTGATTGTTTATATTTTCTGGCCTTAGTGATTGCTTGAGGACAAGCAAAGTCTTAAGCTTGTGGTAGTTTGATGAGTGTGATTTCACCTCATATTTCATTGACATTTTTCATGCATTTTCATATAGTTTAGGCATTTCTAATTTGATTTTGGTTAGTTTTTACCTTGGAACGGGTAAGGCGGTTTCTTGGTGTTGTTGTGCAGGAATTAAGGATTAAAATGCTCAAGATTAACCATGATGGAGATTGCATGAAGATGGGGCTTGAAAAGTAAAGAAAATGAGCCAAACAGAGCCCATCACGGCCTAGCCGTGACAGCCATTACGGCCATGATCGAGTAAAGCTGAAAAGAAAGAATGGAAAAGTCAGAACTGGTCACGGCCAGCCCGTCATGGCCATCAAGGCCCTGACATGCAAACTGAACCAGACCCTCACAGGCAGAACTGATCACGACCGTGACAGACCAACCAGTGAAGCAACCTCCAAGACAGAATCCGTCACGGCCTAGCCGTGATGGCCATCACGGCCGTGACGCGCAATATATGGATCTGTAGAAACTGATTTGATCTGAATTTGTGTTTGATTGGGATTCAAGTTACCCTAATCTATAAATAGAGCACTTAGGCTCGAAAATAGAGGACTTGGAGGGACTTTTGGGCTGCTACCTTAGGAAAAATTAGGATTTCTTCTTCTTCTTCTTCTTCTTCTTATTCTTATTCTTCTTCTTCTTCTCCTCCTCCTCTCTTAGATTTTCATTCATGTTTATGTTAATCAAGCCTGCCATCACCATGGCAATGCTTGAGTAGTAGCTTTATTTCTAGGGATTGGGGCTATGCCCAAGATTTGTTTTGTGTTATGAATTGATGTTTTCCCTTTGTTAATTTCGATTTCGCTTTCGATTTTGTTTGTATCGCATGAATTACTTGTGAATCTGGTGCGCACTTATTTGCATGTCATAGATACTCTAAGAAGGAACCTAGCGGTGAACTTAGGTATTGGATCTATAGGAATCAAACTTAGGACTTAAATCACGAGAGTTAGAAGCGGTCCTTCGAGGGTTAACGAATTGTCACAAAGCTTAAAGGGTTCAATCTAAATTCAACTACCACGAGAGTAGAGGTTAGTTTAAATGGGCACGATTTTTGTAACCCGAGAAGGAGCATAAACTTATTTAGGATAAATTCGCCTTCAAAGCAATTTTGATAATTAATAAGGGTAGTCAATTTGGTAACATGAACAATCTTGTTGGTAACCCAATTCCTAGGAATCCCTTTTGATCTGAAAACCCCCTAATTGATTTACTTTTCTATTTTAATTGATTGCATTCTTAAATATCTGATTTTGTAGTTAATTCTTATTTCAAGAATCAAAACCTTTTCAAAATCCTTTTTTATATAGTCTAGTTTAATCGGTTTAATAATTAATTGTTATTTGAGATCACGGTCTCTGTGGGATCGATCTTTTTATTACTTGGCGATGAATCCGGTACACTTACCGGAACACACGCACATCACTTTCCAATCTCTTAGACTTAGCATCATTCTATATTAAGGAGTCTTAGTCCATGATCGTTTTGGAAAATGAAACTCAAACATCCTTGCTTTAAAACATTTAAGTTTCGGCCTACATAGGATAATGAGGAAAAATATTCTTTGTTTGATAACAACTCTTAGGTTTATAATCACAAGGAATTAAGAGTTCTAAATCCATGATCATACTTGGAAAGTTGAAACATAGTATCCTAGGCTTACTTATACATATTTTCAGCCATCATAGGAAAACAAACTATCAAACCTTTCAAGATTTATAGATTTAAGATCAAGGAATAGTCAGAAACTCAAACATAAGATCATATTCCAAAAGTTGAAGCAAAAACCTCCTAGGCCACATATACTTAGCATTCGGCCTTCATAGGAAGAGATAAGTAGAGATTTTTGTTTTACACAACCTCTCAGTATATGAAAACATAAGTTAATACAAGACTATACAAAGTTGTTTCAACTCAAAAGGAGTTTTCTACCATTTTAGAGAGATTTTAGAAGTTTAAAGCATATAAAGAACACATAAAGCAAACTAAGAAATAAAAGATGAAACTTGAAAAAAAGATTCATATGAGAGCATTACCCTTAGTATAAGGAAGAACTTTAATGAAGAACTCAAGTGGAAAAGACT
The DNA here is from genome assembly GCA_030762895.1 of Sophora flavescens. NCBI lineage: Eukaryota > Viridiplantae > Streptophyta > Magnoliopsida > Fabales > Fabaceae > Sophora > Sophora flavescens. The sequence goes on along the minus strand of CM061066.1, from coordinate 47,140,736 downwards.
AATAAAAATGGAAGCTTTAAGTGTTTGAAAAAAAAGAAGAAATGAAAGAAGTTGAAAAAGTATGAAGATGGAGGAAGAAAATGAGAGAATGAAGATGAGTGATGATTATATAGAGGAGGGAGAGGGGAGCACGAAATTTTGGAGAGAGGATGAGCTTGGAGAGCAAGTTTTGTCTTTAAGACTTGTTTGGTTGAAGAGGAAAGAGAAAAATAGGTTTTTAGAATATAATATGATATAATTTGAAAAGTGTGGTGATTACACTTTTGGAGTGTGTCATAAACCTTTCCCATCATGTCTCATCAAGTCACTTTACTTCTTTTGTGCTCCCTAATCTGCTCAATTTCGTACCCGGTTACATTTCCGATCGTAATTCTTCCGACGTTTTCGCCCGAATAAAATATTATATTCTATTTTAGAACGAAAATTTTCAAAATAACCAAAGTCGAAGGAAACATAATAAAAACACTAACCTTCTCATTCACGGGTCAAAATTAGGTTTTCTGCACAGTAAATTGTACCGACAGTGAAAACGCAGACCGGCTTCCGTCTAAATTTTCAACCGAAAATTTTACCGTGACTTCATATGTTACAAAAACACAAGAAAATTATTTTAGTTTAATTAAAATCATCCTCTGAGTTTAATCTAAAATAAACACATTTAAATATGTATTTACTGCTACAGAAAACATACGAAAAACAGGGTGTTACACCAAGACCTTAGACACAAAGATGGTGGCTGGGTTACATTTGGAGGAAATCAGAAAGGAAAGATCATTGGTATTGGTAAAATTGGTAAACACCCCTTTCTTTCCATTGATAATGTTCTATTGGTAAGTGGCTTAAAACATAATCTGCCGAGCATAAGTCAATTATGTGACAGTGGATATGATGTTTCTTTTGATAAGAACACGTGTATTGTCAAGAAAGATGATGGATCAATTTTATTCACTGCTAAGAGGCAAAACAATCTTTATAAGATTGACTTGGAGGACCTCTCAAATCAAAGTGTCTCATGTCTAGTGTCCATTGAAGATGAGCGATGGATTTGGCACAAAAGGCTAGGTCATGCAAGCTTGAAGTTAATCTCAAAGCTAAATAAGCATCACCTCGTGAGAGGATTACCAAACCTTAAGTTCAAATCTGATGCTCTCTGTGATGCATGTCAAAAGGGAAAACAAGTCAAAGGTTCTTTTGAATCTAAAAATGTTGTTAGTACTAATAGACCACTAGAGTTGCTACACCTTGATCTTTTTGGTCCAACAAGGACTACTTCTGTCAGTGGTAAGAAATATGTTCTAGTCATTGTAGAAGACTACACTAGATGGACATTGGTTATGTTCCTAGCTCACAAGAATGAGTCTTTCAAAGTCTTTTCTGTATTCTGCAAACATGTACAGAATGAAAAAGGCATGTGTATCACTTCAATCAGAAGTGACCATGGAGGAGAGTTTGAAAATGAGCTATTTCATAAGTTCTGTGAAGAAAGTGGTATCCTCCACAACTTCTCAATACCTAGAACACCACAACAAAATGGTGTGGTAGAGAGAAAGAACAGATCTCTTCAAGAGATGGCTAGGACTATGCTCAATGACAACTCTGTTCCTAGACACTTCTCGGGATCAAGCCGCATTACCGCTCGCTACATTCAGAACAGAATATACATTAGACCTATCTTGAACAAGACTCCTTATGAATTGTAGAAAGGACGAAAACCCGACATATCTTACTTTCACCCTTTTGGTTGTAAATGCTATATATTGAACATTAAAGATCAACTTGGTAAGTTTGATGCTAAAGTAGATAATGGAATTCTGTTAGGATATTCTGAAACCTCAAAAGGCTTTAGAGTTTAAATTTCTAGAACTTCAGTCTTAGAAGAATGTATTCATGTCAAGTTTGATGACAAGCAGCCTGATAAGAGATTATCAGAGAAAGATGAAGCTTTTGCAGATATTGATCTAAACATCTCAGGAGATACAACAAAGATAAAAGTTGATGATCAAGTAGACGACCCCACTCAACAACCAGAAACCCCCACTTCTCAACATGATACTGTTCAGAAATCTTGGTACTTCAGGAATTATCATCCACAAGATCAAATCATTGGAAACCCCAATGACAGGCTAAGAACCAGATCAACTTTCAGAGAGCAAGAAGATTCTGCACTAGTCTCTGAGTTGGAACCAAAGACAGTAGACGAGGCACTGCTGGATGATGGTTGGATTCTAGCTATGCAAGAAGAACTGAATCAGTTTGAGAGAAGCAATGTTTGGACTCTGGTACCCTTACCTAAAGATAAATCAGTTATTGGAACAAAGTGGGTTTACAGAAATAAACTTGATGAAAATGGTAAGGTGGTGAGAAACAAAGCAAGACTTGTTGCTCAAGGTTTCTCTCAAGAAGAAGGTATTGATTATACTGAAACCTTTGCACTTGTTGCTAGGCTAGAAGCAATTAGAATTTTACTTTCATTTGCTTCACATCATAGTATTATGATTTTTCAAATGGATGCTAAAAGTGCTTTTCTAAATGGTTTTATTAATGAAGAAGTTTATGTTATGCAACATCCGGGTTTTGAGAGTGAAACTCATCCTGAACATGTATATAAGCTTAAGAAAGCTTTATACGGTCTTAAACAAGCTCCTAGAGCTTGGTATGATAGGATGAGTTCTTTTCTTATGGAAAATTTTAATAGGGGAAAGATTGACACAACCTTGTTCAGAAAGTATATTAAGTCTAATTTCATAGTTGTGCAAATATATATTGATGATATTATTTTTGGTGCCACTAATGAATCTCTGTGCAAAGAACTCTCTAAGTTAATGCAGAAAGAATTTTAAATGAGCATGATGGGAGAACTCAAATTTTTCCTTGGACTTCAAGTTAAGCAACCAGTGGACGAGGTGCTCATTCATCAAACCAAGTATACAAAGGAACTCCTGAAGAAGTTCAACATGGATGATTGCAAACCAACGAACACTCCTATGCACCCCACGTCCATACTGATCAAAGATGATAAAGAGAAAAAGGTAGACCAAAAGGTATATAGAGGTATGATAGGATCTCTTCTATATCTTACCGCGTCCAAACCTGATATTATGTTCAGTGTATGCTTATGTGCTCGATTTCAAATTGATCCTATAGAATCTCACTTATCAGCAGTTAAAAGAATATTTAGATATTTGAAAGGTACTACTAATCTGGGTTTGTGTTTTAAGAAATGTAAAGATTACAAATTAGTTGGTTTTTGTGATGCTGACTATGCTATAGAAAGAATTGAAAGAAAAATTACCAGCGGAGGATGTCACTTCATTGGAGCTAATCTTGTCTCATGGTCAAGCAAAAGACAAAGTACCATTGCCTTATCAACTGCTGAAGCTGAGTATATTTCAGCTGCTAGTTGCTGCTCACAACTTCTTTGGATCAAACATCAATTGGAGGACTAAAATGTGTTTGTAAGTAATATTCTACTTTTGTGTGATAATACTGCTGCAATAAATCTATCTAAGAGTACAATTCTGCATTCTAGAGCTAAGCACATAAAAATTAAACATCACTTCATTAGGGATTATGTGCAAAAAGGTGTTTTTGATATACAATTTGTGGTTACTGACCATCAATGGGTAGATATCTTTACTAAACTTCTTGCTGAGGATAGATTTATTTTTATTAGGAAACATTTGAATATGTTATGTGTAGATTGAAATAAGCGTCCAGACCTGAGAATGTTCTGATAAATATACGTCTATTGATTTTTTTTCGTCCAATGCATGTTGAAGATTTCAAGTCCATTGCATGATTAAAATACGCGTCCATTACATATCGCGTTCATTGTATTTGTGTGCCGCGTCCACTGCATATCGTGTCTATGCTTGATTGTAATTTGCTTGGACCTGTCCATACTTGCTTATGCTTGAACCCGTCTATGCATATATTTATTAATTGCATTTATTTTGTCTCAATGGCAATTTTATCCCTTATTCTCTTTTGAGTCAGTACTTCCACCAATCCCATCAAAACCTTTTTATGGTTTCAAGATACCAATGTCGTTTTATCCTTAATGACATGTCTTATCATATATTTTCTTTTTGATTTATTTCTAAAGGAAAAACCTTTGAGATTCAAAACCTTTTTAAAATCAATTTCTTTCCTCTGAGAAAACTTTACACTTCCTTGAACTCTCGAGCTCTCTATCTCATTGCTTTTAAACCCTAGCTCTCAGATCACCAAAAATGGCTTCTTCTTCAACCTTCAACGTGGACAAACTCAACATGGCTATTAAGCATCACTTCATCTTTGGAGTTTTGCAAGACTACAATTTGGATATTAGCAAGTACATTAACAGAGCTGGATGGGGAGGACTCTTCACTGATAAAGTCTATGTTTTTCCCAACTTAATAAGGGATTTCTGGAGGAGACTTGAAGTTACTGATACTAACTTCTCCTCTATTATGCTGGGAAAGAGGATTGTTGTCTCTGAGAAAACCATTGCTGATGCCATCTTCTGCGCTCAGGAAGGAGTGGTACTTACTGAGTCATGGGAGACTGAACTGGGAGGCACTGAGGTGATTGAAGCCTTCTTGATGAGAGAGGACACGGTTCGAAATCATTCTTGGAAAGTTGTTGAAATGAAGGACATCATTCGTATCCTTCATCAATTACTGAACAAGGTAGTTCTTCACAAGGTTGGGTCCAAGGACAACCTATCAGCCCGGCACAAATTCTGTCTTTGCCATCTTTTCACGGAAACGGAGATAAATCTTCCCATAATATTGTATGTAAGATTCAGAGATGCTATGATCAACAAGAAGAAACTCTCAGCATTTCCCTATTGCCATCTTCTCTAAAAAATCTTCAAAGCTCAAGGAATCCAGGAATTTATTGCTGTAAGGACTCCTGAAGAGCAAGCCAGAATCTTAATTGAAAAACCAATGTCTACTGCTGACTTTGGTAAAATGAACATTGCTAATATGAATCTTGGCACTTCTACTGCTGCTGCTATAGCTAAGATAGAGGAATTGATGAAGGTTAAGGAACAAATGGTGGAACAGAACAATGCTGAGCTTCTGGGGCTGAAAAGGAATGTCAGGAAGAAAACTACAGCTGCAAGGAAGCCAACACCAAAGAGGCCTACTGGTGGAATTGTCATCAGAGAGCCCGCAGCTGCTCCTCAACCCGCCCCCTCATAGAAAACGATAAGAAATTTGATCTTGTCACATAATGAGGGTGAAGATGATGAGGACAGGGTTCCCATCAGCTTAGTGTTGAAGAAACAGAGGATTGCTACCTCTACTGATACTGCTGCTGCTTCTGCCATTCCAACTAGGAGAAGGCAACCACAAAGAAAAGCCAAAGTTGTCATAGAAACTGAGGTAACCTTACCTGCTAATGATCCTGTCAAGTTAGCAGTAGATGCCCTAGTTTCCAGCTTTGAGCATAGGGTAGATAACTCTGGATCATCTGTGAATATTGATCAAAACATAGATGATGTGTACATTCCTACACCCCCCTCACCACAAACAAACTCACCAGACCAACCACAAATTGCCTTACCTCCTAGACCAACATTCCAACCCATTATCCCTACTGATGACCCCTGGTTCAACCAACCAGATGATGGTATTTGCCCTGGTGCCCCTTTTCCTAAAATCAGGAAAATTAGGTTTCCCTATACCGATCCATCAGTTCTGTATGAGGGAAAAGCTGAAATTTGGTCTAAAGTGAAGAGAGACTGGAAAATCTTATTTCTCACCCACCAAACTGAACCTGAACCTATTCTAACCGGATGGTATCCTCTACCAGAATATGAGTATGAACCTGAAAACATCTACCCATATTGGGTTAACCCTGAACCACATACACCTACTGGATCATTTCCATCTGAGTTATTCAACTACTTTGGACCTTTTCTCACCCATCTACCACAGAAGAGATTCCCTCCTAAGAAGATCTACCCAAACCTCATCAAATCTCCACCCTTCAAGCCTTTCACTGATGGTGTTGAAAGACACATCATCTCAAATTGGCATACAGGCCCTGCCAAGAAAGACCTCACCAATGATACCTATAAGCGATCCAGATCCTACAGACATGTCCCCTTCATCATGGACAGAAACACTGGTTGACAGACATTTAAGCACCCCAGTGTGTATGGCAGGGCTGCAGACTTTGTTGATCATCTGATGTACCAAATGCTGAAATGGGAGTTCGAACATTTCAGAATTGTGAGGGCTGCAAATTTTGTCCCTCCAACCTGGTTAAGGCATTCATTGGAGAAAACCAAGATAGGAATCAAGCCATATATGATTTGCCCAAGACTGCCTATGATTGACCACAACAAGGATAAAGACAAGAAAAGAAGAAGGTTCAAAGGCAAGAAACCATAAAATGAGACAATCATGCTGGACCTCAATTCAGAACCATTTGACTACACTCTACCGGAGTTTTGGCAATCTCTCTCAATTGAGGAAGTCTCTGAAAAGGAACCTGCAGTTGACTTCTGGAAATCTCATGCCATCCACTGCACAAGAGAAGCCTCCACTTCAGGACTGACTCAAGAAGAGAAGAAAGTCATTCCAACTGTCAGAGGAAAATGTGGGATTTCAAATTGCAGATTCATCATCATCAAGGATATCTTTGGCCTTCCTGTTACAAATCTACACATTGAAAATGAAGATGCAATTCGATGGGCCAAGGAATTACCTGAACCAGTGCTGCAGTATGCTACTTCATCTCCTCCATCACCTACATCATAACACACTGAATAAGAAATTATTGTTGAAGATCCTGCTGTAGAGCCCGAGTTTGTTAAAATAGTAATTGAGCATGAGGAAGTTGCTGAGTCTAACTCCCAGACCAAGCACTTCAGAGAAGCACTCATCTCAACCTTTAGCTCTCACAATTATTCACCCTCAGGATCAACCTCAACAGTCAAGAGCATTGGACACCATGCCAAGTCATGCACATGCTCAAGACAGTGCTGAAAGCTCCAAACCATCACTTTCTCTGCCACCAAACTTTGAAGAGATGATTGGCAAAATTATTGAAGAAAAAGTCAAAACTGAAGTGAAGGAGCAAGTAAGAGAACAGGTTGCAGAGGCTCTGGTCCCAACAAATATACTGATGAACCATATGATGAGCATCATGCTCAACTTTCAGCAAAGCCAGAATCTGCCAACACAAATCCCTGCTCCTACTCCAAATCCTGATCAGAATCTAAACCAAAACCCTCCTCTTTCACCTTCACCTTCCTCTTAATTTATTTTTTTTTCTTACTGACAATGATGGTTCACTCCTTTACCTTTTTGTCTGATGACAAAAAAGGGGGAGAAAGGAAAGAGAATTAAATTTAATAAGAAAAGTCAGTTTTTGAAAAGCATATATCTGTTTGCACATGCATGTCTCTGCTTATGCTTTAAATATTCTATATATATGTTGTCTTGAATGCTCTGATACAGATTTGTTCATTGCTTTGATATATTCTAAGTCTACATACTCTAACTCTGTCTGATATAACATAAAAATAAAATAATTTTTTTTTTGCTCTGAACCTATCTATAAGTTTAGTTAAATCCATAATGCCCTGATAAGTAATTACTCTGATACAATCTTGATTTGATAAGTTATATACATGTGTTGTTAGAAGTTTGAATGTTTTATCTTAGGGGGAGCTTTGTAAGCTCTCTTGGACTTTGCTACTCAAATTTAATTAGTTTTTGTCATCAGAAAGGGGGAGATTGTTGGAACCAAAGTGATTTGGATTTAATTAATCTCTAAGTTTTGATGTTAACAAAAGGATTAAATTTGCTTGGCAAAGTGTTAGTTGAGATCTAACAAGGTTATTCAGTTTTTGCAGGATTACTTGAATCATATAAGTCATGAGAAATCTTGTATAAAGTTCTTTTTATCTGCTTGGACTGAGAAAGAGAATTCATGTCCAATCGAATAGACGAGCTGAAAAAAAAATGTTTGGTAATTTTACTTTCTGTTTATTTGAGTAGACAAGAGTTTAAGTAGACGAGGCTTAAAATTTTCTGATTAGACGTGCTCAGTTTATCACGTCAGCAGACGGAAGTTGTTAATAGAATAGAACAGACGGAAAAATAAATTAACAAGCATACGAGCTCTAATTGCCACGTCACTAGACGGAAATCAAAATTACTCACTGAGATATAGCAAGTCCAAAGACTTGATAGACGAGAGGATATGCCACGTCAGTAGACGAGTGAAATAGAAGGAGTGAACAGACTTAGTCTCACAAATAACTGAGTAGACGGAGATTTTGAGTAGACGAGTTTCTACCTCCTATACGTTCTTCTAAAGTGAATAAATGCATTCTGGTTCTCTTGAATTTATTTCAAATGATTGATATTTATTCCAATAGAATATTTGTTCTTCCCATTTGTTTTATCCGGTTAATGCTTTGTTTCCTTTTAAGAAAATCATAGTACCATCGAGGAAATACAAAAAGCAAATAGTACAATGAGGAAATGAAAAGTGACTTGTATGATGACAACTTTATGGCTAGAAAAAGTTGGACTGTACACAAAGGAGAAAAAACTTTTTCAAACTGCAATGCTCAGAGCTGTGAGCCTCCATTTTGTACTACCCTGATAACCAAGAGTGTATTTTAGCATTGCTTCAATCAAGCCTTCAATCACAACGGATATTATGCCATCTCTAAACGGGAAATTCAAAATGATCGTTGAAGCATTTCAAGAGAAGGAGAAGGTCACTTTAAGTAAAATAAAACCTCAGATACTGAAGAACAACTTTTGCTTGCCAACAACTCCTGCCTATACAATATTTGCGAGAGCAAGCTCTTACTCATTCTTTCAAAAAGCAAAAGTCTGTAATCTCTTAGTTTGAATATTTTGAAAATATTCAACATATCTCAAACTTTCATATCCTCATACATAGCGAGTTAAGAAGATCTAAGTTAAATCTCTTTGTTAGAATTAGAGCCTGGAGAGGCTTGGTAAGAAAGGAATACTTGTAAGCTTGGAGAGGTGTTGAATACTTGGTTGTAATCTATTTGGAGAAATAGTATATAAATCCTTCAAGTTGAAGGGACTGGACGTAGCTCTTGGTTGGAAGAGAGTGAACCAGGATAAAATCATTTGTGTGAATCTTCTATCTCTAAACTCTTACAGCTTTATTTGTTTATACTAACTGTGGGGTTTTGATATTGCTTGTGTTAAGTTTCTTAAAGATCTATTTCTGTGTGCTTGCTTCTAATTTAATCTTCTAGTGTGAGAAAACAATTTTGAAAATGTTGTTTTCGAAAATTATTAACAAACACAATTCAAACCCCTTCTTGTGTTTGCCTGTGTCAACTTCAACAGAAAGGCCATTGCGAGGTCGTGGCTTGAGGGGATCTCGACGGTCGCACAGTCACTGAGCCATAGAAAGGTCGTACAGAGAGAGACAGAGATTCTACAGAGGCAAAACGACAACAAAGAGAAATCAAGTAAGAGAGAAGACATCGGAGACAGAGGCATTTTTTAGAGAAAAATTTGAGTTAGTAATATTAACTATTTTTTAAGTTAATAGGTGTGTACCAAAAAAAAAACTTTAAAAAAATTGAAGCCTGAAGCCTAGGGATGACAATGGGTAGGGTCTGGGTAGGGTACTATAGTATCCGTCCCCATATCCGCATTCGAAAAAATTACCCGCACCCGAAACCATACCCGCGTGGGTAGCAACTTTAGTACCCTTACCCGTACCCTCTGGGTACCTAAGTACTCGTACCTGCACCCGTTACCCGTACTTTAACTGTGAAAAACAATAAATAACAATAAAAACATTATAACAATTAAAAAACGATCCGAAGGTCTTTTAAATCTACTCATAAAACATTACAAATCAAAATATCTAAATAAATAAAAACATCAAAAAAGGAATTATAAATGCAACTAAGTTTAGAAAGTTAAGAATCTTTAGATTAGTTTTGATTTTAAAATTTGTATTATAGTTAAAATTATATAAATTAGTAATATAAATAAATAAATAATTATATATACATATACATATGTTCGGGTGCAGGGTGGGGTGGGTACCATAGTACCCGTACTCATACCCATTTAAATTTGCGGGTAATGACCCGTACCCAGACCCTTACCCACCGTGCGGCCAGTTATCCTACCCATCGTGGATAATTTTTGTGGGTACCCAATAGGTATGGTACAAATTGTCATCCCTACTAAAGCCCTGGCCTTAGGCTAGCATGCTCCCAGAAGGGTTTGGACGACGGTAAGTAAAATTGTGTTCTTGGGAAATGACAAGTATTGAATACATAAAGTGAATGAACTTTATTGGAGTTGTATTTAATCCTCCCAAAAAGGCATTGAGGATCGATCCTAACACATTTTTACAGCTATAATCGGTTGCCAAAAATTCCATCAGTTGCAACAAAAAAAACTTGAAAAAAGAGATAATTTGAACGATCACAAGCAGTGTTGCTCCTTGATGACCTCGACGTTCGCCAAACCAATCACAAGCACCGTCGCTCCTTGCATCACGCATCCCAACGTCGACAACTCCAGCTCCGATACGTACCACATCGTCACCGTCAAATCTGGCACCAGCTTAGTGTCCGATGACAACATTGCTACACCGTCTCGCTTCAATGAATCCCTCAAATCTCGCACCTCTCCCTCCTCCATGGAAAACCTCCCTTACCTCTTTAAATCGATGATCACAATTGATCTCAAAATCAGAAACTGCAACAACATCTGAAGGATACATCCTCCAATATTTGAAGCCGTTGATTTATACATATTAAAAGTTAAGTTTAATAAGTCAGGTCTATACAAAAATATCTCCACCTACATTCTTGTTTGCAGTGAGCCTACCTATAAGGTAAACAGGTATACATAATAAATATAAAGCTCCACGAAGTTTTGGACACCCATCCCCCACCCAAAAAAAGAGCACCTAACTTGCGAAGGAACTTCAACAAACAAAAAAAGCTGGGATATGTATGAAAGAACAAATTAACAAGAGATCTTTCGGGTATCCAAACTTTCTGCTTGAATTTTACTTTGACCAGAAGGATAGCTAGAAAACATGAAACAATATTCAACCGCCATCACATTAATGTTATATCAAAAGAAGAAATCGACTATACGACTGACAATTCTTCTTCATTTTCGCATGTTTTGTGGTTGATGGCATCTTGCATAGATTTGACAAAAATTATTGAACACATGCAGAATGTGATGATTTCCCCTGCAGTGCAAATTGCCTATTGCTGGTATATGATGATTAATGCTTCATAATTATGGTATATTTGGTATATGGTTAAACATGGAAGCAAAAATTTGATGAATCAATTTTATTTATAAAATTATATTGGAAATTCATCATTGGTATTTTCACCACTATTTTTACACCCATACCAAACATATCCTAAGTATATAAAATTTCAGTCAAAGAATAGGAGCAGCATATGAAGTTTGAGATATATTTTTTTTTGTTACAAGGAGAGGCCTGAGCCCAAAAAAGAAAACGAAACTATAATGTAACTACTCGGGATAAGGAGGTCCCTGACATATCACCAAGCAAAAGTAAGGAAAGCTTCCGAGGAGGGTTCGCGATTTCTTCAAGCCCAAAATCCTTCGTTAAGCTCCAATTTATGAGCCAATCCGCACATCTATTCCCTTCTCTAAATGAATGCCTGAACTCTATCCTCCACTGTAGCAACACTAATTGCTTGATTTTGGCAGTTAGTGGAAATTTCGGATGCTTGTTGGCTTCATCTACAATGGATTTTATAGCAAACATAGAGTCACTTTCTACTATAATGTTTCTGTATCCAGCATTCCAGGCAATGCATAAACCAACATAGATAGCCCAAATCTCAGTTGATTGAGCGGTGCAGTGGCCTATGTGAAATGTGAAGCCTGAGATCCATTGGGCATTGCATCTTCTGAAGAGCCCTCTGCATCCAGCGTCGCCAGGATTGCCCTTAGAGGCTCCATCGGTGTTGAGCTTGATCCAACCTGGGGCAGGGAAATTCCAACAGATGTCCTTTGAAACTGAGTTGGGAGTGCAGTCCGGAAGAGAGTTTACATTGCTGTTTGAGAATTTTATGTTCCCTCTCTTCAAGTAAAAATATCCAACATAAAAATTTCAACGAATCGACTTTGTTTCCAAACTTCTCCAAAATAAAATGCTAATAACACTTTCATATAAATGTTTTATCACATTCTTTTTGTTGAGTCACATCTCATATTCTCTTTAAATATGATTTAAAAATAAAGAATATGAAATGTGATGTAATAAAAAGGGAAAGGAGCATGCACCCCCTAAACTTTACCCTATTTATAAATAGGCATCCTTAACTATTAATTCTTCCTAATTAATCCTCAAACTTCATCAATTAGTAAAATTGATCCCTTGATTAACCCAAGGTTAAATAACTAACTGAGATTGAATCTAATCGTCCATTTTACTCAAATCTCAACCGTTATTTTTTTTTTCATTTTTTTTTATTTTAAAAAAGAAGAAGAAGAAAACAAAAATAAAGCACACGTCTCTTCTTCTTCTTTTAACATCTTCTCTTGTGCGTTCCAACTTACTATCTAGGAATAGCAATTTTATCCGTACCCGCGGATAAAATCCGTAATGGACACGGAGCGGGTAGTTAAACGGGTACCCGCGGGTAAAATAAACGGGTAATTCCAATACCCGTCTATAAATGGGGCGGGGGCGGGCATCACACTATCCGTGCCCGCGGATACCCGACCCGTTACTTAATTACTATAACACCCTTTATTATATATATCTACTCTCAAAGTCCTTATATCATTTCCTAGATAATTTTCATCTATTACATTGTTTCATGGATATTTTAAGTGTGATGTATTAATTTGTAGGTGCTATTTTGTTCAAATACCGGAAGATATTAATGTGGTGGTTTGTTTAAGTTTTTTGTGTTTTTTTTTAATTAAAAAACATTTGTTTGTTTTTCATAACTACCCATGGATATCCGCGGATACCCGTGAAAACCCGTGAATCCGTTAAGAACCCGTTAAGCGGGTATCCGTGCGGGTATGAGATGGGTACGGGTGGATTTTTTATCCAACGGAACGGATAGCGAGCAACCAGTATCCGTGTCTGCCCCGTTGACATCCCTATAACTACCCCACAAACAATGGTCATTGTCATTCCCGTTAATGCACATTCTGAACCAACTTGCTTTTACAACCATCGTTCCTAACAAGATTTGGGAATCCATCTTCCTAGATGCAGGGAACGGTGTCTGGAATAGTTCATGCGTAGATACACATTTTTTTGAAAACATAGTAATTCTCTACCCAAAAAAATAAAATAAAACATAGTAATTGCTATCCTATTCGTAGATGGAAACCAGAAGGGAGGGGAGGGGTTGTTCCTTCACTCACTTGAAATTTTTTTTACACAAACATAATCTCAGAATTTTATAAACTGAAGGAAGATATGAGAATGACTAATTAATGGTATTGCTCCAGAGTTGGTAAACCAGGAAGACAGAAGAAGAGATGGTAAAGCAAGAAGAAGAAGCGTTTTTTCTATCTATGCTGTGTTCTTTTCTTTTCTTTTTTCAATTTAAATAAAATAAAATTAGTAACGGATGAGATTTGAACAAAATGGACGGTTAGATTTGACCATGGTTAATATTTAACTTTGGGTTAACCAAATGATCAATTTCACTTATTTATAGAATTTGAGGATTAATTAAGAAGAATTAATAATTAAGAATGTTTATTTGCAAATGGGATAAAATTTAAAGGAGCTGCATGCTCTTTTCCCTAACAAAAATGTATAATAATGTACATTTCTAGATCCTCTTGCCTTAAAAAAGCCGAGAATCCAAATTCATATTTATTTTGGTCCGAACACCCCATCATGCTCCTAAGTCCTAACTATCGGAATTTCGGAATCCATATAACTCCAATCGTAATTCTTCCGTATTTGTTTCAGCCACTAATTTAGGGGTCAATGATATTTGCAAATTAATTTTGATAGCTTACGTATTAAACGTCATAGCAGCTTCTTCCTAACATACATAGATTATATATAATTTTTAAAGAGTAACATACATATATAGATTGTTTTTGAAGAGTAAAGACAGGAGCTTCTTCCTATCATACAATTGCATGGCTTACTAGTTACTAAGAGGAGTCTGTGAAAAAAAAAAAAAAAGTACAGTCACCATAAATAAGTCAAAATGGTATTCTAAACTTAATAATTCAATAAAAGCATTAAGGATCCAGGAAAATAATTTCAGCTAGTCCAGAGGCTCTCCTGAACCGCAATAATTCTTTCATCAACTCTGTCTCCAATCCTCCGTTTAAAGCAGGCTTCACAGTCATCTCTTCTAGCACAGGAGATTTTAGAAGTAGAAAGCAGATAAACTCTAATTCAGGCCTCATACCAGAGATGCCTTCTATCCTCACATGTCGCAGCTGCAGCAGAGCTGAACACCTCCAATTGGCATCTTCCAAAAACAAGGTGTCTGCTGATAAACCAATCTGCAGCTCCTCAGGGCGAGCCTACGTGCAATCGTAACTCACCAGGTCTTAGAAACTCCCAACAATAGATCAAAAACTTCAAAGATACCAGACAAAAATGCTCAAAGCTAAACTACTTTGCAAATTCTAGAGCTTAATAACTTTATATATATATATATATATATATATATAAATAACAAAATATATATGTAGGTCTTGTAAGAAAAATCATGTTATAATGAGTACTCACGAATATTTCTAGGTCTTGTAGAATAGGAGAGCTTCTTATCAGGCATAGAGCAGCTGAAATTTCCCTCGGATCGTTGAAGTTTATGCGTATGGAAAGATAATTTAGATCAATGCATGGTTTACGAAGCATATGTGGCACAACCCCAGCTGCCAAATACTGGAGCAGAAAGAAGAAACAGAAGAATGGTTCCAAATCAGTATATAATGTATTTAGCATCTAAAGATCAAGAGTTTTGTGCACATGAGCATGGTTCGTTTTAAATTTGCCATCTTAAGAGCAAGGTATCATTAGACTCAGGTTACGGCAGCACATCAATACATCAAACTTTACAGGCAAAAATTAGCACTGTGCCATTCTTATATTCAAATTCATTATGCAAATGCACAAGAATTCAATAGATAATATTCACAGAACTAGATAAATTGCTCTTGAAATGTGATGCTAAAAGAATCATACCTTTAAAAAATAGCTCTGAATCTCTAGCCTTCGTACATGAGGTAGTTGAACAAAAAATTTGAGCAAATTGCTAGAAGATCCATGCAATGTACTTTGAAGGTTGTCAAAGTTCAAATACAAACCGATGGACACCACAGCTAATTGAGAGGTGTTCTTAAAGTTCACATCCTCAAATGTACCTCCAATGTCAAAATACTGAAGATTTGGTGCATCAATATTAAGACGAGTGAAACCATCAAAGTTCATCAATATCAACCGTTCTAGCAGACGGCAGCTGTATATCAAGTTTTCAAACGCATCTTGAGCCAAGGTAACATGCTGCAGATCAAGACTCGTTAAGTTACTGAAGCCTAGAAATGTTGATGGAGGTCTAAACCAACAATTAAACAATTCCAAATGAATTAAACTTTGACAAGCAAATAAGCAGGAAGGTATCTTATAGCGTTGCCCTTTCCAGATTTCCAGCACAAGCTCTTTGATAGACCTACGGCACAGATGAAGAGTCCACTTATCAATATCAGCAGCATCGATGAGATCGTGATGGGAGAGCTTGAACTTTTTGATTGGCCCAGAATGAAGTAAAAGCACATGATCAATGATTCTCGCAAGCTTGTCCTTCATAATTGAATGATCTTGGGAAGCTACAGGGAGACATTGTCTATCAAACACAATATTTGACAGTGTGGCCCATCTGTACCTCCATTTACTAGATAAAACACTTGTCCTCACTGCATCCCTAATTGGCAAGTATGAGAGAATTTGATCGACAACATGATCTGGTAAGCAAGTGATTCTATCTTGCTCCTCATCTGTTAAGCAAGGAGGCTGGGATTGTTCTCTTTGCTGGATATATTCATACAACAAGATACACGAATCAGAAAACAAACTAGGTTACTGCATTTAAAAACACTAGCCAATTTTTTTTCCTTATTTAAGCTACAATGGCTAAACTTATAATCTACTTCAAGGTGTCATTGGAGCAAATGAAATTGAAAAGTTATTTGGACAACATATCAGTCTAAATACATCCATCTGCCTCAGATTTTATTTCTACATGGTCACTCCTAACAAAAGTTATACATTGTTGTTGGGACAGTTCTCCATTAATTTCATTTTGGAAAATACTAAACTGCCATAATTTTTTTTTCTAGAATGAGTGCCATTCTTATGGAATCTTCGATAGATGAGTGGTCCCCACCACCATACCTTTCCAACAACCACTCTTGAATCTTGCCAAAACTTGGCTAAATTTAGGCATGGCAACGAAACCGAACCCACGGGTACCCACCCCGACTTTGACGGGAAAAACCCGCTTTGACTGGGGAGGGACGGGGATGGGGATATTGATACCCGCCCCGCCCTGACCCCTCTTTTTACGTAATTACAACAATATCCTCATATATATCTATGTAAGGGATTAGATTTGTTTTAATTGAAAGGTTTCATTCTGTATAAATGGATACTTTTTAAATAATAAAAAATACAAAATATTTCATTGTACTTTTATTCTGGTGTTTTGATGCTATCAGTGTTATTTAAAGCATAACGATGTGCTTCTAAAGCACTAGTTTCTTTTTAATTTGTAGCTGAAAGAAAACTAAGTTCCAGTGTATGATTGATTGTTTAAATTGTGTAAATGTTTTATTTGTTTATTTTTTGGAAGTGCAAATTTTGAGTTCTTAATTTCAATTAAAACAAAATAATTTTTAACTTTGGTTACTCATTGATAGGGCGGGGACCCTAGAGGGAACCCCGACGGAGAGCGGGGGCGGCCCCGCCCCATTGCCAACCCTAGCTAAATTCATTTACGACTGTGTAGCATTACTCTTTCACCTTAAGCTCTAAAACATGCACTGTTATAACATATAACTCTGTCATTCAGGTAACGGTGAATAGACATATCATTGAAAACTTATGTCAAGAACATCCAATTCATGTCAATGCATCAAGCTTTTAAAGATTAATTGACAACCAAAACAACAAATAAAGCAAAATCCAAAATAGTAAACAAGAGAGGCTTTGGAAATATTTTGTAACCTAACCAAATGGAAGCATATAATATTTATGCATGTTCAGAGAAGCAAAACAGTTACACTCAATCTTCCTTTATGGCAGCGAAAGATTCAATTTAGCTTTCTTTTAAAGCTCAATTTGACGCAATGAAAAACAAAATTCATGAAATTGAAAGTTACCATGTTGAGCCACCAAGTGATTCCACGCAAAGCACGTAATCTTGAAAGTGATTGCTACAACAACAAAAAAAGAAAAATCTTCAATTCATTAATCAGAGTAACAATCAACAACTAACTACTTCAAAAAAAAAAAACATAGTTATGTAAATTGACAAAGAAATAGAATAATTGAGAAATACTGAATGATAAAACCCTAAGTGAAAGGAGTGGCGGCACTGATTGATCGGCGATATATTAATTGCAATTGGGAATTTGAAACATGAATTGCAGGGAAATCAATGATAAATTGGTGGAGCAAAGATGAAAAAGGAGAGAGTCTTACATTATTGAAGAGAATCAAAATCACTTGAACGGGATTAATTCAAGGTTCGAAACTTGCATCCTAGTTTGGAGTCTGTGAAGTGAAAGGGACTGCTCGAAAAAAACAAAGGGATCAATGTATGGGGGAACGGAGCGGAGGGCAGCGAAGGGATCCTGTTTGGGTGATGACGATGTATTATAACTTTGAACTGTCCAAACAAGTGATTGAAAAAAGTGATTGTGAAAGGACATCACTAGCATAATTTCATATCCTCCACTACAATAATTTGTTATTCTTGCAATTTTATTATTTAAGATTCAAATTCATTCGTTATAATAAATAGCGTCAAAGACAGCATTCACGTGACCGTATTTTTATTATTTTTACTCATTTTTATTATATAGATTTATTTAACTTTATAATGTAACATAATAATGTAAACATATATTATATACATCAATGCGTTAATAATATCATGTTACAAATAAATATAAAAATAAATAAGATATATATTCTAATAAAAAACAAATCCAAGGTACCAAATATAATTTAGTTACAGCTATTATTTGACCTCGACATCTCAGCATTCAGACTTATAAGAAGATTAAGTATGGATCGATTTTGAGGAGCTTTTTGCATTTCCCTGTATTAGAAACAAAATAAATTTATAATGTTAATTTTTGTTAGATAAAAAGTAACAAAGCATATAATTTTTTTTTTAAAAAAACATAATTTATTTCTAATAGTTGCTTACCTTGTCATGATTCTCAAAAAATCTTCATATATTTTATCATCTTTAATGTTTTTTTGTTTAATAAACTACAAATTAAACAAAAAATGTAAGACTAAAATTTGGAACATTCATTATCATAATCATTCATAACAAATATAATGTATTATTAA
The DNA here is from genome assembly GCA_030762895.1 of Sophora flavescens. Lineage (NCBI taxonomy): Eukaryota > Viridiplantae > Streptophyta > Magnoliopsida > Fabales > Fabaceae > Sophora > Sophora flavescens. The sequence goes on along the minus strand of CM061066.1, from coordinate 47,122,139 downwards.
AAGAACATATTACATCCTCAAGTAAGACCATTTTTTGTTTCAAATGTATTGAGCCATCACGACTTCTTTTGCTTGGTAATGTAGCTTCAAGTTTCCTAATAATTTTAAATAAAAAAGATAGTATTTTAATAAATTGTGAAAATAATAAAACTTATTATATAGTAAATATGTATATTATCATATCGAATATAATACATAATACATTACCTTTCTAACATTTGAGCCCACAATTCTCTTTTTACCATGTTCCATAGTTGAGTCTTATATGTTGTTACTATTGAACCCCACCCAAAAGAGTATATCTTTAGATGATGTACCTGATTATCAAAATATTAGAATATCGATTTTTTATACACCGACATAATATGAAGTATTCTAATATAATTTTATAATTCACCTTGTTGTCAACTGGGCATAAAGATGCGATTGATCGCTCAGCCTTCAATATTTTCCATAGTTTTTGAAAGTCGTGATCCTATCATTTTTTTAGTCGAATAGTTAATAGATTGATATGAAAAAATGTTTAAATAAAAGTTGTTCACGTGAACCTACTTGCTTGTCACAATACATGACCGAAATATTTGTCATCATATCTTGCAATAAACAGTAGCTCTCCTTGAACTCTAGTTCAACTGTACATTTTAAATTTATAAGATGGTTTTTGGTTGCTCTGGGTAATATTAATGTAATGCATTATATGTATAGACGATTTAATAAATTTAAAAATACAATACCAGAGTCTGAGATAACAAAATATCCTTGAAGACAACATTTTTGGTGAAGTGCCCATCTTCCCCTTCAGTTTTTCCTTCTTTTATCAGGTTTTTGTGTCATTTTGAGATATGACTCTTGATAATGCCACATATAATTGACCATGGCTAAACACATGTCGTGGAAGATAAATCCCAACATTGGGAATAGTTTGTTCCTGTGCCTTATTTATAGTTATTGCAAAACTCAGTTTAACAGGAAACCGCTAACTAATAAGCACAAAGGGAAGTCCCACGCTCTCAGTTGTCTTTAGTTTAATCCTGGGCAAGAAAGCTCTCCTTCCAGCATGGTTGCCTGTTATGATTTCTACATCCAACAGATTCATAAATACACCCCGACATAATAATCGTGAACCATTACAAAGGCCAGATTTAGGGTCAATGTTTCGTAACAACATCAGCAGTGTTCCTTTTTTTACCTTCAGAATATGCGGTGGCAAACCACCTGGAGCAATGGAATTTAAGTATTCCTGTTGATATAAGTTTCTTGTGTCCCCTTCGACCTCATCAAAAGACAACAAACTTTGCTCTTCACTTGGGAAATGTTCGATAATAATGTCATTTAGTTTCTGAACATCCTCATTTTTTGGTGTTAGTATCACTCTTTCCACCATATAAGATGCATCCCAACCACGATCTTCTAATTTGGGGAATGTTTGTTGTATAAGTATACGTATCGAACTTTCTCCTTCCCATGGAATTACAATTTGTTGGGGTACCCTCACCATATCATTATCCTTTATAGGTTCAACACCATCTCCTATCCGCATAAGATAGTCGACAAAATCTCGATCTTGTAATGCATGCATGTTTTGGCATAGATTCAATACCTTTGTATTAGCCCATAGATGAGATTTAACGATACATGCAGAAGTCGTCTGTGCCTTAGTCCCTTTTGGAACAACAGGAAGTACTTGACGGAAATCCCCTCCCATAATCATCACTTTCCCCCCGAATGGAGCATCATAGTCAAGAATATCCTTCAAGGTGCGGTCTAATGCTTCTATAGCATATCTACTTGTCATGGGTGCCTCATCCCAAATGATTGATGTTGTTTCTCTTATTAGCTTCGCGAAATCAGATTGTTTACTTATTGAGCAAAAAGACCCTTCTTCTGTATTGATGGGTATCTTAAATCGGGAATGTGTCATCCTACCACCGGGTAATAATGTAGCTGCTATACCAAATGAGGCTGCCGCTAAGACAATTTGACCCAAATGTCTTAGTTTTCCAATTAAGGTGCGATAAAGGAATGTCTTAGCCGTTCCTCCTGGCCCATCCACAAAGAAAACCCGACTCTGCTTACGTTGGATAACATCCATAATGGTATTGTAAGCAAACAACTGGTCATCATTTAACTTCTCAAAGAAACTTAAATCTTCAATAGGAACTTGGACCGATAGCTCTTCCCGTATAACTCTTGGAACATGATTACCTTCAGCAGTCTCCAATGATAATTCAGGAAAAGCATAATCTGTGATTTGTTTTCCATGTTGAAGTAATAGGTCATTCAAATCCCTTAATAGCATGTTAGTCAATGACGGCCCATTCACAGTGGATGTTGAAGGATAGTCCTCTACCATGTGGGTGTAAAACTCATCCCACAGGCTTCTTACATCAGTTGGTTCACAAAAGACTAATATAGTAGCAAACAATCTCCGTAAAGCATATGGCATTTGTAGACTTGATGCTTCAACTAAGCATTTATGAATACTGTTGTCTTGTTCTAAAAAGCCCCATTGCTCGGCTCCTTTTTGGAATGTGGTGTAGCATGTGTTGTTTATTGTGAGCAAGTAATCCCAACTGGTTGGTCCTCTTATATGAGATAATAATACACGCAAATAGAATTTCTCCCTGTCCGAAGGTGACACTATATAGATTCGTCCAATAACTTTCCTTTGTATTCTTCGTCTGACCCATTCTTTATTTCCTTTTTTCCACCAATTATGTTCTGGAATCTCCTTGTATAGATAACCCCTTGCTTGTGGATCTCTCCGGTTCAGGGCAAAGAATTGTGTGAACATTGTTATGGAGTTACGCACATCATTTAGTACATCGTCGATTCTTTGATTTGTACGGTATCACACTTGATGGTGATTTGGTAGGTGGATTTGTAATCTTTCAACACTTGGATACATTCGGTACATGGTGAATGAAAATATTCTCCATAACGCCTCTGGAGCACAAATCCATCTTGCATCAATATACTGCTTGACCTCATCCATATGAACCTCCATAGCAACTCGATCAGGACCTTTATAGACATATTTATACAAGTACTTGATACTCTTGATACTACTGTACACTTCAACATTTATATGACAGTCATACTTTAACAGCAACCATGGGTTATAAGGGACCACCCATCTAGTATCTATAGACATATGTCTATTCAAAGTTACTGGATCACGTAATCTATAGACATATGTCTATTAGCTATTCAACATTATCATATTCTTCTGGGTCACGTAATCTGTCATTAGGTTCCATGATCAGTAGCATATGCACGTGAGGCATATAACTTTTGACCTTTCCTGAGACCCATTTTTTAATTACGTCATGCTTCAATTGCTCGAACTTTGAATGGAAGATTCTTGTCAGCAAGTCTAAACGATCTTGTGGAGTTTGAAATGGGCCAAGTTCAGATGATATTTCAATCCATGAAGGATTTCATGTCATGGTAAGAAAAATATCAGGTTTGCCGTCGTGAATCACAGTAGCCATACCATCTTCATACCATTGTGTCATGTCTCGACGGCTACCAATAAATGATGAAGGCAATATGGTTTTCCTTCCGATATTTTCTACAAAAAAAAATTGTACGTGTTGATGGTTATTGATGTATTCGACATATATTTTTGTATAAATAATTTTGATATATGCTATGAAGAGTACCTGTAGTAGTTTCTCCCACATGCAAAGCATCTTGCAAGCCTTGATACAATTCAGAGCGAATTTTACTTTGGTGAGTTTGGACCCACCATAACCTTGCTGCTTCGATCTTGACATAGTTGTCTACAACATATTGTTATAGTAGTCATCACGATTTTAGCAATATGAAATAATCATTGGAACGAATCTACAATCCATGAAACCATTAATGACTAATGAAAATTTATTTTGTGTCAATTATTATATTTTATAAATGAAAATATTGTAGAAATTACATTATGTACCTGAAGCATGTAACTGTAATATTCTCGACATGTTATAGGTTGTCCTCATCATTTGTGGTTTCGCGGTCCCATCCAAACGTTCTGTAAGGGAATAATAGAGGATATTGTAATGGATCATAATATCCCGTAGTTTCTTTACCATTTATTAGATTCCCAACATGACTCATCACGATGATATCCCTTTCAGTTGAGATTGATACCGCGTCTCCACCAACGACAATTGCTGCGACTTGGGATGTAGTTGGCATATTATACCGTGGTTGATTAGCAGGACGCTCCTTGATGAGTAGACTACAATCATGTACATTTGGACGTTGTGCAAGTTGCCTTAATGCGTGCACATATGGATTGCAACCATGGAGCATTTGTTGCAACTTTTGAACAATATTTTGTTGAAGTTGAGGGTTTTCAAGCATCCTGTTTTGTAACTCATGATTTGTATCATAGATGTACATTTACAAGAATCGTGGTCTTGAACCCTCAGTTGGAGAGAATCCTCCTATCTTATGATAAATTGCACCTTGAGCACGAAAACTATATATGTCACGTCCAGTTGCAGCAACATTCTCATCAATATGTACACCCATTGAGGTGAATGAGAGCACATGATTGTAACTCCTAATGTGTTGTCTAAAATGTCTTCCTTCGGTTGAACTGTCTGAAAATATTTCTAGCAACTCTGGAGGTGCATCTACTTGTTCTAACGATATCTTCCCACCAGAGCAGCATATGTCACGTGATTCATGATAAAATAATCGTGCATTGCAATGTGTACATGTGCTTGGGGGTGGCAAACGGGAAGCGGCCATTGTTGAAATATTAAGAAAATCTCTAACACTATTATGTTTTGGTCGAAAATAAAACTGCAAATCTGCGTTTAAAAAAAATACATAACAGTTTTTTAAATGTGCATATTATTTTGTTTTATTAGTCATATAAGGACAATGTTCTAGATCCATTTTCATCAAACTTAGAAATTACGATCACTGAATTTACATAATAATAATTTATTTTCAATGTATGAAATTCAATAATATCGTACAAATTGCCAAAATTTTATAAATTAATATTTCTGAATGTCCATCACTAACCGTGTCCATCACTTGTTCCATCTTCATGGACACGTGTTCCTTGAAACCACAATAAAGGCAATATTAGGTTCTGCATTATTTATTGTTGAAAAAATAATTATTAAATAATAGAAGATCATAAATTTTTTATGTATAGAGACATTCAAAAGCATTAGAAATGCAGACAGACAGACACGACAGTAGTAATTAATTAATATATAAAATTTAAATATAAAATATCAAAAGGTACAAACTGCAAAAAATTTAAATATTAAAATTTCTAAAAGTTCACCACTAACCATGTCCATCACTTGTTCCAGCTTCATTGTCATGTGTTCCTTGAAACGGTGTTGAGGTAATAATAGGTTCTACATTATTTATTGTTAACAAAAAAAAATAATTAATAACATAAGGTAATCAAATTTTTATGTATAGAGACATTCAAAATGAGAATAAGAGATATCACATTTATTTATTACAAATATAGTTACTTTGTTGATAATGATAAGTTTTAAGCTTCCAAATTTTATAGATAATTCATTTTTACTTATTTATAATTTAATAAAAGTTATCTATACTAATATATATTTTGTTGACAAATTACGATATGTAAGTGTTAATAATCATTTGAAAAGGAATAATAATCAAGTTTTAAAATTTTAATATAAAATACTAAATTCAAAGATGGCATAAAATTTCAAGTTTATATTTTCTAAATGTCCATCACTAACCATGTCCGCTACTTGTTCCGGCTTCATGGTCATGTGTTCCTCGAAACCTCGTTGAAGCAATATTATGATCTGCATGATTTAGTTTTGAAAAAATAATTATTAAATAGCATAAGGTAAGCAAATGATTATATATACGGACATTAAAAAATGAGAATGAGAAATATCATATTATTTGACGTGCAAAAATAGAAACTTTGGTGATAAGAATAAGTTCTAGGCCAGAACTTTATAGATAAACCAATTTATACCTTTGTAATTTAATAAAATTGGTTTAAATATTTAAATAGACCCTAATAAAGTGAGGGTTAGGTTAAATTTTTAATATAAAGTAATATAGTTGTTAATTACCTTGATGATTAAATTTAAATAAAATTAATAAATAACTAAATTATTATATACCTTTTCTCACACACACACACACACACACACACACACACACACACACATATATATATATATTATACATGTACTATTTTGTTGATCACTGGTTGATCGTGCAAGACGTCACATAGTTGTCAATCTCATTATTCTTGACTCCATAGCAACTATATTCCTTCCACGTCTATAATTTTCTCGTCGTCTAGCTGATTGTTCTTGTCATTTCTCTGCGGTCATTCTCTGCCTTCTGCTTCTTGTAAATTGCCTCCACATCTCTTGTTGATGCTCTTGAGATCGTTGATTGTTAATATTTTCCATGTCAAAATAAAACCTAATTTTTTATAAAAATGCATTAATTAAATATTTTAAAATAATTATGTTTTATATTTTTTTTATTAATTTTTTTAATTATGAAAATAGTTTTACATAAACTTCGATATGGTAAAGTGATTAGTAGGAGTTAGCTAAGCACATTACAAAATTTTTTAGTAAAATGGCACAAAACGACCACAATATTATCTGGTGTATTTTTTGAGGCAAATATTTTATAGAAATATTAAAATATTAATGTATTCGCGTTAAAAAAACTATTAATGTAATCTGAGTTAATGTTTTTAGTTAAATTGTGTATATCTATTTATTCAAAAAATAAATAAAAATAAGATAAATATGCACACATAATATATATATATATATATATATATATATATATAATATTTTTAACTAATTTTGTTTTGTGTCTAAAAAGTAAATAAATATCATGTAGATTAAAGCATTTTAAGTTTTTAGTTTACCACCCTTTAAAAGAAAAGTTTTAAGTGTACTATTTTTATTGCTACAACTTAAGCATACAATTTGGTTATTTTAAACTCAGATTAATCAATTTAACAAAGGTTAGTGGTATATCACGGGCACTAATTTTTCCCCAATACTTCCACTCTTTCATTTTTTAACTTAAATACCCTACAATTTTTCATCAATACTTTCACTCTTTAGTTTTTTTTAATAAAAAATGAGTTAGTTTTATTGATTCACTAGAGCCAGAAGCAGTTATGGTTTTGAATTGAATGGTTAAAGAAAAATTGAGTTAGTTTTATTGAGTGAGTTGCGGAAGTATTTAAGTTAGTGGGTTATATTATATATATAGTTTAGGGGTATATTTGTAATATTTGAAATTTGACACAAAAAATTGTTTTTTTTAGCTACTCTGCCATTATCTTATTGTATAGATTATTGTATAGATGTATAGATTATATATATATATATATATATATATATATATATATATCTTATTTTCAATCAATTTTATATTTTTATAAAATTTAAATAAATAATCATGTAGATATTAAAATAACATTTAAAAATGCAGCAACAATAGTTTTTTGTTTTCCTTTATCAGGTGCATGAACATAAATTACTATTAAAGTTATCATAGAAAAAAATTGCAAGGAAAATAAGTCATTTTGTAAATATGACTCATTTGTAGAGGGCCAAAGGCATACCTAAATAATATAATAACTTTGAAAAAAAAAATTAGACTACGGAGCTATGTTGAAAATACTAACATTTATTTTTAAAACCAATAATTGATAGATATTGAACTTAACAAAAACTAATAATTGATATTGATAATGGTTATTATATATTGTAGTCTGAACCATGATTTTGAAATTATTATTTAATATTACTTTTAATTTTTGTAAGATCTTAGTAATGATTTTAAGTGTACTATAATTGTTGCTTCAATTTATGGCTTACAATTTGGTAAATTAAATTCTGGATTAATATTAGTTTAATTTTTTGATGACCTTATTAATGGTTTTAACTTTTAAGTGTAACTCTTTTTGAAAAAAAAAGTTATAAGTGTAATATTTTTATTGCTACAATTTAGGCTTACAGTTTGGTTACTTAAACTTTGGATTACTCAATTTCATGCCATGGGAAAAAAATAGATTAAGTACATCTTTAAATGAATTAAAGATAATTATATTATTTATTTCATTGGTCGCAGGCCCGCAAAATTAAAGGGTTACCACATGCTAATAATAATCAAGAAGTTTTTTCAAAAAAATAATTATTATAATCAAGAAGTGAGGAAAGACACTGCATCTATAATAGAAAGAATATAAAGGCATATAGGTGCATAGGTATATATTAAAAAATAAAAAATAAAAAAATAAGAATAACCAAGACATATACATGGAGCATCAAGGGAAAGAAAGGCATATACGTGCCTCCTATACGCAAAGCATCCTGCACAAATGTGTTTAAAAATTGTATTTTTTTTTTAAATTTATACCAAAGTTGTCTATTTGATGGTTTAGTAAACTGCCAAAAAATATAAAGTTAGCGGGGGTAATTTTGTAAGTAAAAAAAATTGACACCAAAAAATTGCTTTTTTTAAACTCTCCCATTATCTATTAGTATAGATGAAGCGGTGTTATAAATTCAGTCAAAAAAAAAATGTGCCCTTAGAAAGTTTTTTTATAGGATTAAATATGTTTTTTTTTTTATGTGAAAGGATTATATTAACTAAACATCTAGAGGAGAGACTCCTCTCAAATCCTTACTCAAGAGCATACTCAAGATATTACAAGGAGTATCTATGAAGGAAATACAAAAAGGGGAAGAGTGTTGTATTTGCTAACAAATCAACCACAATATTTGCATTTCTACTTACTATTGAAATATTGGTTTGCCAACATAGGGCTCTAAGGAGAGATAAAACCTCTGCAAGTAGAGGTTTAATATAGTGAATAGGAGTATAACCTTTAGTGATCATCTCAAATACCACAAGAGAATCAACTGATCTAGGGGTTTTATTTTCCCCACCAACCCAAATCCATCCTCCTACCTCTTATTTTAAATTTGAGTAAATAGCCAATTTGGTCCCTGAAACTGTGAGATCGTGTCAATTTGGTCCCTCAAATTAACGAAATTGCAAAAAGGTCCCTGAAACTGGCAAACGTTGATCAAGTTGGTCCCTCCGTTAGGCAGGGTTACTTGACGCCGTTAATGGTGCTGACGTGGCACGTTAAGTGCCTATGTGGCATGACAGCTGTACCACAGTTTCAGGGACCAATATGACACTAAATTTCAGGGACCAAATTGACACGGGACTAAAAACCTATCTTCTTCTTCCTTCGGCTGTCTCCTTCGCCTTGTCCCTCTCCTTCCTTTTTCTTTCCCTCGTTGCGGACGGTGAGTGAACCCTTTCTCTCTCTATTCTAAAGGGGTCGCATTGCAATTCCCATTCCTCATTTCTCAATTTCCCCAAATCCCCCAATCCCCAAAACGACGACGATGTCGACGGAGATGGCGAACACAGATCCAGAAGGTATCGACGGAGTCCGCATGACATGGAACCAAGTTACTTTTTTTATAATCTGATCATTTGCAGGCTTGATTGTGACTCCAAAAGCTTTTAAAATACAGAAATCCTGAATAGAAGTAGCCATATGACCTGTACTAGAATTCCCAGACAGATGAACATTGGCAGCTACAATGTTGTATGCAGCCTGGAAGGAGATTTTCTTGTCATTGAACCTCAAATTATTCCTACAATGCCAAATGATCCAAATGCAATTAAGGATAGCAGCTAAGATCACATCCCTAACCTGTGTGGACCAATTCTTGTCAAGAATTAACAACAGACTCTGTAGTGAAGAATGGTCGATGTTGCAATTGAGCAAACCTGGTAACCAATTCCAGAACTTAACAGCAAAGGGGCAGATACAAAACAGGTGCTCAGTAGTCTCTGATGCCATACCACAAAGGCAACACATGGAAACCATAACAAAGCCTCTCGACTAGAGATTTTCATCAGTTGGTAACCTATTTTGTAAGGCTCTCCAGGTTAGAAAGGACTTTGCTGGAGGAATTGAAGCAGACCAAACTGATTTGCACCAAGGGATGACTTGACCAGGAGGCTGCAAGAACTGGAATGCATCTTTAAGGACAGCATGCCCGAGTCTGTACCATTCCACATTAAATGATCCTCACCACTGGATTTAGGGATGCTTTGAGAGTCTGAAGTTCCTGCAACAGAGATGGAATGTTTAATCTGTCAACCAGAGGAGCAAAAATCCAACTATCTATCCAGAAGTTCACTTTGCTACCATCTCCAAGAAGCCAGGTTGAATTCTGCATAACAGTTGGAATAAATTCCTTTATACCAGACCAAATTGATGACCTGATATGGTAGGAAATAAGGAGCTATTTTTAAAAACTCTGGACTGTAGCAATTCAGACCATTGATTTTCCTTGGCAAATAACTCGCAACAAAGCTTCAGCATCCCAGCTCTGTTAAGATTTCTAAAAGTTCTGATCCCCAAACCACCCTCATTAGCAGGCTTGCAAATTCTATGCCAAGCAACAGTTACTACCTTCCTTGTATTTATATCTCCTGACCATATAAAATTTCTAACCCATTTGTCTATGGTTTTGATCAAGCTTACAGGCCAAGCATAAACCATAAAACTATAAGTAAGCATTCCTTGGATTACAGATTTCACTAACTGAATTCTTCCTGTGATTGATAGCAGTGAAGCCTTCTAGGCTGACAGCTTTAATATGATCCTGTCTGCAATTGGCATTAGATGCAACCTCTTAGGCTTCCCTTTAAATATTGGAATGCCAAGATAGGTAAATGGCAGCTTTCCCAAGGAGAAACCAAGGGTGGCAGCAATCAGGCTCTGTCTTCTAGCAGAAGAAGCACCAACATAAAATGTGGATTTGGAAGAGTTTATGACCTGACCAGAAATTTCAGCATACCTGCAGAACATGTTCTTCAAAGGCAGCAAATTTTGCTTTGAGACTATACAAAAAATCATCACATCATCTGCATAGAGCACATGAGAAGGGACTTTCATTCCCCTAGCTCCTGACATTAGTTACAACTTCCCATCTGAGACTAATTTAGAAATAGCTCTACTGAGAACCTCCTCAACTAGGCAGAAAAGGAGGGGGGACAAGGGATCTCCTTGCCTCACTCCCCTCTTGCTTGAGAAGAAACCAGCAGCTTTCCCATTCACAGCAATAGAAAGCTTTGCTGATTTTAAGATAATGTGTATCCATTTGCAAAATTTAGGACAGAAACCAAAAGAAAACAGCACCTTCAAGATGAAACACCAGTCCATTGTATCAAATGCCTTCTTTATGTCAGTCTTCAAAGCTACACTGCCACCAAAAGATTTCTTCTCTAAAAGATTAATAGCTTCCGAAGTGAGGCAAATGCAATCAACAATCTGTCTGCCTTGGATAAAGCCTCTCTGGTTCACAGACACAATGCTAGGGGCAATCTTAGCTAATCTATCAGCCAAGACTTTAGAGATTATCTTAAACTTGAACTTTGCAAGGGCAATGGGCCTATACATCTCAATTCTGTCAGCTTCTGGAGCTTTAGGAATCAGCACAACCATGTTGGAATTAAAATTAGGAAGGATCCAGTCATTGGTGAAAAATTGTAAGATAGCTTTAAACACATCACTGGCAATTATTTCCCAATATTTTTGAAAGAAATATGCCCCAAATCCATCGGGACCGGGTGCTCCATCAATATTCATTGCAAAGACAGCACTCTTGACCTCTATATTAGGCAAATTGGTTAACATGAGGTTTTAGATGATGGCCCCCAAAAAATGAATGAAATTCACACATACCCTCTTTATTTATTGTGCTAATATCACTTTCCATATCTTTAGAATAGAGAGAGAAAGGGGTCACTCACCGTCCGCAACGAGGGAAAGAAAAAGGAAGGACAGAGACAGCCGAAGGAAGAAGACAGCCGAAGGAAGAAGAAGATAGGTTTTTAGTCCCGTGTCAATTTGGTCCCTGAAATTTAGTGTCATATTGGTCCCTGAAACTGTGGTACAGCTGTCATGCCACATGGGCACTTAACGTGCCACGTCAGCGCCATTAACGGCGTCAAGTAACCCTGCCTAACGGAGGGACCAACTTGATCAACATTTGACAGTTTCAGGGACCTTTTTGCAATTTCGTTAATTTGAGGGACCAAATTGACACGATCTCACAGTTTCAGGGACCAAATTGGCTATTTACTCTTTAAATTTTCTTTTATCACTTTTCTGAAATACCCCTACCCACCTCTGACATTAAACCTCCCCATCGTCCCCACCCATTTTTTCTTCCCCACGAGCCATAGACAGCATCGACGGCAATGAGGGACAATAGAGCATGACGGCACCGGAAGACCAGACGTCGTAAGCCAGCATCTGTCGTACCTCCACTGTTACCGACGACAGCGATATCAACAACGAGCCACGACAGCAACCACGCGACCCACGCCGGCCTCGACCGCGACTCTGCCTGCCTCGACCGCGCTAACCCCAACCTCGACGGCCTCGACCTCGCCGCCCCGACAGCCCCACCGCATGCTGTAACTCCATTCGAATTCGTTACTTTCATTATAGTTTTTTTTAACACATAATAACAAAGTTTTCGAGTGTGTTAAATTTTTTTTAACAGCCAAGTGTGTTATTTTTTTTATTATGGAAATTTAGTTTTCGAGTGTGTTAAATTTTTTTTAACACATGTGTCTATGTGTGTTTTGTTTTAACTCATATGAAAATTTAGTTTTTGAGTGTGTTAAAAAAAATTTAACACATGCAGAAACTTAGTTGTATTATTTTTTTAACACATATAAAAATTTAGTTTTTGAATGTGTTAATTTTTTTAACACATGCGGAAACTTAGTTTCTGTGTGTGTTATTTTTTTAACATATATAGAAACTTAGTTTGCGAGTGTGTTAATTTTTTTAAAACATACGTGGAAACTTAATCTTCCGGTATGTTAAATTTGGACGGTTTAGGGAAGGGTATTTAGGGAATAAACAAAAATTAAAAAGAGAATGGAGGTGTGAAGATGAATTAGGGAGGTGCCAAAATTAAAGCCCTTGATCTAGCTGTTTTTAATCCATATAAAAGTCCCATCAATTTGGCTACAAGAGCATTACAGGGACTTTAGTTTGCAGAAATAGCCCTTGATGAAATTCCCAAATTCATCTCTGATCACCCCTCCACACGAGGAGCTTCTTCCTTGTTGCAAGTAGGAGTCGTCTGAGTTACATTTGAGCCATCCTGCATCAGGTTTCCTCCAAAATGAGTTTTGAGGCATACACTGTGAATTTGACATTTGACTAGGATTCTGAAGTTCCTTTTCTATAATATGGACTTGAGATGACACATCCATCCAGAAGCTCGAATTCATGGAGGAAACCAAAGAGAACGCTAAAGAGTTCCTATCTTTCCATATAGGCCACACTACCACACCAAAGAAAACTTGCCAATTCCAAGGAGAGGCTTCCATCTTATTTGTTGATAGATTCCAGTAGCATTATCCTGAGAAAGATTAGATAGAATGGAATATGTTGATCTGATTGAAAACATACCATCAGCTTCAGGTATCCAATTTACAAAGTCATTATGATTTGAAAAAGGGGCTGGAACTAATTCTATTTTCTCACAAAGGAATTCAGGAACCACTTGTTGAATTAGATTCCATCTCCAATGATCAGCATAAAAGGCCACAGGTAAATCTTTTTCAGCTTCTGGAACTGAATCTAGAAGATAGTAGCTTAGACTATGACATCCAGGTAACCATCTATCCATCCAAAACCTGGTCTCTTGACCATTTCTCACACTCCACTGGATATTATCTTCGACAGAATTCCAATTTCTGACAATAGCTTTCCAGATGCTTGAAGAGTTGGATTTCATTAACACCTTAGGTAAAAGTTGAGAAATGCAATGATACTTTGCCCTCATAAAATTGATAAATTTGATTTTGGTCATTAATGGTGGTATTGGTAGAGTAGAAGCAACTTGTCCCCCGTGAGTAGGGGAACCTGGGTTCAGATCTCTCTAGAGTCACCCCTATTGAGAAGCTGAGAACCAAGGGATAAAACCCTGCTCAATCAGTCGAACCAGAAATTAGTCCCATAATGGACCCGAAGGACCTAAGCTGTGGAAATACTCTAATGGATCCACTCGGCTAAAAGGGCTAATTAGGGTGTGTTCCGAACCCAAAAAATGAAATTTTGATTTTGGTCCATGAAATTCTTTTTATTCATTTTTAGTCCCTAAAAATATAAAATTTATGTGTTTTTTTAACCCCTGATAAGGGACTAAATACACATTATCTTTATTAATTGTTGGAACTAAAAATGAATAAAATTTATATAGGAACTAAATTTAAATTTATTAATTTTATAGGGATAAAAACATATTTAACCTTTTTTGTTTATTAACAGTGGGTTTGGTTTGAAAGAAAAAAAAAAAAGAGAAAATGGGGTAAGAGACTAGAGACTATGAGTTTGGTAGTGAGGAGAAAGGAAGAGGAGAGGAAAAAAAGTGGTAAGGTCCACCACTTTTCTCCAGATATGAAAATAGAAAGAAGAAAGAGGGAAGAAAAATGTACATTCCATTTCCATTTATATCCCTAAAGAAAATGACACTTCTTTTTCTTCTCATTATTTTAGGGACGTTTTGGTCCTTCTTAAAATAATATCATTTATTTGTTTTCTCTTTTTGTCCAACTAAACAAAAGGGATAGAGGAGAAAGACATCTTTATCTTCTTTTTTTTCTTGTTTCTCTCATATCAAACAACATAAAATATTAATTTCGTTCTCACATCTTTCTTTTTCTTTACTTTCTTTCTCACTTCTTTCTTTATCATACTTTTTCTATGCAACTAAACAAAGCGTAAAAATCATATAGGTGATATATAATTGGTTGATAGTGCAAAAAATTTTATACCGACAAAATTAAACTATAATATTAATTAAAATATTATTTTTGAGATAATGTTAGTCCACACATCAGGTTATGTGATGATGTATAATATTAAATAGTCATGTGAGTTTAATAAGAGAAATTCTAAACGAACACATTTTCAACACCTATACCGTATACCACTATTACAAAATACTATTTTAATGACAAATAGAATATTAACAATAAAACAAGCTATTTACGAGCTAAGAAAATACTTATAAATACTAGAAAAATTAGAACATGACAACTATGAATTAGAGCAAAACAACTATCTTATTTACCAACAAGAATTGGTTAGAAAAAGAATAAAAAGATTAAAACAAGAATTATAAAATTACACAGGATAATGGGATTATCCGAAGAAATAGAAGCAGGATTTAAAGAATTAGAAAAACTTATGAAAGAAATAAACAGAAATATTATTCAACTAATAGAAAACACAGATAAAATTGCAAATTATACTTGCAATAGAATACAAAAAGGACAAAATGAAATAAAGACATTAAAGATACCTTATATAATATAAACCGAGGAAAAGAAATAGATAAAAATGAAGATATTGATAGAATAAAAATTATTTTAGAACAATTAGAAGATCTTTTAGAAAATGAAGAAAATAATATATGTATAACAAAAAATGAAATAAAAGAAATTTTTGAAGCAAAGAATTTAGGAAATATAATAATTAAACAAGAATTTAGTCAAGAACCACCAAAAATACCTACACCAATATCCACATGGAGAGGATAAAAGACGAATATATGAAAACATTAAGAAAATCAAATGATTTAGAAGAAATTCAACAATTAATAGAACAACTTAAAATAGTTGAAGAAGAAAATAATCAAATACATAAAATTGAAAGGATCAATAAAAAAGATACAGAAAATGATGAAAACGAAGAAATAATTTTAAATTACAGTTCATCTTCAGAATCTGAAGAAAATCATATAAGAATGGAAAAAGGTGAATATAGCGAAAAAAGCCCCAAAAGGAAATGGGAAGAATATAAATATACACCCGATGGAGCTTGGGATAAATATGAAGAAGAAACCATATACAATAAAGGATATGCAAGAAAAAATAATAATAAATGGACAAAAATTCAGGAAGAATTTAAACCTCGATATAATAATACAGGAAATATTTTAGACCTTGATTGTATAAGAAATAAAGAAGATGTACTATTAAAATGAACCAATGAAATGATATTAATAATCTTAACTGATGGAAGATTTAAACAACTAACTTTTCTAGAAACCAAGAACTTTGTAATATTTAAAACATCAGGAAATGTACAAAAGTTTTAGTAGGAATTAAGGATGGAGACTGGATTAAGTATGGAAGATTAGTAGATAACAACATGGATTATATTAAATTAATAATGACACTAATACATCAAGAGTTTTTAGGATATAATATGATGGAACAAAGAGAAAAAGCAAACAAAACTCTACTTGAAAATGCTAAGTTGCATCTTAATAGAATGCAAATATGTGATATGTGTCAGATTGAAAGTTTCATCTGCGAATATCAAAAATATTATTATCAATTGGATGAAGAGACTAAAGAAATATATAAATATATTTTTATAGATAAATTACCATATCCATTAAATTGGAAAATTAATAGACTTCGGGAATCAAGATCCGATGAAACAGCAAATACCTTAGGAGGAGTTATTAAACTTCTATACCAAGAACTTATAGAACAATGCTTGAATAGAGAAACGATTAGACAATTGAATAGAGGAAGTACTGTCATTTGTTGTGACATTCCAGAAATAGAAAAACCAGGAAAATATGGATGTGACAAAATAATAAGAAGAAAAAGAAAATACTATAAAAACCAAACTTAAGAAAAACTTACCCGAGAAAGAAAACTTATTATAAAAATAATAATAAAAAATATTTTAGAAGAAAGAAATCAACACCAAGAAAATACTGCTCAAAGGGAAAAAAGAAATGTGTTTGTTGGATATGTAATGTCGAAGGACATTATGCCAATGAATGCCCTCAAAGAAAAGATAAAGACTTTAAAGAAAAATCAAAATTAATAAAACAGGTTTTCCAAATATATGAACTCGAACCATTAGAAGAGGAACTAAGTAATTTAGATGTAAGTATATATGAATATTCAGAAGATGAATTATCTTCAGAAGAAATTGAATCCGAATAATACATATATAAAAATACTAATAGAAAAAGGCAATAAAGAAAGACACTGGAGCAAGTCTTTGTCTTGCAACAGAAACACTTTTTGATAATTGGGAAAGATTAGAAAAGCCATTAAAAATACAAATTGCAGATGGATCAATACATCCTCTGTATTGGATTGCAAAAAGAATTACTCTAATAATAGAAGGAAAAATATTTATAATACCTACGATATATAAACAAGAAACTGAAATAGATATAATTATTGGAAATAATTTCTTAAGACTTTATGCACCATTTTGCCAATATCTGAAATATATTACTCTGAAAACACCATATATTTATCAAAAACAAAAACGTGAAGTCATAAAAATTCCAATTATTCATTTTTCTGCATGTACTTATTCATCAAAGTTTCAACAGCTGAAACGTGGTGAGATTATTAGTTTAATTTGTACAAAAATTCGTCATGTACTAATAAATTTAGAACCAAATAGAATAATCTCAGCTCATATAGAAGAACTTTTGGACAAGGTTTGTAGAAAAAACCCTTTAGATCCAAAAATTAACAAAAATACTGAACTAGTTGAATTAAAATTAAAAGACCAAACAAAAGAAGTAAAATGTAAACCAATGATTTATACAAAAATAGATAGAGAAGAATTTGCAAAAGATATCGAAGAAATGTGTCAAAAGGGATTGATTAGACCATCAAATAGCAAGCACTCTGCACCAGCTTTTTATGTAGAAAACCATAATGAAATAAAAAGAGGAAAAAGAAGAATGGTAATTAATTATAAACAAATTAATGATGCCATGGAAGGAGATGCTTATTTTCTCCCAAGAAAAGACTTAATTATTGAAAGAATTAGAAATATGGATTGGTTTAGTACTCTTGATTATAAATCAGGATTTTGTCAAATTAGATTGACTGAAGAATCAAAAGCTTTAACATCATTTAGTTGCCCTCAAGGACAATATGAATGGAATGTACTGCCAATGGGATTAAAACAATCACCAGGAATCTTCCAGCGAAGGATAGATTCAATTCTCAAAGAATTCAAAGACTTTTGTAAGAAAAAGGTTGTTTTAGCCCAAAATAGAATCAATTATATAGGATTAGAAATCGAAAAAGGAAAAATAATAATGCAGCGACATGTATTAGAAAAACTTCAGAACTTTCCAACGAAATTAAAGGATAAAAAGGATTTACAAAGATTTCTTGGACTATTAACATATATTTCAAATGAAGGTTTCATCAGGAATCTTGCAGCGGAGAGAAGAATACTCCAACAAAAGCTGAAGAAAGATGTCCCTTGGACATGGACTGATGAAAACGATAGACATTATAAAAATGAAAGACTTATGTCAGGATCTTCCTGAGCTTTATCATCCATCGGATGATGATATAATAATTATTGAGACGGATGCCTCAAATGACTATTGGGGAGGTGTTATGAAAGCAAAACCCCCTGGATACAAAAACGAATTACTGTGTCGATACATGTCTGGAACTTTTTCAGACAGTGAAATTAATTATCCTACTCATGAAAAGGAAACACTGGCATTGATCCGTATGTTAGAAAAACATCGGATTTATATACTGGATAAGGACTTTATTGTCATAACCGATTCAACTTATGTTGCAGGTTTTAAAAACTTAAATCATAAAGGCACTTACAAACAAGGACGCTTGATTAGATGGCAAATGAAACTTGCCGAATACAATTACTCAATCTCTCACATTAAGGGAGATAAAAATGTTCTTGCAGATATATTATCAAGAGAATGGAGCAGCAAACAATTGAAGATATAAAGAAGCAGATCCAACTTCAAAGAATGCTGGAGAAACAGAAAATAATGGAGCTCGACCTGATCAAAGCTAACATTGAAGTACTGGAGTTCCAATTACAAGCAAAAGGAGAATCTGTAAAAGAGGATCCTATGAAGAATATAAAACAACAAGTACAAGAAAATACTAAGGAAAAGCGGTACGCCATCTTTAACGGACCACACCCAGGTATTTATGATGAATGGCACAAAGCAGCCCCTCACTGCACTGGACTCTCCGGAGTTCATCACAAAGGATTTCGCACCAAGGAAGAAGCTGAGAAAGCTTTGATAGACTATCAAAAAGAACATGACAAGGGTAAAGAAGTTTATCTTGCACTACAAAAAAAAACCTATTTAGCGACCGAAGATTTCGGTCGCTAAACATGATAATTCGGTTGCTATACTGTATAGCGACCGAATTAAGGGGGTAGCAGAAACCCTGGTCGCTAAATGTTTAGCGACCGAATTTATATTTCGGTTGCAAAAGTATATATTTCGGTCGCCGTATAGTTGGTCGCATACCCAGCTCGCCTAATTTGGTGACCGATATTCGGTCGCTATTTCGGTCGCAAAATTTTGATTTTTTTTCCTGTAACGATCCTGCCGACCAAATATAGTTTTTCAACTATTACCCCATTGATTTTTAATTTCTGATATAAACAAAATACACCAATATTTTTTTTAAATAAATAGAAAACATAAATATGATGTACTAACGATCCAAAACACCACAGTCAATATGATCAAGAAAACATATACATTAATTAACGCAAGTTTAATAATGGTTTATAAAAAAAAGTTTAATAAGTACTAATTAACGATCAAAACATAAAAATACACCACAGTCAATAAGTACTAATCAAAATATCAAAACTCATCAATCTTCCAAAGGGATGAACATGTAGAAACGAGAACCCCCAAGGTACTTAAACTTTGCCAATGCACCAGTGGACAACAAATACAACTCCCTGATACCATTTGTATACATTTGCAAAATATGGGCGATCCTCATGGATTACTATATTCCCATTGAACAGATTTCCGCTTTTGTCTTCAATAGTCACAACACGCGGTATTTGTTGTCCCCAACGACGGTAGAATGATCGCGGGATTGAAATCAAATCCTGCAAATACACAAGAACAATTTAGTAAATGATTAGTTTATGCCTTAACCATCATTACGTGAATTCGATCGTTATTCTTAAGTTGATGAGATACTGTACCTGGTCTATATGGATGGCTATCTCAAAACATTTAGTCAGGTCCATTTTCTGATAAAACGATAAGGAAAACAAGTCATATGTCTAAACTTCATCAAGTGATAATAAGAAAAGATGGAAAGATCCATGTAGCATACTATCATGTTAAAATAGAACAAAGAAATGCAACTTCACATGCAACTTTACATGTTAGCAAACATAGTAGTTTTCAGGAAAGCAGATGCTTTTACGTCGTTTTGAAGGATGGTCATAGAGAGGACTTTTCCCTAGGAAGTGCCTAGATAACCTAGTAAGGATGGTCATCAACAACTATTTCTGGAAAGCTCCATTTCCTAATGAAACAAATGAGTAAAAAACCAGAGTTGTTTTCATAATATTGTGTACAAAGCTGCTTTCTAATGTGAATAATGTTTTAATGATGACGGCACGTCATGCATGTGCCTGGCAAACAGTGCCTAGCCCTTCATTTTATCTAACCCTATACTTAATCCTTCATTATCTAAGAGACTCGCTTTTGTTGGCTTCAAGAAGAGACTTTCTAATTAAGCTCATGGACTTTAAATTAGTAAATGAATATTAACAACAACAAAGTCATGCCATTTACGAACTAATAACACTTTATCAATTCATTCCAATGCTTATAATGTAAATATATACAAATATGATTCCATAATCATTTCCAAACAAGTTATCAATAAATACATATCAAATTATTCTAATTACAGTGATTCATTGTTATTGAAAGATTTTTATTTTAAAGAGAATAAACTATTCTTCATAGCAATCCAAATGTATGAACATGCTCGGATATAAGTACCGACCTTCAATAAATTTACATCATCAAACGAGAAAAGAGATAAGTAGAATTACCAAATGAATCCGATTCAAAATGAGTGAAAAGCTCTCTTGGAATTACAGGCTACAATAATGTTTTTAGATCATTTCATACTCCAACAAAGAATATTTTTTTGTTTACAAAGAAGTGAACAAGAACTTGAAATCCCTAAAACCCTCTTTTGAAATTTTTGAAACAGATTCAGACAAGAACCAACAAATTCATGGATTCCAAACGAATCAAAATACAATACAATCAGAATGCATACACATACAATACGATATGAAATTATTCAAGTAAACAGCTGCATCATAGAGGCTATAGATCATACTATTGTGAGATATTCAAAGACATAAATTCAGCCAAGATATGGAAAGATAAACAGACCAGAAATTTAAAACCTTGATCTTCACACTCATTCTCACTCTACCAATTTCCCAATACAAATATTAAAATTTATAAATCACAAAACTTTACTTGACAAATCCAACCAAAAAAAAAACGTAATTGGCAAAGTAGCCACACTTACTCTCCTGTCAAAACTCTTTGCTCTCCCTGTAATTTTACCTTCTCTTAAGCAACCCATATCATATTCTTAATTTTCTATTTCAAACAAATCTCACATATCTCATATCAAAACATATCTTCCACAAATCTCAGTATTAAATATAAGATATGAATCTATTAACAAGATTAATTACAAATTAATGTCTGTAATATCAGTCTCAATCTCTTTTATCCACAATTTCTTGCCATTATCTCTACATCTCTACAACACATCTCAATTAATGTCACCCCTTCATATACCTTTACCAATTCCCCCAAACAAGTATTTATAACCCATAAGAATTAAACTTGACAAGTAACCACTAACCACCATAATTTTTTTTTATAAACAAGCAAGTCGTGTAAATAAGAGTACAAGAAGTGTTCTAACCCGATACATCATTACACTTAACGGTCCATTCTATAATCAACATAAAATGGATTAAAACCAAAACCTGATTGCACTCAAAGCAAAACTAATTGCTCTCCACACAATTAATCTTACTTTCTACAAGCAATCATTATCATATACTTGGTTTCTTATTTTAAACAAATCTCACATCTCATATAATGACATCTATTATATGTATCTTAATATTCATTACATGATATAAATATATGAATGAAAATTGAAAACCACAGTAATTTTTAAATAGGAATTTACATCAAAATTAATCACAACTTACATTAGAAACAATGAAAAGGTGTTCTACTCAATCACAGTCACCTATATCACAACTCACAACTCACATGAAATACACAAGTAGCTCTTCTCAGTAGTAAGCAATAAAGCAAGCAATGAAACAATGAAGCAAAATAAAAAATGATACATAGAGAGTCCAGGCATGGTTACCTAAAGGCAGAGCAGGGAATGCACAAAATGAGGAGAGAAGAGGGTAGGAGGAGCTCTGCGCGTACGTGGTGACCGGAGAGCTGCGTACGTGTTGGTAGCCGGAGTATGGCAAAACTGAAGCAGGGGGATTAAAAACAGAGCAGGAAGAGGGGAAAGGAAGAGAGGAGAGGAAGAGGGAAGAGATGGAAGAAGAGGAGGAGGAGGACGGAGGCTTACCGGAGACGGCGGTGGTGGCGGTGCGCACTGCACGGTGGTGGCGGCCTGAACGCGAGGGAAAAGATCGAAGATGGGTGAGGGAAGAAGGAAGAGAAGGCAGAAATGAGGAAGAAGGGAAAGATTTCACGATTTTATGGATTTATAATTTAGCGACCGAAATAATCGGTCGCTAAATCGGTCGCCAATCACTTAAATAAAAAATGGTCGCTAAATTCGGTCGCGGGATGAGTTAATTTGAAATTTGAATTCATAAATTTAGCGACGGAGAACTTAATCGGTCGCTAACACGCGCGATTTTAATTTTTTTTTCGCGCCGTTTAGCGACCGAATTAATATCGGTCGCAAATGTAAATAAAATTTAACCTTTGCATTTAATTCGGTGACTATTTCGGTCGCTAAGAATACATAAAATTTCTGACTTTCAACCGTTGCATTTAATTCGGTCGCTATTTCGGTCGCTAAGAAGGAATAAAATTACTGACTTTTAAGTTCCTTTATTTAGCGACGGAAATAGCGACCGATAACCCTGCTACGCTCTATTTCGGTCGCTATTTCGGTCGCAGTATTATCTCTAATCACTACTTCATGTAGATCCTACAATCGGTCGCCAGTTCGGTCGCAAAAAGCAACCGAAAAATTCGGTCACTATTTTCGGTCGCTAAACAACCTTCTTTTTGTAGTGTTGGCCCAAGAACTTTCTCTGAAACTATAAGAATTCCACCAGAGCCAAAGACTTCATTAAAAATACTTGGAAGGATTCCTTCTTCCATTGATGACTACCCAATTACTTCAAGAAAAGACTATGAACTGCAGGTCCAATTTTTCAAAGAAAAATTTCATGAAAACTTGAAAAGATTGACCAACTGGTCTGAAAAAGAAAAAACTAATTGTTTCTACATGGTAAACCGAAACATTTTCGGAGTTAAAGCCATAATTACTCCAGGAGCATCATCGATTCTTACATTTAATATGTTCCAATTTGGACTTATTGAATGTCTCTACTTAAGCAAAGACTTAGAAGAAATCAGCTTGTTCCCATACAATCTCAAAGAAGCCATCCAAAATTATAGAAGAAATGTTGCAAAGGATAGAACTATCTTCTTGAAGTTCTATTCAACTTATCCAGACTTCACTACTAAGTAACCACCGAAGAACTTAATCTTTATTGGAGTAAGCAATAACAGCTTTTCCATGAGAGATGAACCAACCGGCGAGGACTATGATGAAGAAAAAATGACTACAATACTAGCTAATCAATTGGAAAGTATTTTTACTTAATGTCAAATTATTGGGAAAGATTCCTTCATCAAAGCACTATACAAAGGACCACATACTTTGCTTCTAAGCAAGACTAGTGGAAAACTGATCAGAGAAAAGGACTTGGCAATACTGACAAACTTTGAATTACCCTTTTACACGCTTCAAGGACTTTAGATGAACTATCAGCCAGCTGTACTCAATTTACTCTGCTCAATGATTAAAGAGAATGGGAACCACGCATGTGAAAGATGCGTAGCAAAAAAGGACTGTCGGCAAGAAGATAAGGATTCAAATGAAGCAATAATAGAGGAATGACGTAAGCACCAACGTCATCATGAATTATTGAAAGTCTGATAGATTGTAATAATGTAGGGACTTTCTTGTAAATTACCTAGCCCTCTCGAGTGTATAAATAAGCCCTCTTATGCTGAGGCAAATCAGAATTTCAATTCTCACCCTTCTTCTCTTTGAAGAGTTTTCTAGCTCTGCTAGATCGAATCCTTGATAGTGGATTCAAAATAGTTCTATGTACTTTCACCACTGATCATAAATAAACATTACTTTCATATATTTCACTACTTTTCATTACTTTCATTACTTTCAACTACTCGTTGTAATCGAGTCTCAACTTGACTAAACGGAAGCAGAGGTGGACCAAAGAATTCAGATATAATTTCGAAGAACCCAAATCAGGTATGACTCATCACCTATTCAATTTCATTCAGTTTATACTAGAAATTGATCATGTATGAAATAGAAAGAGAAAAGATTGATAACACTGATGTCGAAGATATACAAATTACTGAAGAAGATGGAAACTATGAAGGAAATATTTTAATAGATCCAAAACTATTTCAAAAAATACAGAAAGAAGACTTAAATTTGGCTAAAGATGCAAACATGAAGAAACTAGGAGGTATAATGAAACGATTTAATCAAAAAGAAAATATAATATACTGTGGAAAGATAATTAATGAAACCCCAATAGATATATCAGAAACACAGGGTAACACTTGTATCCAATTATTAAACAAAAAGAAATTAATAGATCTAAAAAGAAGTTTAAAGAAAGAAGCACATAGAAAGAAGATTGGATATGGCGTTTGGAAGAGCTTATTTAAGCTCCTTTTGACTTATCTGATGACATAAGCTCTTATGCAGTGTGTTTGGCAGAGCTTATAACAATAACTTATGTCATCCCATAAGGAGTTTTTGACTTATTTTCATAAGTCACTGGGAGAAGCTTATGGAATTATCATAATAGCTTATGCACTAAACACCCTGTCCGTGTTTTTCACTATTCGAATTCTCTCATGCCCCTTTCTTTCTTTTTCTTTCTTTAAGCGCTTATGGCATAAGCTCTCATGCGATAAGGTCTTATGTGATAAGCTCTTAATTAAGTTGTTTTCCCAAACGCACATATTCATATAGGAGCTATACAAGTTTTAATTAAAGCAACTTTCCAGGAAGGAATAAATTCACCAATAGAATTAGTTTTAAAGGACGGTAGAATGACAGATCCGAAAGACAAAATACTAGGAGTAATTGAAGGAAATCTAGCTTATGTTAAGCTAAAATTTGAAATACATCCAAATATTGGAATACCATTAGATACTCAAAGATTAGATCAATCTTTAACCATGGAACATAGATTTTTGAGAAATAATTTAATGAGACCAAGAGATAAAATTTTCTCAATTACTTACTGTGTTAATTATGCACTAACAAACTCCCATCATAGTATTACTTTCAGAAATAATGATAGAATAGATATACCAAGACTTTTTGAAGAAATAGGAAAAATTTACTATCCTAAAAGAAATGAATTAACTGAACTAGGAATCTCTATAAGAAACCCAAAATCATTAAGTTTTAGACAGATCCCTAAACCAATTACTTTTCCTGAGATAGAAAGAACAAATGAAGATGAAAACATAAATAAATTGTCAAACCAAGTAAGAGATTTAGCACAATATTTAAGAAATAAGATATGAATAAAGAAAAGGAATTAAGAAATATTTATGAAAAATATTATAATAAAATAAATCAAGATAAAAAGAATATGAAAGAATTTATGAACATCTATGATAATCATCTTAAAAAAGATAAAGAAGATAAAAATCGAAAACAGATAGAAAGATATATTGTGGAAAAAGAAAAAGAATTCATTAATCTAAGAAATAAAAGAGAAAAATATAAAAGACAAATAATAGAAAAAATAGAAAAGATAGAAAAAATAACGTAACCATCATCTAATTATTTTAGGTTAACTGCACCACCTTTTGAAGATATCGAATAAAAACAATGGAAATATACTTTGAATTTGATGATCAAACCGAAAAAGAAATAATAAGTGTTTTAGTAATGGATTTACCTTTTTGACTGTAAGCAACTAATAATTGAAAAGATAAAAGCTCAGTATAGACAAGAAGACTATTACTTAGCACATATTTCATTAGATCTAGAATGGAATTACATGGAAGAAATAAGATTGACCTTTGAATATGATAGATTATCCGATTCTGACATATACGAAGATTATGATTTATTAGATGATTAGGATGAAAAATTACTTCCTAATCGAAAAGATGATGGAAAATTACTTAATAACAAAGACTGTAAAGGTGGTACCATTTTGGTATCAGAGTTAATTACTAATGAATCCTCAGAATATAGAAAAATTTGTTCATAATTTAAGTATGCTTGATTTAACAAATCAAAAGGAACTAAAAAGACTAATACAAGAATTAAAAGATGAAGCCACTGATTCATATAATAAACACATGTAATATCATTGTGAATATTGTGATTGCAGAGAATATGAGAGAAAAATAGATTTAATAAAAATCATAATTAATAAATTAAATTGATGGACAGATTAATAGATCCAATGGTTCACAATATATATGCCACTATAACTCGTATTGTTATCGAAAGACTATGTCCAAATAGCACAGCTCGTTTAATAAACATTCAAACTAGTATTCAACAGATTTGCACTTTTGGTGGATATCAACATCAATTATAGCGGTACATAATCCACAATAATGACAATTTCCACCTATCTAACATCAATTTTAGCTGTACAGAATGCACAACAATTACAATTTCCACCTACCTAACAGCCTAAACACACTACATTATTCAACGCCCGAAACATATACCCGCTAGTCGACATCAATGATCTAACCCACAATACACAAAGCACACTAGCTAGTACACCCAAAATACAACGGCTAAATCTAAGCTTCAAAACTTGTTTTTAATACAAAAGATTTTTATTCTTCAATTTGTTGACGACCTTCCTATCATTGTCTAAATAAATGTAACTTGTTATTGTGGTGCAAAATAATGAACTAATGAGTAATATTTTCACGAGAATTGAATTATCAAGTATCATTTCACTAATTTAACTATTACGTGCATGTTTGGATTTGTGTTGGAATGAATTCAAACGTCCATTTAAGTTAAAGCAATGAATTTTGTGTTGGAATGGATTCAAACGTCCATTTAAGTTAAAGCAATAAATTGCCACTTTCATGTTTTGTGTCTCCGAAAGTGTATTTTTACATTGAAGTGTTTTAGAACTTGGAATTCAATTCTTACACGAGAAACACCAGGCTCAAGCACTTTGTATTAAAAAAAGTTCATGAGAAAGTTACTCAGAAAGAGAAAGACGTACATTGTAAAAGCTGATAAGAAAACCCACCGAAAAGGATATCCAAAGACTATTAGAATACTTTGATCAAAAAAACCTCCAAGACAAATCTAAAATACATACAGATTGTCTTACAATAAAAACTTATCACCAAACAAATATCTTTGTACCAAAGAGAATCTTTGAAAACTACCAAAAGCTTGTCAAAAGATGAAATAACAGCTAGTTTTTCCTAATACATCAGAAAACCAAACAGTTGCATCTAATGTATTCTCATTTCTCAATGGCTATAGTTGATTAAGGCCTATAAATTAAGTTGATTCAAAACATTTAAGGTTCTAAAACTTGGTTGGTAATTGAATTTATTAATGAGAAAAGTCTTGCTATTACTCTATGAAGTTTTGTCAACTTAACTATACCTTTCTAATATAAGGATGTTTCTCTACTAATACTTCTTCCGTATTCTTAGTATAAGAGAAATAGTTTCCTTTAAGTGATTGTATTCACTCCTAGGGCTCGTTTGGTGGTCAGGATAAGAGAGACATGATAGGATAAGCTATCATATCATGTCTGAAACTAATGTTTGGTGAGCCAGCAGGATAGGATAAACCAATCATGTCACCTATTTTATCATGTCCATCTAGTTAAAATTCTATCCTGAGGGGGAGCTGGATTCGAACTCAACAAGATAGGATAAGGTGATTTAAAGTATAAAAATATTTTATATATAAAATAATTAAAATATAATAAAATATAATATGGTTACCAAAAAAGGTATAATAAAACATAAAATAATAAAAATATTAATAATTAATTTTAAAATTATTTTTTATTTTGTCATAAGGCTAATTTTGTTACTTTATATTATTTTAAAAAACTGAAAAATAAATAAAAAAATATTCTAATAATTTAAGTATATGTAAAGTAAAAATTAAAAATGAATATTTAAAATTATAAAAAAATAATTTAAGTTAAACAATATTTTAAAATTTTTAAATATTATATGTAATTTTATCACAAGGACAATTTTGTATTTTTATATAATCTTAAAGAAATGAAAATTATAAAAAAAACTAATATCTAATAAAATATGAAAACATTTCTAACAAAAACGAAAATTTTAAAATTCATACTAAAATTACAATGCTATCCAGTTGGTTATCTAGTGGACACCAAACGTCGGATAGGATAACAGCTTATCCTGCTCATATCATATCATACTCCTATCCTGCTCACTTATCATATCCGCCCTTATCATATCCTAACCACCAAACTAGCATTAGTGTTAGTCATCTTAAACACAAGCCAAGCACAGTCTCTTTGACTCTTTGTAACACTTTAAGCATTTCTGCCATTATTAGCAACCTATCATGGATAATATTACAGAATGAATGTAAATGACAAATTGTATATATTGAATACAAATCTCTTTTAATAGAATGAAGAAAAGAATACAATCCTAAAAGGGAATACAAGACTTATATAGATACAATGAAGGAGAAGTCTAACAACTATAAGAGAAAAAATAGCTAACAGAAATAGCACTAGCTAATAGATTTTGCACTATATTAGCTAACAGATTTAGCTAATATCAACAGAATACATATTTGGTATTATTTTAGCCAATACCCCCCTTCAAGCTGGAATCTGGCGAATGAATATTAAGCAATCCCAGCTTGGAGATTAAAGTTTGAAATGGAGTTGGATCCAATGCCTTGGTCAGAACATCAGCCAGCTGATTAACACTTGAAATGGGTAATAGATGAAAAAGCTTAGCCTGAAGTTTTTCACGGACGATATGGCAATCTAATTCGATATGCTTGGTACGCTCGTGGAAGGAAGCATTGCTGGCAATATGACGAGCGGACTGGCTATCACAATATAGCAAAGCCGAAGGGATGGAGTTAAAGTGCAAATCACGTAGAAGGTAATGAATCCACCGAATTTCACAGACTGTGGAAGCCAAGGCACGATATTCTGCTTTTGAAGAAGATCTGGAAACAGTTGGTTGTTTCTTGGATTTCCATGAAATGAGAGAATCACCAAGAAAGACACAATAACCGGTTATTGACTTGCGAGAATCTGGACAACTAGCCCAATCGGAGTCGCTAAAGGCTTTGATCTGCAGCTGAGAAGTACTTGGATAGAACAATCCAAGAGCAGGGCGGTGTTTAATGTATTTGAGGACACGAACAGCAGCTTCATGGTGCAAGGATGTCGGTTTCGCCATGTATTGGCTGAGCTGTTGAACAGAATAAGAAATATCAGGGCGAGTAGTGGTTAAATACAAAAGCTTACCAATTAATTTTCTGTATGCCATAGGATCCGAGAGCAGAGTCCCTGCATTTTCACTTAGGCGAGTTCCTTTAGGCATAGGCGTGGAAACTGGTTTGGAGGCAAGTACACCACATTCAGATAAGATGTCTAAGGCGTATTTTCTTTGACAAATGTGGATTCCTGCTTTTGATCTAGCAATCTCGAGTCCCAGAAAATATTTCAAGGGTCCAAGATCCTTAATTCTAAACTTTCTATGTAAAACTGTTTTGATGTTAGCAATTTCAGTTGAATCATTTCCTGCAATAATAAGATCATCAACATATACCAATAAAATAGTAACTGAGTTAGTGTGATGTTTAACAAACAAAGAGGAATCAGAAGTAGATTGGGAATATCCATGACAAATTAAAAAGGAGGATAAACTAGAAAACCATTGACGGCTAGATTGCTTCAAACCATAAATGGATTTGAGCAGCCGACAAACCTGATTAGGTTGCTGAACAGTGAGGCCAGGGGGGAGATGCATATAAACCTCCTCATCTAAAGAAACATGTAAAAAGGCATTATACACATCCAGTTGATGTAAGTGCCAGTTTTGGGCAGATGCAAGAGCAATCAATAGTCTAATGGAAGTGAGTTTAGCAACAGGGGAATAGGTATCAAAAAAATCATTGCCCTCAACTTGGTTGAAACCTTGTGCAACTAATCTAGCCTTATACCTTTCTATACTACCATCAGCCAAGTATTTTATTTTATATACCCATTTACAACCTATAGGTTGCTTACCTTGAGGAAGATCAGTTATGATCCAAGTGTGATTAGCTTTCGAGGCAT
Organism: Sophora flavescens; assembly: GCA_030762895.1. Classification (NCBI taxonomy): domain Eukaryota; kingdom Viridiplantae; phylum Streptophyta; class Magnoliopsida; order Fabales; family Fabaceae; genus Sophora; species Sophora flavescens. The sequence continues at coordinate 47,091,532 of CM061066.1, read as the reverse complement.
CTAATTCAGAATTCATGGCTTTGACCCAGTGATTATGAAGAACGGCCTGTTTATAAGTCTGGGGTTCATCATGAATAGAAATGGACAAGGTGTAATGAAGATGGTTATCAGACAATCGTGAATAAGAGAGTACATTAGATAAAGGATGTTGAACTATGTGGGAAGAGATGCTAGGAACCAATACCAAATTACAATGAAAGTCTTTCAAGTAAGAGGGAGGTCTGCGGATCCTATCAGAATGTCTGAGTGCAGGAGGTTCGAAAGATGCAGTGTCTTCATTACTGTCATGAGTGTGTGCAGAGGGAGCTTATGTTACTGCAGACCGAATGTCTTCATTGCTGGTCTGAGTGTGTGCAGGGGGGCTGGTGTGGCTTCTGTTGCAGGGGAAGGATGGATTGGAACAGGAGTGGAATGTGGTGCCTCAAAAGGGAAAACAGAGTCAGAATCATCAGCACGAGAATTAGTAAGATCATGAGAATAACCAGTAATGGAATGATAAGGAAAAATAGATTCATAGAATATAGCATTTCTAGAAACAAAAACAGAACGAGATTGTAAATCAAAGAGAACATAATCCTTGGTACCAGGCCGTAACCCAAGGAAGACACATTTCCTGGCCCGAGAGTCAAGTTTCTGTCTGTTGTGTGTCAAAGTAGAAGCAAAAGCCAGACAACCAAACACCTTAAGATCTAAAAAGGTGGGAGGTGAATTATATAGTAAATCATGTGGTGTTTTGTGAGCTAGAACAGGTGTAGGCAGTTTGTTAATAAGATGAACTTCATAACAAATAGCATAAGACCAGAATTGTTTAGGCAAATAAGAATGAAATAAAAGGGATCTAGTGACATTTAATAAGTGTCTGTGCTTGCGTTCAACAATAGAGTTTTGTTGAGGTGTCTCAACACAAGAAGTTTGATGCAAAATCCCAAAGGATGCATAAAAGGATGGCATGTTGAATTCAGTGCCATTATCAGTTCTAATAATTTTAACTTTTCCAGAAAATTGGGTAGAAATATATTTCAGAAAATTCTTAATGCAGTCTCTAGCAGAATATTTATGAGTCATTAAGAAGATCCATGTAAACCTACTATAATCATCAACAATAGTAAGAAAATAATTATGTCCTTGGAAAGAAGAAATGCTAATTGGTCCCCATATATCTATGTGAAGTAAGTGGAAAGGAGATTCAGATTTAGTCATGCTGTGAGGAAAGGGCAGTTTGCTTTGTTTATCAAAATGACAATAATCACAAATCAAATTTTTATTGAATGCAATATAGGGGAAATGAGTACATAGAGTGCACATTACATCAATAGATGGGTGGCCTAACCTAAAATGCCACAAATCAAAAAGAGATGAAATGTTATTGAGCATCCGAACATTGCTAACAGAATTAATGGGAGAAGATGTATGAGAAGTATGCAAAAGAGGTGTAGGAGTATGATTCAGCACGTAGAGGTTGTGATGAATATTAGCACGCCCAATCGTCCTGTGTCTGGCAGTCCTGAATATCACAAGAATGAAGTGAGAAGACTAATTGATAGTTAAGAGTTTGTGTGAGTTTATTAACTGATATGAGGTTAAAGTGAAAATCAGGGATATGAAGAACATTAGTTAAGTAAAAATTGGAGTTGAAAACAATTGTACCAGAATAGTGAGCATAAAGAACAAGACCATTTGGTAATTTCACAGCAATTGGAAAAATTCTTGTAAAGGAACTAAAGAAGTGAGCATAAGGACAAACATGGTCACTAGCACCTGAATCCAAGATCCATAAAGATTGAGAAGAAGGAACCTTACCTGACTGAGTAATACTGGAGACAATGTGGGAATGAGAATCAGAGGTTGGAGGTTTAGAAATGGAACTCACAGTAGGCTGAGCATCCGATTTATTAGCATGCAGTAATGAGACTAGATATTGGAAATCGTCACGAGTCAGAGATAAAGACTGATCTTGAGGAGTTTGAACCAGATGAGGCTGAGGTGCAGCAAGCCTAATAGGAGATTCTTAAGCAGCAGAAGAAAGTTGGAGAGTAGCACCTTGATTGCGGTTCCTATAGCCTGGGGGAAAACCATGCTTAAGGTAGCATTTGTCAATAGTATGGTTTGTCCTATTACAATGAGAACAAAGCATTTGGGGTCTATTGTTGTTGGAGCGGCCTCGTCCTCTGCCTGTAGGGTTGGAACCACGATTTGGAAAGTTGAAATTGGTGGAATTGGTTGCAAACGCAGTGGATTCCATGATGGGTGTAGCAAGACAAGGTCGTTCTTGTTGAACAACCATGGAGTAAGCCTCACTAGCAAAAGGAAGGGGATGCATAATGAGAATCTGGGACCTCACAGATTGATAACAGTCATTGAGGCCTTTGAGGAAACAGATGGTATGCTCCTTATCTTTGTAGTTCTGGACAGAAGTATTCAAGGGACAAGAACAAGCCACAGTGCAGATACAAGAAGGAGTAGGGCGTAGAAATTCCAATTCATCCCAAATAATTTTCATATCAGTAAAAAAGGCAGACAAAGATTTGTCACCTTGGCGCATGGAATGAATTTCTTGGAGTAAATCTGACATGCGAAAGTGGTTGCCTTTGGTGAATTGATGTTGAAGATCCAGCCATAAAGCTCGAGCATTATCGAAGGAGATGGTGCTATGAATGATTTGTGGAGACAAAGTTCTGGTGATCCAAGAAACGACCAAATGGTTACAGCGAAGCCAGGGATCATGCAAAGAATCGGTGGCAACTGGTTGAGGGAGAGTGCCATCAATGAATTTGATCTTGTTTTTAGAGGACAAGGCGCGTTTGATGGCCCTGCTCCATGTGTAGTAATTGTCGCCATTGAATGGGGGAGAGACAAGGACGAATCCTGGATTCTCCCCTGGGTGCAGAAAATAGGGGCTGTTAGGGTTCTGGGTTGGATCGATCTGTGGTGGTGGAGGAGGTGAAGGTGTGTTGTCACCAGAGGTGTTGGAAGAAGCAGAAGGATCAACCATGGAAGCAAGAAAGGAAAAAAAAATGTCGGAAGCAGAAGTTCAGTAAAATAAAACTGATACCATATTATAGAATGAATGTAAATGACAAATTGTATATATTGAATACAAATCTCTTTTAATAGAATGAAGAAAAGAATACAATCCTAAAAGGGAATACAAGACTTATATAGATACAATGAAGGAGAAGTCTAACAACTATAAGAGAAAAAATAGCTAACAGAAATAGCACTAGCTAACAGATTTTGCACTATATTAGCTAACAGATTTAGCTAATATCAACAGAATACATATTTGGTATTATTTTAGCCAATAGATAATGTCAAAAATTGTCGATAGATTATTAACAACCTCAACTCATTTGTAAAGAAAATAAAGTGTTGGTAAATTTTACAGACCAAAGACCCTACAGATCATATGGTAAAAAAAAAAAATCAATGATGGAAAAAGATTTTATTAGTTTCTAAAAAAAATTGCAATTTTCCTGTTAGTTTAGTTGTTTGTAGTTTTATTGGCAACTAAATTGTCAGTAACTAAAACGACGACTTATTTGTCGATGATTTTAACAACGACTACATCGTTGGTAATGCCTGCTATAGTAAACCTAATATTACCATCGATTAAGCAGTTACTAAGATTACCAACAGTTTAACCATCAGTAGTTTATATGTCATGTAGGAAAGCTAACCTAGCAATTATTAAGCTGTCAATAATTAATGTAACCGCCAATAAATATTTTCTATATTTTATTCTTGATTTTGTTTATATAACTATAAATGTGAAAACGACAAATAATGTATAAAATCAAGGGAATAAATAATGTCAATGTACATATAAAGAAATAAAATATTGTGACATACTACAACAAACAAAATCTATTAACAAACTATCAATAATATTAGCGCATACAACAAAATCAAGATAAATTATCCTTAGAATCAAAATTATAGGGCGCCTTTGCCATATCGAACCATAGATGTAAAAGTTCTAAGCACAATAAAGAGTTTGGGCTACTTGAGGTTTTGGAGATTCAACATCAGTGAAGATTCAAGATACAAAGAAGTCATATGTGCAGCTTAAGGCTTTGGCGCTTCCCTCAAAAACTCTTAGCGTGTGTTTAGATGGGGCATTTAGAGTAATCTTAGAAGGTATTTAAAATCCATCAATGCAAAATATTTTGTTTGGGTATTAAATATGAATGATTTTAGAAATCAAGGGATTTTATGATGTATTTGGTTTAACGTAAATTTGAGGAATTTGAAATACCACCTTTAGGTGGTATTTTGAAATTCCCTCTTCTTAATCATGTGCCACCCACCACTGACACCGCCCCCCGCACCACCCGGTCCCGACCCCCGCAGCATCGGGCCTAACCTCTGCACCAGTCGAGTTCGGCCCCTGCCTGGCACCACCCGGGCCAGGCCCCGCAGCACTCGGTCCTGACCCCCGCACCACCCGTGCCCGACCCCTGCACCCCCAGACCCGGCCCTGCACCACCTGGACGCCCCCCATACCACCGGACCTAACCCCAGACCACCTGGACTCGCCCCCGCACCACCGGCCCCGGCCCCGGCCCCCGGCCCACCGGAGCCGGTCCCTTTGAAGGTAATTAAATTGCTTTATGCAAACAAAAAAAAGAAAATACAAGGTATTTGAATTACTCTATTTAAACAAAGTATTTTCAAAATGAAAGTAATTTAATTGAAGCAATTCAATTGCCTTGTATTTCAAATTCTTTGAGATTTTGAAATACTCCATCCAAACACATACTTATAGAATGGGTGATCTTCACACTAACTTCAGGATTGAAGGTACTATGATCCTAAAATAGAATATCACCATCAAATTTTTAGAACCCATTGGGAAATGGATGAAGGTAACATGTGGTGCTAAGGGATCCTAACAGCTAAGGATGGGGCTAGGTTAGGCCTTGATATAAAAAGGTCTTACATGTGTCAAAGTCTGGCCTTTCCTGGAAGCTTATTTAAAGGCCTACTTTCAACAAGGGCTTTAAATATGCCTCAATCTATAAGTGGATTGAGACGCCCCGATGTCCCCTCTCAAAAATACATCAAAACCTCACACACACACTTATACAGATAGCACTGGCCTGAGCCATCACTGGCTACTACCCTCACCGTCACCCCCGAGTCTCGACGGTCCCGCTACAGCTCCGCTACCACCGGAAGAGCTCTTCTCTGAAGATCTCTAGAACAACCATCAGTATGCCCTGCTACCCCTGGATGGTAACCTGGAGGACACTCTGGAAGACTCCGACCCTGTCGCTCTAACCTCTGGAAGAGCGGGTGCCTCCGGGACAGGCCTCAGATCATGAACTGGTACTACTGGGTCCTCATCTGGAACTGGTGCAAGGACGGGCTTCGGTGCGGGTGCTGGTGCTGGTGTTGACTCTGGAGCAGGTACCTCGAAGGGTACAAGGAAGGGAACCGGTGCCATCTCTGGGCTCGGCGGTGACTGTGCATCCAGAAATCCAACAGGGAAGGGAAACGTCTGGCCGGCTCTGAAAGTACCCACCAAACCTAAAGGATCTCCCTGCCCTAGTTCAGTAGTCACCGAGACTGGACCCGTATATTGTAACACCCTTCTCGGGTGCTACATCATAAGTGACATTTTAAGGTTGAAAAGTAAGTTAATTAAAATTGACTATAAAAGAATGGGGTAATTTTTTTCTTTTTCGTAAGTCGTAAATATAACTACTTTATTTTAAACGAATGGACAATCAAATATTCCATTATCACAATTGGGATCATAAGTTCAAAAATTATTTACATAATACCCAACCCGACTCATAAATAGAAATCATAGAATGTACAGACTCAACATAAAAATATGGAGATGCAGCTCCTAAAATATAAGATACTTGGAGTCACAGCTCCATAGACAGTTACGTTAACTTCCAAACATACCCCGCTGGCCAAATTAAAATAGAGAAGACAATAATTTCTCATACATCATGAGAAAGACAGACCCAACTGACGAGATCTAGTGGAAACTCTATTTGAGTCCACTACCGACATCGTCACAAAAGACACTACTAGAGCTACTACAATAGTAACTCTTGAACTAAGCCTTTTCCTCTTCCAAGAGGAAAAACTTGATGCGTATTTTTAAAACAAAGGCAAGTGAACCTTGTCACAAACAAGTAATACGATGGTGAGACCGGATATCGTCCTCAGGGATCGGTTGCCAATTACCAATTCACAAACTCAACAACTATCTAGACTAAACTATGGTATGAAGAGATCATAAAATAAAGAAATAAAAGCAATACAATATTTTTTGTCTTTTTGGACTTTTATCGAACACTTGAAGGGCAACAGAAATGCGGTTAAAATTGTCAGGGTTTGACTATACTAATCCTTCCTTAATTGCAATGAAATGGTTATCAACACAAGTCCTAATTCAAGTATGACAATCAAGCCCTTTTAAATACTCAAACCCTAATGTTTTAGGTGGAATGAGCCTAAAATCCCAAATTAAGCCCTAATGTCTTAGGTGGAATAACCTGAGATTTTGCATTAAGAATCAAGACTTATAAGATTGCAAGCAACCCAAGACCTATGTCTAGGTTCATGAACTACTTGGCATTTGATTCATGAGCATGCCCTAACATCAATCTTTCAATTGTCTATCAAAGCAACAAATCATTCCATGGGTAGCTAAGCCAAGAAAAGCATTAAGCATAGAATCAAGCACTCATAAAGAAATAGAAACTTGTATTGAAACCAAATCAAATAACAATCAAGTTCAGAAAAGCTACATCTAACCCCAACAACAAGGGGGTTTAACTACTCATACTAAATGACAATACAAAAGAGAATGAGAGAAGAGATGAAGAACACTCATAGAGGAATCCTCCAATCTTCTTCCATTCCCAGAGCAAGGAAAACATCCCCTTTTAGGGTTGGAACCCTAGTCCAGCCGCAGCCTCCAAGTGCCTCCAAGTGCCCAACCAAAAAGCCCCCCCATTCTGCATCAGAACATCCTATAAATAGGGGTTCTAAGTTTCGCGCGCTCACGGGGCGAGACCTAGCTCGCGAGGCGAATCTTAAAAATCTGATCTTCAGGAATTGGTTCTCTCGTGAGGCGAGCTAGTGATTCGCGAGGTGAGACAGAAAGGTGACTGCTACTGTTCAGACTGGTCTTCAGGCTCGCGAGGCGAGATCCTGTCTCGCGAGGCGAAAGTCCTAGAATTCCTTTTTCATGTTTTCTTAATCTTCCTTGACTCTAAGAGCTTCCCTTTTAACCTGAAATTATAAGATAGCAGTAAATGCTTTATTTGACTCAAAATTAGCTAACATATCCTAAAAACTACTTAAGAGACTCAAAGTGTTACTTGAGGACAATTAAATCAAATTTTGGCGAAAACGAGATATAATTAGCACAAAACCATGGCTTTTTCTAGTTATAAAACTAGATGAGCCGGAGGCTTATCAAAAACATGGTCTACGAACCATCGATAGTCTGGAAGATATCCACTAGAAACTCCACCATAGCGTCCGCAAGCTTGAACCTCAATCTCTACGATGCATCAGCCAAGCGACATCTTGACATCTCAATCTTCTCAAAAGAATACATAAGACACATAGCCAGCTGACATAGGCAATACAACAATAAGGAGGTGAGATTTCCATTTATCTTACATATAAGGCAGACATGCAGTGGTACGACTCTCAGGTATGTACAATTATCAATTATCAATCATATTCACACTCATATCAAACAATAATGTTTCACAGAAACATGACCACATCATCGCGTTTTCCTAGATAAAACATCTAAGACTTGAGGAATGACCTCTGAATTCCTATACCATGGTTTTACGAACAGTCAGAGAGAGTGGTGAAATAGACAACTATAAACACGAGAAGAGGGGTTGAATTGTGTTTATCGGAATTTAAACAAAGTTGAAATCTTTTCGCATACAAAAGCTAGGTTCAGACGAGTGGAAAGATACAAGACAGACGGGTGACCTGTGTGATGAAATTTTAACAATGACTTTGGCAAACACACCACTTGATAAACGTATAAGAAAACTAAAGCAACTAAAGAGTTTAAAAGGAAAGTAGATCGACACAATTATTTATCCCGGATCACTCCTCAAAGCAAAGAGCTACGTCCAGTCCTTGGTAGCACCAAGATTTATCCACTATAACTGATCAAGTTACAGTCTCAAGGATTGTATGCACACCTAGCCTTTTCAGGCTCCAAGACAAGTATCCTTTGCACACCTAGCCTCTTCAGGCTCAAGACAAGTATTCTTTGCACACTTAGCCTCTTCATTCTCACTCAGATTTGTTTGAGAGATTTGGTTTGTAATAAATACAACTTCAGATAGACAGATCTTTCATTAACACTCAGAGTGGTTTAAATGTAAAGCTTAGGAAAGTCTGCGTAATAACTTCAAATGATTGAAGAATACAGAATGAAAGAATGAATATATTAATGCCCAGAGTAATGGCTCTTTAATGCTATGTGTATTCTCTTTATATGTTCAATGACTTCTGTATTTATAGTCTTCAAGTATTTAGGATCCGTTAGAGACATTCCCTCAGATGTTGGCTTCAAACAGAACTTCATTAAATGCAATAGAGTTGTTCTGGGCAGCCATTAATGCAATAGGAACGTTGGTTGTACTCTAACATAAAGGATCATGGTTTTATGCATCGTGAAACAGCCATATCAGAGTTGTGCAGAGAGTTTTTTGTACTTTGCTGAGTACAATTCCCTTTTCGTGTAAGAACCAGAGGTACTAGGGAATAAAGCATGTTGGAAGCACTCTTTAAGTGGTCTTTGGTTCTGATAACCGAGGTTGCTTGAGAGAGTAACTTCTGACTTTTCTTGATTCTGGTTCTTGAAATAAGATTCTGATAATTCTTATAGAATTCGCGTCCATGAAATAAGCGCGTCCGTCTTGAAAATAACCGCGTCCATCTAGCCATTTAAGATTTTACATCTCGACGAGCTAGTAGACGAGCTCCATATGCCATGTCATTGGACGGAGCTTCTCATTAAGGGCTTAGCAAGTCCAAAGACTTGTGTGGACGAGCGCTTCTGTTACCTTAGTGGACGAGCGCTTTTGTTACCTTAGTGGACGAGCGCTTCTATTACTTTAGTGGACGAGCACTTCTATTACTTTATTGGACGCCCGCTTTTATCACTTATGTTGGACGTGCACTTCAATTACTTCAGTGTTGGACGTGCGCTTCTATCACTTGTGTTGGACGTGCGCTTCTATCACTTGTGTTGAACGTGCGGTCAGTGGATAGATGATTCTTACAGTTTTAATCTGCACACTAGATAGATAGGTTAGCAACCAATATGAAGGTTAATTAAATCATTAACCAATTTTTAGTTCTCATCGGAACTTAGGGAAATGCACATCAGACATTTTAGACACTTAACAAGTGGTTCGGAGGATTGTTCCTGAGATACCAGCCTTGGGTAATAAAGAATGCGTCAATAGAAGAGGGCGTGCATGTCATAGGATTTTTCGGAAACATCCTACACTACCAGAAAACGCGTAGCGTCTATTCAAGTATGTCGGTGTATTTCCAGATCACCACGCCACAGAGGAGCAACCCACTGGGCTTATGTGAGTATTTCATAACCCCGATATCCCCAAGCATCAACCAGATCAGCCCTAAGGAATTCACACCCGTATTAAAGTGTTAGCTCAATCTCCTATGCACAACGGTCTTACAGGACATAGTTTCACTATGTGTTTAGGCAAAATTTGCCGGAAATGCGTTCTTCTTGTTTATCCATCGGATGACATCTTGATTCCATCGGAATTCTCTCAACGTGCTTTTTCAAATGCTAGATGTTCTCAACATCAAGATGAAGTTCTCAAGTAACCTTTCATATTTGTGTAAAGATATCTTAAAACACTTTGTTTAGTCCTAACACATTATGAGATTGGAACACAAGTCCAATTATTTATTTCTCTGTACTTTTCTGATTGATCCTTTTTCTTTGGCTTCTAAGAAAACAAACCATTCCGTGTTCATTAAATTTTATGGAATATGGATAATGAATTATCCATACTTTATGACATAAGGTCATGTTCCACCCCAGGTCATAAATTATTATGTTCGTATTTTCATTAAGTTGTTCTTGACTTAGGTTTTTGCATTTTACTGTAAAAACTCGTCTTTGAAGACTAAAATACTTTTGGCTTAAAACCAAAACCTTTAGATAAAAATCAAATCAATTTTCAATAATAATTTTCATCAAAGATACATAGATATCAGTTTCTCAAAATATTTTCTCGAAAATCCTTAAAAACGTTTAACGACGGTTTTGTCGCTTTCTACTGTATTTAGGCCCAAAAGTCATACTTTTGAAAATATGGTTCTTAACCTCAAATATATTACCTTCCTAGGTTATAATATTCATATGAAAATGTTGAAACACTGGTTTTGCATCTCACTCTCAATTTATACAAAATTCCTAAAAATTTGACCGAACGTCGTTAAGTTATAAATCGCGTAAATCCTTTTTCAATGATTTTACACCCTAATGTTCCAAAACTCATTTTGGAGTTTTAGAATAGTTTTATAAGCATGAAAAACAGTTTCTTACTCTCCAATTACATAAATTTTCTAAAATTGCAGTTTGGTCCCTAAACTTTCATTAATTACTAAAAGGTCCTTATTCACTTAAAACCTTATAACTTTTTATTTATAACTTCAAATCACACCAAACTTTTCAATATTTGCAAAAAGGTTCTTATTTACTAAAAAGCTTATATCTTTTTATGTATTAATCCAAATAACTTCAAATCAATTTCTATAGTTTTATATCATTAAGGACTACAATCAAAGTATATAAAAATAAAATTTGCATAACAACCCCTGAAATTCTCAGTATTTGCATATTAGTCCTTAGATAGTCCTTAAAAGTAGGACAAACAGTTTATACTGCCCTGAAGACTGTGTTGCAAACTTCCTGATTTTTCTTGGTTTTGTCATTCTTTGAAAACTTGAAATGCTCATAGGATTCCATGATTTTAATCCTTAAAATTTTCATAACCCTTTTGTTCCACAACATGGCCGAACCATGAACAACACAAATGAAGATTTTCTCTTCATCAATAAATCTCCAAACATCATATATATTCATGTATTCAAACACTAAATCATGGCTTAATTATTTAACATATTCAACATATGATCTTTTTTTTATTAAGTAAGCAAATTAACCATTTTCTTTTAAATATCATGCATAAAAAAAACATATATATCATTTATCATGCTCATAACACAGTCACTACACAACTCTTAGAGATTTACAAACACACAAAGACATAACCCTAACTTTTAGGGTTTCAAGACAACATAAAAACAATATAAACCACATACATATCTACATTAAGGTAGGATAGTGGTAATCTTCCCCATACCTCTTGTAGATCACTTGAAGATCAAACAAACACAGGCTAAACCAAGCAAGATAGGCCATGGTTTTGTCCACCAAAACCTAGCGATGATCAATCAACAAGAAATCAAGTTAAAGATTGAAGAAAATCATCCTAGCCCACTTGAACATGGGTTCGGCCAAGTCAAGAAGAAATAGCTAAGGATCTCTAAATTTTTCAAGCTCTTGGATAATGAAAATAGAAGTCATATGGAGATAATAGAAATTGATCTTACATTAAAATAATTTTTCTATGATTTTCTAAAGATTTTTGAAGATCTAGATCTAGATCTAGAAATTTGGTCTTCACCAAAACATGGATTTAAGAAGAAAACTTGTGATTAAAAGTGAAGGTATGATCATGGATCAAAAGGCTATACCTTCGAAATTTCAAGAAATGATCAAGATCTTAGACTTCCTTTGAAAATTTTGATGAAGAACTTAAGAGTTTTTGTGTAGGAAAATGAAGAATGGAGATGAAGTGAAGATGAAGCACTTGTAAAGAGCAAAAATGAAGTAACAAGGGGTATTTATAGGGAGGAGATCGTGGGCTTCATGAGCCAAATGGTCAAAAATGTGGTTGATAACCATGGTTGATAGTAACTTATCCTAGGTTAAGTTAGTAAGGAAAATATCTAGATATTTGTAACTTTGTCATCATCAAAATTGAATGGACATGGATGAAGGAGAGAAATATGTGGTGGAGGTGGATCTAGAGTGATGTGGCCGAATTTAACACCCCAAAAAGGATGGAGATATTTTAGTTGAATCATGGTTGAATTCACCAAACTTAGGTTAGGTTAACTTAGGGGTAAATTGGCATTTCACTTGAAATCATCATGACAAATGAGTGGTAATGGTGAGTAGGAGTATGTGGTTGATTTGTGACCACATGTGAGGAAGAAGATATTTTGGTGTAATCATGGTTGGCTAACATTAGTTGGAGTTAACTAGACATAGGTTAGGTTAGGGGTATTTTAGTATTTTCATATTTACTTGTCATAAATGCATATTATTGGCTATGGTGAGTCATTATGGTGACTCATTCCTCTTGAGTCATCATGGACGACTCGTCGTTCTGTTCTCCCGGTATATCTCTGCACATTCATGTTTGGTTCTGTTGTTTACCCGATTAAGGTTTTTGAGAGAAAGATGATGAAATGAAATCAAAATGAAATGAGTTTGATTTATTAGAGGGGCTGCACTAAATTAAGTAGATTTAGAGGGTATATTGGTCAAAATTCACTTAGGGACACTCTTGAAATTTCACTTAAAGATCAAGGGCATTTTGGTCTTTTTATATATAACCATCATTACTTGCATTTAATGCAAGATGAATAACCCCTATGACTCACCCCCATGAGTCATCATAGATTACTCATTGTCCTAATCCGTCTGGCATCGGGTTTTGTCTCTGCACTTCCATTCTCGATTCCGTCGATCCCCGACCGTCAAGTATTTGCCCGATTATCGTATAATAACCTATTTATTTTGAAAATTTTAAAAATAACCACAATGGTTGGAAATAAAATAAAAATCTAAATGGTTTCGTTCTCGGGTCAATATTAGGTTTTCTGCTCAGTAAAATCTTACTGTCAGTTAAAACGCAGACCGGGTTTCGTCTGAATTTTAAACCTAAATTCTTACCGTAACTCTCTACGATAAAGTAGAGTATAAATATGATTTTCTTTTATTCAAAATCATTTTCTGGGTCTTGGATAAAAATATAAATGAATATATGTATATATTTACCGATATTAAAGAACAGTAAAAATCGGGGTGTTACAATACTACCCCTCCAAAAAGGAATTCGTTCGCGAAATTAACTCATCTAAGGAAAACGAACATGAATATCAATCTTCTATCACGTGCTCCAACTGCGTAACATTCACGTTTCTCGGAACTTGACGTGAATTATTTCATAGATTAGATTGTCGCTGTAACTCATACTGCATTCACTAAACCACCTGATAAAACAAATCAGGCAAATCCCTTTTAAAACTCTCAAGACTCGAAGCACAGTCGAATAATTTGAATGTCAATAGAATGAAATACATGAATTTATGATAGATTTGGAAATTTGAATGATTTAAAACTTTGACTCTCATTTACAGTGGCGATTCTAACACACTGATGGTAAATAAGAACTCAGAATTTGAACAAAGAATTTTCAAGAAGAGAAAATAATCTCTACACTTTACTCTCTCAACAGAATAAAGTAAAATGAATAGAAAAACAACGGATATTCTTTATACAAAAAGTCTCATTAATAGGTTCCTGAATGTAAAAATGCATTGTATAGCCATATATTTACAAACGTGACCCTAATAAAGTTCCTTCCTCAATAGAAACTTCCTTCAAAAGACAAAATTTTGAAGCTGATAACTTTCTTAATTTCCAAGACTCTAGATTTTAAATTAAAACTTATCTTGGTCTTTTAAGAGAGCAACAATAAATTTTTGTGAATTTCCTCACTTAAGGTAACCCTGATTCATTTGGCACAAAATAATTTGACTTGAATTGTCAAAATTTCATCTGCCATAAAATTTATAACTTTTCACCCACAAGGGTAACAAAGTATGATCCACAAAAAGATCATTCCATTTTAAATTTCACTCATTTGCAGAAAAAGTAAATGGACAAGTTTACAAAACCCAATTCTCAACAACAAGGAAATATCCGAACGGAATTTCCCAACCAGTATGAGTTATCAAGAAACTATAAAGGTAATTGCATTAAGGAATAATATAAGAATGCAATTCTGATTGTTCCACAAAAACTTAGACAACAATGTTGGAACCAAAATGGTTTTGGATTTAATAATCTCTAAGTTTTGATGCTAACAAAAGGATTAAATTTGCTTGGCAAAGTGTTAGTTGAGATCTAACATGTGCTTTTAGTTATGAAGGAATACTTTAATATAAGTAAAATTAACTTGGGATAAGTTTTCATTGAAAAATACGTGTCCACCCTTGTAGATAGGCTGCTAAATTTTTTTGGTAAAGTTACTTCTTTATACTGGTTTACTTAAGTAGAAGAAGCTCTAAATGTTTGCTAGACGAATACCGAAATAACTTGTTTAGATATAGCAACTCCAAAGACTTGATAAATAAGCACGTCCATCATGCCATGTAAGCAGACGGAAGAAATTAGTAGAAGTAAATGAACTGAAAAATAAAGTAATCTAGTAGACGAGCTCTAACTGCCACGTCACCAGACGGAGATCTTTATAACTTAGTAAGGAATAGTAAGTCCGAAGACACGATAGACAAAAGGATATGCCACGTCATCAGACGAGCAAAGTAAAATATTGAACAGACTTAGTCTCTCATATAACTAAGTAGACGGAGTTTCATTTTAGACGAGCTCCATCCTTGAAATGAGTTAAATTCAATCCGAATCTCTTGAATTTATTTCAAAGGATTGATATTTATTTTAATAAAATATTTGTTCTTCAATTATGTTTTATATGCTTTAATGTTTCACCTTGTTGTAAAAGAAACATAGTACAATCAAGAAATGCAAAAAGCAGAATCGTACAAAAAGGATACTGCAAAACGATCTGTGCGATGACAACTTTATGACTGAAAAAGCTGGTTTATACACATAGGAGGAACAACAAGTGCTCAAACTGCAATACTCAGGAGTGAACCTCCATTTTCATGCTACCTCGATAACCAATAGTACTATTCAGCATTGCCACAATCAAGCTCTCAGTCACAACGGATATCATGCATTAAATGCTATTGGTAAACGGGATTATTCAAAGTAACTGTTGAAGAAATAAAAGTGAAGAAGAAGGTCACTATAAATAGAAGACCTCAGATACTGAAGAACAACTATGTTCTGCACAACCTTGCTAGCTGAACTTTTGCCAATCAATAGTCACTCATTCTAATATTCTTTCAAGAGCAAGAGTCTGTATTCTTTAGTTTGAATATTGTTGTAATATTCAACTGATCTTAAACTGTCATATTCTCACCCATAATGAGTTAAGAAGATCAAACATTATATTTATTTGTTAGAGTTAGAGCCTGAAGAGGCTTGGTCAGAAATACTTGTAGCCTGGAGAGGTGTAGAATACTTGGTTGTAATCTATTTGGAGAAATAGTGGATAAATCCTTCAAGTCGAAGGGACTGGACGTAGCACTTGGTTGGAAGAGAGTGAACCAGGATAAAATCTCTTGCGTGAATCTTCTATCCCTAAACTCTTCAATTTTATTTGCTTATACTAATTGTGGGGTTTTGATATTGCTTTTGTTAAATTATTTTAAAAAGGATATTTGTCTCTGTGTATGCTTCTGTTTCTAATATCCTTGAGTACAAAAATTGTTTTAAAGGTTGTTTTTGAAAATTATTAACAAACACAATTCAACCCCCCTTCTTGTGTTTGCCTGTGTCAACTTCAGTTGGTATCAGAGCTCGGCCTCGAAAGGGTTGAGCATCTAACAAGTGCTGGGGGAGTATGATCCAACAACCATGGATGCCGAAGGACAAGCTATCAACAGACCTCCTCTCTTTGATGATTATGAATATGATTATTGGAAGAAGAGGATGATGGCCTTTTTGGATGCACACATCTGGGAACTCATAGAAACTGGTTATACCGAACCCAGAAATGAAAATGGAGTCATTGTTGCTAGAGAGCAGATGAGCAATGAGATCAAAAGACAAAGCATCAACTCAATCTTAAAGCTAAGCATTATTTGACGTGTGCCATCACCATATCTGAACATGACAAAGTTCACAGCTGCAATACTGCTAAAGAAATCTGGGATACTTTTTCCCTAGCTCTTGAGGGTTCATCACAAGTTAAGGAATCTAAGATCAGCATGCTGGTTCATCAATATGAGCTGTTCAAGATGGGTGAACATGAAACAATAGACCAAATGTTTGGAAGATTCCAAACCATCACCAACAGTCTCAGATCTCTAGGAAAAATTTATGAAAATAGAGATCATGTCAGAAAAATCCTGAGAAGTCTATCCAAGCAATGAAGACCCCAAGTAACTGCTATTCAGGAAGCCAAAACCCTGAATACACTCTCTCTGGAAGAGCTTCTTGGATCTTTCAAGGTTCATGAACTTGAACTTAATGAGGAAGAAAATTCCAGGAAAGGAAAATCTATTGCTCTAAAGGCAAAGAAAGCAAGTTCATCAAAAGTTCTCAAAGCTGCTGAGTCAACTGATGAGTCTGAATCTTCTTATGATAATGAAGGATCAGATGAGGATGAATTATCCTTTATCTCCAGGAAGATTCAACATATGTGAAGAAATAAAGGTGATTTCAGAAGGAAGCAACTCAATAAAAAGTTTTCCAAGGAGAAGTCAGACTCCAAGGAAAAAGATCCACCCTTGTGCTTTGAATGCAAGAAACCTGGTCATTTCAAAGCAGACTGCCCTGAGCTAAAGGACAAAAAGAAATTCTTCAAAAAGAAGAAAGGCTTAATGGCTACATTGGAGGATCTTGATCTGTCTTCTTCAGATGAAGAAAATGAAGCTAAGGAAGAGGCAAATATCTGTCTTATGGCAGACACTGCATTAGAAAGTGAATACACTGATGCTGAGGTAATGGACTCTGATCCGTCCACTCTTCAAAATGCTTTTGATGAACTGTTGCATGAGTCGTCCATACTATCACGAGAATATAAGAGTCTCAAAAAGAAGTTTTCTAAACTGTCTAATGAATATGATAGGGTCTGTACTGAGAAACAAAACCTCAAAAATGAAAACGACACACTAAAATCAGTGAATGTCAGTCTAGCTGACAAAGTGGTGTGTGAACCTGATGTCTCTTGTGAAGTTGCAAAACTGAAGCAAGATATAACATATCTAACTGATTCTCTGTCAAAGCTTGTAGGTGGCTCAGATAAGTTTAGTCTCATTTTAAGGTATTCTAGGTCACCTTATGATAAATATGTTCTTGGTTATGACAAAGAAAAGCAAGACGCATCTCACAAAAAGTCAAAACCACTTAAACAACATAGAGCTTCAAAAGTTTCAAATAAACATACCAAAGCTAAGTCTAGCTCGTCCAACACCTTTTGTAAAGTATGTTGAAAAAGCGGGGCATATTACATCTAGATGCATACACAATAAATATGCTAAGCATACTCGTCCAGTGACAACTAACAAGAAAGGACCCAAGTCAGTTTGGGTACCTAAAGTTAAGATAATACCTGTTGGAGATTTGCTTAACAATAGGAAGAAAACAGATGTCTTGATACTTGGACAGTGGCTGCTCACGTCACATGACGGGAGAAAGGTCTATGTTCCAAAACCTTAAGCCCAAAGATGGTGGTTGGGTCACATTTGGAGGAAATCAGAAAGGGAAAATCATTGGTATAGGTAAAATTGGTAAATATCATTTTCCCTCCATTGATAATGGTCTTTTAGTAAATGGCTTGAAGTACAATCTACAGCATAAGTCAATTACGTGACAGTGGTTATGCAGTGTCTTTTGATAAGAAAATGTGTACTGTCAAGAAATATGATGAATCGCTTTTATTCACTGCAAAAAGGCAAAACAATCTCTATAAGATTGACTTGGAGGACCTCTCAAATCAAAGTGTTTCATGTCTAGTATCCATTGAAGATGAGCGATGGATTTGGCACAAAAGGCTAGGTCATGAAAGCTTGAAATTCATTTCAAAGCTAAACAAGCATAACCTCATGAGAGGATTACCTAACCTTAAGTTCAAATCTGATGCTCTCTATGATGCATATCAAAAGGGAAAACAAGTCAAAGGTTCTTTTGAATCTAAGAATGTTGTTAGTACCAATAGACCACTAGAGTTGCTACATCTTGATCTTTTTGGTCCAACAAGGTCTGCCTCTGTCAGTGGTAAGAAATATGGTCTTGTCATAGTAGATGATTACACTAGATGGACATGGGTTATGTTCCTAACTCACAGGGATGAGTCTTTTAAGGTCTTTTCTGTATTCTAACAAACGTGTACATAATGAAAAAGGCATGTGTATCACTTCAATTAGAAGTGACCATGGGAGAGAATTTGAAAATGAGCTATTTCTTCATAAGTTCTTTGAAGAAAGTGGTATCACTCACAACTTCTCAATACCAAGAACACCACAGCAAAATGGTGTGGTAGAGTGAAAGAACAGATCTCTTCAAGAGATGGCTAGGACTATGCTCAATGACAACTCTGTCTATAAACACTTCTGGGCTGAAGCTATTAATACTGTCTGCAACATTCAGAACAGAATATACATTAGGCCTATCCTGAATAAGACTCCTTATGAACTGTGGAAAGGAAGAGAACCCAACATATCTTATTTTCACCCCTTTGGTTGTAAATTCTTTATACTGAATACTAAATATCAACTTGGTAAGTTTGATGCTAAAACAGATAATGGAATACTGTTAGGATATTCTGAAACATCTAAAGCTTTAGAGTTTATAATTCTAGGACCCTGATGGTAGAGGAAAGTATTCATGTCAAGTTTGATGACAAACAGCCTGATAAGAAATTATCAAAGCTAGATGAAGCTTTTGCAGATCTTGATCTAAGCATTCCATGAGACTCACCTATGATAAAAGTTGATGATCAAGTAGATGACCCCCCTCAACAACCAAAAACTTCCACTTCTCAACATGGTACAGTTCAAAAATCTTGGTACTTCAAGAATTATCATCCACAAGATCAAACCATTGGAAACCCCAATGACAAGCTAAGAACCAATCAACCTTCAGAGAACAAGACAATTCTGCACTAGTCTCTGAGTTGGAACCAAAAACAGTAGACGAGGCTCTACTAGGTGATGGTTGGATTCTAGCTATGCAAGAAGAACTCAATCAGTTTGAAAGAAGTGATGTCTGGACTCTGGTTCCACTGCCCAAAGACAAATCAGTGATTGGAACAAAGTGGGTTTACAGAAACAAACTTGATGAAAATGGTAAGGTAATAAGAAACAAAGCAAGACTTGTTGCTCAAGGTTTCTCTCAAGAAGAAGGTATTGATTATACTGAAACTTTTGCACCTGTTGCTAGATTAGAAGCTATTAGAATTCTACTTTCATTTGCAGCACATCATAGTATTATGCTTTTTCAGATGGATGTTAAAAGTGCATTTCTAAATGGCTTTATTAATGAAGAAGTCTATGTTATGCAACCTCCGGGTTTTGAGTGTGAAACCCATCCTGAACATGTATATAAGCTTAAGAAAGCTTTGTACGGTCTTAAGCAAGCTCCTAGAGTTTGGTATGATCGACTAAGTTTATTTATTATGGAAAATGGATTCAATAGAGGAAAGGTTGACACAACCTTATTTAGAAAATCCATTAAGTCTAATTTCATAGCCGTATAGATATATGTTGATGATATTATTTTTTGTGGTACTAATGAGTCTCTATGCAAAGAATTCTCTAAGTTAATGCAGAAAGAATTTGAAATGAGCATGATGGGAGAACTCAAATTCTTCCTTGGACTTCAAGTAAAACAAACCATGGACAAGGTGCTCATCCACCAAACTAAGTATACAAAAGAACTTCTGAAGAAGTTTAAGATGGATGATTGTAAACCAAAGAATACTCCTATGCACCCCACTTCCATACTGAACAAAGATGATAAAGGGAAAAAGGTATACCAAAAGGTATACAGAAGTATGATAGGATCTCTCTTATATCTTACTGCGTCTAGGCCTGATATTATGTTCAGTGTATGTTTATGTACTCGATTTCAATCAGATCCTAGAGAATCTCACTTATCAGTAGTTAAGAGAATTTTTAGATATTTAAAAGGCACTACTAATCTTGGTTTGTGCTTTAAGAAAAATGAAGATTACAGATTAGTTTGTTTCTGTGATGCTGACTATGCTGGAGATAGAATTGAAAGAAAAAGCACTAGTGGAGGATTTCACTTCATTGGAACTAATCTTGTCTCATGGTCAAGCAAAAGATAACTGCAAGTTGCAGCTCACAACTTCTCTGGATCAAATATCAATTGGAGGACTACAATGTATTTGTAAGTAGTATTCCGCTTATGTGTGATAATACTACTGCAATAAATCTATCTAAGAATCCAATTTTGCATTACAGAGCTAAGCACATAGAACATCATTTTATTAGGGATTATGTGCAAAAAGGTGTGATTGATATTCAATTTGTAGATAATGACCATCAATGGGAAGATATCTTTACAAAACCTCTTGCAGAGGACAGATTTATCTTTATTAGGAAGCATCTTAATATGATATGTGTGGATTAATTCAGGAGACCAGCCTCGAGAAAAATTTGTTTTGCTAATCGTGCCTCTATTACCTATGCCCGTCTAATACATATTTGAAGTTGTGCGTCTATTGCATATTGTATTGCACGTCCATATGATGCGTCCATTGATACTGGTTATCGCGTCCATTGAATAGTTTCAGACAAGTTCACATCTGCCTATGATTAAAGATATTCTTCTTGTGTGTTAATAAATGCATTTATTTTGTCTCCAGACAAATTTATCCTTTATTCTTTTTGCCGAGTCAGTACTTCCATCAGTCTCATCAAGACCTTTTTATGGTTCCAAGTTACCAATGTCGTTTTATCATAATGACATGTTATGTCAAAAGTTTTTTTATTAACCTTCGATATTCAAAATTCCTTTAAAAGTAATCTTTTCCCTCTGAGAAAAACTTTACACTTCCACAACCTCTCGAGCTATCTCTCTATATTCCTCTCTCTGCTTTCAAACCCTAAGTTCTTTGATCACCTAAAATGGCTTCTCCTTCAACCTTTAACGTGGACAAGCTCAACATGGCTATAGAGCATCATTTCAACCTCGGTGTGCTGCAAGACTACAATCTAGACATAAGCAAATATGTTATTGCAGTCGGGTAGGGAGGACTCTTCGCGGAGAAAGTCTTCGTCTTTCCCAACCTGATCAGGGATTTCTGGAGAAACGTCCAACTGACTGATACTGATTTCTTATCAACAATATTAAGAAAGAAGATTGTAATCTCGGAGAAAACTATTGCTGATTCAATTTCCTGTGCTCATGAGGGTTTAGTTTTCACCAAGTCATGGGAAGGATGTTGAAATGATGGACATTATTCGTATCCTTCATCAGCTTCTCAACAAGGTGGTTCTTCACAAGGTTGGATCCAAGGACAACCTCTGCTCTCTGCACAAATTCTGTCTTTGCCATCTTCTCATAGAATCAAAAATCAATCTTCCAAGAACCCTGTACGGAAGATTCAAAGACACTGTAATGAATAAGAAAAGACTCTCTGCACTTCCTTTCTACCATCTTCTATCCAAGATTTTCAAGGCTCAAGGAATTCATGAGATTCTTGCTGCAAATACTCTTGAGGAGCAAGCTAGGATTTTGACTGAAAAACCAATGTCTGCTGCAGACTTTGGAAAAATGAATATAGCCAACATGAACCTCGGTACTTATGATGTTGCTGCAATGGCCAAGACTGAGAAGTTGATGAAGGCTAAAGAAGATATGGTTGAACAAAATTATGCTGAAGTCCTAGGGGTTAAAAGGGTAACTAGGAAAAAGACCACTGCTACAAGGAAGCCTACCCTTAAGAGACCAGCAAGTGGCATTATTATCAAGGAAACTTCTGATGCCCCTGCTGCAAAGAAGAAAAGAAGAGTTATCTTCTCCCACAATGAAGATGGGGAAGCTGATGAGGACAACATTCCTATCAGTTCAATTCTAAAGAAGCAGAAGACCTCTGTTGCTGTTGAAGCCGTTGTACCTATTCCAACTAAACCAAGAAGGCAACCAGCAAGAAACGCTAGGTCAACTAAGACTTCTAAGGTAACCATCTCTTCTAGTGATCCTGTTCAATTAGCAGTATATGCCCTAGTGTCTAGTTTAGAAACTAGGATAGATGATGTGACTGTCTCCTCTCCAAATGATGTGTACATTTCCACACCCATTTCACCCCAACCAACACAAATAACCATTTCACCCCAACCAACACAAATCTCCTCTGAGGATTGGGCCAAGGTAAAAAGGGATTGAAAAATTCTGTTTCATTCTTAGCAACTTGAACACATTCCAACCAGTTGGTATCCTCTACTTGAGTATGAGGAAGAAATCGGCCCATCTGTTGAACCCATTTACCTACCTCATCCTGAGTGTAAATCAATAAAAAAAATATGCCTTCTCAAATGCACAATAACTTAGGGCCATTAGTCATTCACCTACCTTTAACCAAATTCCCCCCCAAAAAAATTTACCCAAACCTTTTCAAAACTCCTCCTTTCATACCACTTACTGATGGAGTTGAGAGACATATCATACCCGTCTGGGAGACTGACCCCAAAAGGAAAAATCTTCCTACTATTCTTGAGAAAAGAGCAAGATCTTCTAAGCATGTCCCCACGATCATGTCAAGGGACACTAAATGGGTGTCTTTTGAGCATCCCAGAGTCTATGGGAGGGCTTCTGACTTCTTTCTGGATCAGCTCTACTATGAAATGCTGAAGTGAGAATTCAGTCAAATCAGAGCTGATAGAGCCGCGCATTTTGTCCCTCCATCATGGTTGAGGCATAATGAAGCAACCAGAATTGGAATAAAGCCCTACAAGATCTGTCCAAGACTGTCAATGCTAGATCTTAATAAGGAAAAGGACTTGAAGAACAGAAGATTCAAGGGAGTGATGCCTGAAGCCGAGTCAGCATTGCTTGATCTGGACCAAGAAACCTTTGACTACTCAATGCTGGATTTCCTTTTGCATAATGAATCCATTGAGTTGATCAATGAACACAGAGCTGCTGATTTCTGGAATCTCACACTATCCACTGCACCAGAGAAGCAACTTCCTCTGGTCTGTCTAAAGAAGAAAAGAAGGATATTCCTAAGGTCAGGGGGAAGTGTGGTCTTTCACACTTTAGATTTATGATCTTTAAAGACCTCTGGGGACTTCCTATAAATAGTAGAAATGTTAAATTTATCTACCCCATTAGATGGGCAAAGGAAATCTCAGTGAAACCCCCACCTACTTCAAAGCCTATTGCAGATGAACCTGTTGCTGAAGAACATGGTCAAATTGTCACTGGTGATGGTTTAGAGGAAACAACTGGATCCATTCACCCACAGAGCTCATCAGAAAGACAATCTTCTCAACTTTTAGCTCTAGTTGTGATGCACCCTGAAGATCACTCAAGAACACTGAGCACTTCACAAGAGTCTGCAGAAAGCTCAAGGCAACAGGCTCTGCCATCAAATATTGAAGAGGTTCTTGGAAAATTAGTTGATGAAAGGGTTGGCAAGATAGTTGAGGAGAAGGTTGAAAAGCTAACCGAGAAGATCAAGGAGGATGTCCATCAGCAAGTTCAAACTTCAATGGCTCCAACCTTAGAGGTTGTGAATAAAATGCTTGAATTCCTCACGGACTTTAAGAAAAGCCAAGCTCAGAACCCTCCTCCTCCACCACCTCCTCCTGCTTAACCTTTACCTTTATTTATTTTTTTGTACTTACAATGATGGTCCTCTCCTTTTACATTTTTGACTGATAACAAAAAAGGGGAGAAAGGAAAGAAAAGAGATTTATATATATAAAGTCAGTTTTTGAAAAACTCTTATTTGTTTGCATTTGCATATTCTCTTCTACTTGCTAACTGCTCTAATACTTATGTTTACTTATTTTCTTTGAAATCTGCTGCTCTGATACTTATGTTTGCTTATTTGCTTTGATATCTGCTGCTCTGATACTTATGTTTATCTATTCCCTTATATATACTCTAAGTATGATAAGATGTTGCACCTGTCTGTTAGCTTATATGCAGTTATTTTTCATATGCTTTTTCTGCTTAATCTTTTGAATGCTTTGTCTTAGGGGGAGCCCTGCAAGCTCTCTTAGACTTTGCTTTTAAAATTTAACTAGTTTTGTCATCATCAAAAAGGGGAGATTGTTGGAACCAAAGTGGTTTTTGGATTTAATAATCTCTAAGTTTTGATGCTAACAAAATGATTAAATTTGCTTGGTAAAGTGTTAGTTGAGATCTAACATGTGCTTTCAGTTATGCAGGAATACTTTAATATAAGTAAAATAAACTTGGGATAAGTATTCGTTGAAAAATACGTGTCCACCCTTGTAGACGGGCTGCTAAAAAATGTTGGTAAGTTACTTCTTGAGACTGATTTACTTAAGTAGATGAAGGTCTAAATGTTTGTTAGACGAATACCGAAATAACTTGTTTAGATATAGCAAGTCCAAAGACTTGATAAATAAGCGTGTCCATCATGCCACGTAAGCAGACGGAAGAAATTAGTAGAAGTAAATGAACTGAAAAATAAAGTAATATAGTAGACGAGCTCTAACCGCCATGTCACTAGACGGAGATCTTTATAACTCAGTAATAGCAAGTCCGAAGACTTGATAGACAAAAGGATATGCCACGTCATCAGACGAGCAAAGTAAAATATTGAACAAACTTAGTCTCTCATATAACTAAGTAGACGGAGTTTCTTTTTAGACGAGCTCCATTCATGAAATGAGTTAAATGCAATCCGAATCTCTTGAATTTATTTCAAATGATTGATATTTATTTCAATAGAATATTTGTTCTTCACATCTGTTTTATTTGCTTTAATGTTTCACCTTGTTGTAAAAGAAACATAATACAATCAAGAAATGCAAAAAGCAGAATCGTACAAAAAGGATACTGCAAAACGATCTGTACGATGACAACTTTATGACTGAAAAAGCTGGTTTATACACAAAGGAGGAACAACAAGTGCTCAAGCTGCAATACTCAGAGGAGTGAACCTCCTTTTTCATGCTACCTCGATAACCAAGAGTACTATTCAGCATTGCCACAATCAAGCTCTCAGTCACAACGGATATCATGCATTAAATGATATCTCAAAACGGGATTATTCAAAGTAACCGTTGAAGAAATACAAGTGAAGAAGAATGTCACTATAAATAGAAGACATCAGATACTGAAGAACAACTCTGACCTGCACAACCTTGCTAGCTAAACTTTTGCCAATCAATAATCACTCATTCTAATATTCTTTCAAGAGCAAGAGTCTGTATTCTTTATTTTGAATATTGTTGTAATATTCAACTGATCTTAAACTGTCATATTCTCACACATAGTGAGTTAAAAAGATCAAACATTATATCTCTTTGTTAGAGTTAGAGCCTGAAGAGGCTTGGTAAGAAAGAAATACTTGTAGCCTGGAGAGGTGTATAATACTTGGTTGTAATCTATTTGGAGAAATAGTGGATAAATCCTTCAAGTCGAAGGGACTAGACATAGCTCTTGGTTGGAAGAGAGTGAACCGGGATAAAATCTCTTGCATGAATCTTCTATCCCTAAACTCTTGAGTTTTATTTGCTTATAATAACTGTAGGGTTTTGATATTGCTTTTGTTAAAGTCTTTTAAAAAGGATCTTTGTCTTTGTGTGTGCTTCTGTTTCTAATCTCCTTGAGTGCAAAAAATTGTTTTAAATGTTGTTTTCGAAAATTATTAACAAACACAATTCAACCTCCCTTCTTGTGTTTGCCTATGTCAACTTCAAACAAAAGATGCGATGATAAAACTCAACCAACTCAGAAACATGTTGGAGACAACATAGGTAGTACGTAGATAAATACAGAGTATTTTACACATCCATAGAAAATCAAGAATGATTCTCCACTGAATTAACAATATAGTCAAAAATCTACTTTCTAAGAACCACTTCACTTAAAGATATTTATTTAATTGTTACACTTCAGTCCTACTTGTTATGAAGATTCTACCCGTTAAAGACCACCCACATATTCAAACTTTAAATATTGATGGACTACCTCCTCTTGCACAGTGTTCTTTAATGGAATCTTCGTTACGAGAGGCATCGGCGCCGCTTATGTTATAGACTCTTCCTCCAGCCCTAAGCCTTTCAGTTCTCATGCTGCTCACAGAAGGTTCCGTCTTGAATTGTCCACAATTGCTAGAGACATGCCCCGGCTTTCCACACTTAAAGCAAATAATGCCCATAATCTTGCAATCTTTGGTAGCGTGACCCATGCCACACTTCATGCAATTTTGTGGAAGATTCCTAGATGATCTAGAACCTCTAATGCTTCCACCAAAAGATCGTTGTTGGAACTACTGTTGGCCTTGCCGTCTATCTTATGGTTTCCTCTGAAATCGGTTATTATTGTTGTAATTTCCCCTCTTGAACCTAGACGGTCCAAAACTCTGTTGATTAGCCTCACGACTCGCCTTCAAGTCCTCTGTCTGTCTACACTTGTCCATCAGCCTCGAAAATACAGATATTTCCATTGGAACTACTAATTCTTTCAGCTCATGCCGCAATCCTCCTTCAAACCTGCGACACTTCCCCTCTTCATGTGGATTATCACCCAGATAGGCTGAAAACTTCGACAGACTTTCAAATCTAGTGCTGTATTCAGCTACAGTCACACTCCTTTGATTCAACTGCAGAAATTCCATTTCTTTAGCATCTCTTGCACTTGCTGGAAAATACTTCTCTAGAAACTTCCTACGAAAAGCTTCCCAATTCACCGCTTGTTGATCATGTTCAAGCACTTGGCGAGCTCCTCTCCACCAATTTTCAGCATCGCCCACTAGCATGTAAGCAGCATAAGTAACCTTGTCGTTATCAGTACACCTCATCACAGCAAAAATCTTCTCAAAAGATTGAATCCATAACTCAGCTCACTCAGGCTTAAACTCGCCCTTGAATTCCGATGGATTTCTATGTAGGAATTCATCCAGTCCTCTGCTTTCAGCTCCCCTTTCTTCACGTCGTACAAACGCGGCAGTCATTTGTGTCATCGCTCGCACAGCTGCATTCATAGCCACATTTCCTCCGCCACGAGCCATTATAATCCGACAAGACCAAACTCAATTAGTCGTGCAGATTACAATAGACTCGCCATAAAACAATATTATTCCTTTCAGAACATCGTTATAAAGAACATAAACACAGTCAAGGATAGACTAATGTCATTATCCTTCCAAACATTGGTTCTTCGTAGAACCAAGAATACAAAACAAGACAAGACACAACCAGAGAAGACACAATAAAAACGACAACAGACCTAAACCTCATGCACCAAAAAGACTCGGTCAGCTCAGATGCCAATAATGTAACACCCTTCTTGAGCGATACATCATAAGTGGCATTTTAAGACTGAAAAGTAAGTTAATTAAAATTGGCTATAAAAGAATGGGGTAATTTTTTTCTTTTTCGTAAGTCATAAATATAACTACTTTGTTTTAAACGAATGGACAATCAAATATTCCACTATCACAATTGGGATCAAAAGTTCGAAAATCATTTACATAATACCCAACCCGACTCATAAACATAAATCATAGAATGTATAGACTCAACCTAAAAATGTGGAGTCGCAGCTCCTAAAATATAAGATACTTAGAGTCACAGCTCCATAGACAGTTATATTAACTTCCAAGCATACCCCACTGGCCAAATTAAAATAGAGAAGACAATCATTTCTCATACATCGTGAGAAAGACAGACCCAACTGACGCTACTACAATAGTAACTCTCGAACTAAGCCCTTGCCTCTTCCAAGAGGAAAAACATGGTCTACGAACCATCGATAGTCTGGAAGACGTCCACTAGAAACTCCACCATAGCGTCCGCAAGCTCGAATCTCAATCTCTACGATGCGTCAGTCAAGCGACATCTTGACATCTCAATCTTCTCAAAAGAATACAGAAGACACATAGCCAGCCGTCATAGGCAATATAAAAATAAGGAGGTGAGATTTCCATTTATCTTACACATAAGGCAGACATGCAGTGGTATGACTCTCAGGTACGTACAATTATCAAGCACATCTACACTCATATCAAACAATAATGTTTAGCAGAAACATGACCACAGTACTGCGTTTTCCTAGATAGAAGACATCTAAGACTTGAGGAATGACCTATGAATTCCTATATCATGGTTTTACGAACAGTTGAAGATAGTGGTTCAGAGGATTGTTCCTGAGATACCAGCCTTGGGTAATAAAGAATGTGTCAATAGAAGAGGGCATGCATGTCATAGGCTTTTTCGGAAACATCCTACACTACCAGAAAACACGTAGCGTCTATTCAAGTATGTCGATGTATTTCCAGATCACCATGCCACAGAGGCGCAACCCACTGGGCCTATGTGAGTATTTCATAACCTCGACATCCCCAAGCATCAACCAAATCGTTCCTACGGAATTCACACCCGTATTAAAGTGTTAGCTCAATCTCATATGCACAACGGCCTTACAGAACATAGTTTCACTATGTGTTTCGGCAAAATTTGCCGGAAATGCATTCTTCTTGTTTATCCATCGGATGACATCTTGATTCCATCGAAATTTACTCAACATGCTTTTTCAGATGCAAGATGTTCTCAACATCAAGCTGAAGTTTTCAAGTAACCTTTCATCTTTGTGTAAAGATATCTTAAAACACTTTGTTTAAAAGTCCTAACGAATTATGAGATTGGAACACAAGTCCAATTATTTATTTTTCTGTACTTTTCTAATTGAGCCTTTTTCTTTGGCATCCAAGAAAACAAATCATTCTGCGTAAATCCTTTTTCAATGATTTTACACTCTAATGGTCCAAAAATCATTTTGGAGTTTTAGTACAGTTTGATAAGCATGAAAAACAGTTTCTAACTGTCCAATTACATAAATTTTCTAAATTTGCAGTCTGGTCCCTAAATTTTCATTAATTGCTAAAAGGTCCTTATTCACTTAAAACATTATAACTTTTTATTTATAACTTCAAATCACACCAAACCAACTTCTATAAAAATATTTTTCAGTAATCATCAAATTTGACAGAAACCACATTTCTGCCCCATACTTTACAATATTTGCAAAAAGGTCCTTATTTACTAAAAAGCTTATATCTTTTTATGTATTAATCCAAATAACTTCAAATCAATTTCTATAGTTTTATATCACTAAGGACTACAATCAGAGTACATAAAAATAAAATTTGCAGAACAATCCCTGAAATTCTCAGTATTTGCATTTAGTCCTTAGATATTTAAAATTTCATAACTTCCAATATAATCAACCAATTCAATTCAAACCAATTTTGGATCATTTAAAATAAGATAAGGCAGTCCTAAAAAATAGTACAAACAGCAAATGATTCCATGAAAACTTGAAATACTCATAAGATTCCATGATTTTAATCCTTATGATTTTCATAACCTTTTTGTTCCACAACATGGCCGAACCATGAACAATACAAATAAAGATTTTCCCTTCATCAATCAATCTCCAAACATCATACATATGCATGTATTCAAACACTAAATCATGGCTTGATTATTTAACATATTCAACATATGATCTTTCAATGATTAAGTAAGCATATTAACCATTTTCTTTTAACTATCATGCATCAAAAAAACATATATATCATTTATCATGCTCACAACACAGTCACAACACAATCATGATACAAAGTCCTCTTAGAGACTCACAAACACATAAAGACATAACCCTAACTTTTAGGGTTTCAAGACAACATAAAAACAATATAAACCACATACATATCTACATTAAGGTAGGATAGTGGTAATCTCCCCCAACCTCTTGTAGATCACTTGAAGATCAAACAAACACAACCTAAACCAAGCAAGGTAGGCCACGGTTTTGTCCCCCAAAACCAAGCCATGATCAATCAACAAGAAATCAAGTTAAAGATTGAAGAAAATCATCCTAGCCCACTTGAACATAGGTTCGACCAAGTCAAGAAGAAATAGCTAAGGATCTCTAAATTTTTCAAGCTCTTGGGTAATGAAAATAGAAGTCATATGGAGATCATAGAAATTGATCTCACATTAAAATGATTTTTCTATGATTTTCTAAAGATTTTTGCAGTTCTAGATCTAGAAATTTGGTCTTGAAGAAAACATGGATTTAAGAAGAAAAATTGTGATTAAAAGTGAAGGTATGATCATGGATCATAAGGCTATACCTTTGGAATTTCAAGAAATGATCAAGATCTTAGACTTCCTTTGAAAATTTTGATGAAGAACTTAAGAGTTTTTGTGTAGGAAAATGAAGAATGGAGATGAAGTAAAGATGAAGCACTTGTAAAGAGCAACAAAAATGAAGTAACAAGGAGTATTTATTGGGAGGAGGTCGTGGGCTTCATGAGCCAAATGGGCAAAAATGTGGTTAATAACCATGGTTGATAGTAACTTATCCTAGGTTAAGTTAGTAAGGAAAATATCTAGATATTTGTAAATTTGTCATCATCAAAATTGAATGGACATGGATGAAGGAGAGAAATATGTGGTGGAGGTGGATCTAGAGTGATGTGGTCGAATTTAACACCCCAAAAAGGATGGAGATATTTTAGTTGAATCATGGTTGAATTAACCAAACTTAGGTTAGGTTAACTTAGGGGTAAATTGGTCATTTCACTTGAAATCATCATGACAAATGAGTGGCAATGGTGAGTAGGAGTATGTGGTTGATTTGTGACCACATATGAGGAAGAAGATATTTTGTTGTAATCATGGTTGGCTAACATTAGTTGGAGTTAACTAGACATAGGTTAGGTTAGGGGTATTTTAGTATTTTTCACATTTACTTATCATAAATGCACATTAATGGCTATGGTGAGTCATTATGGCGACTAATTCCTCTTGAGTCATCGTGGACGACTCGTCGTTCTGTTCTCTCGGTATATCTCTGCACATTCGTGTCTGGTTCCGTTGTTTACCCGATTAAGGTTTTTGAGAGAAAGATGATGAAATGAAATCAAAATGAAATGAGTTTGATTTAGTAGAGGGGCTGCACAAAATTAATTTGATTTAGAGGGTATTTTGGTCAAAATTCAATAGGGGCACTCTTGAAATTTAACTTAAAGATCAAGGGCATTTTGGTCTTTTTACATATAACCATCATTACTTGCATTTAATGCAAGATAAGTAACCCCTATGACTCACATCATTGTCCTCATCCATCCGGCGTCAGGTTGTCGCTGCACCTCCGTTCTCGATTCCGTCGATCCCCGATCGTCGAGTATTTGCCCGATTATCGTATAATAACCTATTTATTTCAAAAAAAATTCAAAATAACCACTATGGTTGGAAATAAAATAAAAATCTAAATGGTTTCGTTCTCGGGTCAAAATTAGATTTTTTTGCTCAGTAAAATATTACCGTCAGTTAAAACGCAGACAGTGTTTCGTCTAAATTTTAAACCTAAATTTTTACCATAACTCTCTACGATAAAGTAGAGTATAAATATGATTTTGTTTTATTCAAAATCATTTTCTAGGTCTTGGATAAAAATATAAACAAATATATGTATATATTTACCTATATTAAAGAACAGTAAAAATCGGGGTGTTACATATATATACTGCAAACCGGTTGACTGGGTCCACAAGCCACCCGTTGGGATCTATAAACTTGAACTCAAAAGTTCCTGTGAGGGGGAAACCTGCCGACTGAGTTATCCACGGGTGGTCCCAGTGTGCCATCCTCGTGCTCAGGGTCTAAGGTACAACAATAAATAAAACAAGCACAACAGCAAGAAGAAAGGGGATAAGAAACTATTTAACGTCAAACGTGGAAATGGTTTAGTAACATTTAAATCTATACCACCACAAACACACTGAACATCCATCTCCATATATCTCTGCATATATATAACAAAACCATCCTCGTCAACATCTATTATTTTTTTCCTCTACCCTCCATCATGATGCAATGCAATGCGATATGTATAATCAGGTTTGGCCACATATCCGGATATCCATAGAGACACGTCTCCAGAGTCCTCGGAGCACATTCTTGTCCGCCGAGGGAGAATTCCCATGAAAAGTAATGGCACTATAGTTGCACAATACAGGTCGGTGTACACCACCGATCCCACGGCAAGGGTGCTCATGCAATGCATGAACTATAGCTGAGACAATAAAATAATAATGCCTAGAACGGTCTGGCCAATAGTCTAAACCATGGGAATACATCCTCCGAGGAATAAGACCCCTCGTGCCAATGCACTATATCACAGACCATATTTCAGGTCCCCCTAGTGCCGTAACCTCTCATCACTATCTCAAAGATAACCTCAAAATTAATCACATCTCATCAGTCTCATCACCATATCACAATAATCATCTCGGTTAGGCACTTCTGAACTCATGTATCATGAATGATGAGTGTGATTTCACCTCATATTTCTTTATCATATTGCATGCATTTTCATGTAGTTTATGCATTTTTAACTTGATTTTTGTTAGTTTTCACCTTGGAACGGGTAATGCGGTTTTATGGTGTTTGTGTTCAGGAATTGAGGATTAAAATGTTCAGGATCATTTATGTTGGAGCTTGCATGAAGTCGGATCTTGAAAAGTAAGAAAAATGAGCCAAACAGAGCCCATCACGGCCTAGCCATGACATCCATCACGACCATGATCGAGTAGGGTTGAAAAGAAAGAAGGTTAAACTCAGAACTGGTCATGGTCAGGCCGTGATGGCCATCACGGCCATGACATGCCAACTAAACCAGACCCTCACAGGCAGAACTGATCACGGCTAGGCCGTGATTGTGGTCATGGCCGTGACAAACCAAGCAGCGAAGCCATCTCCAAGTCAGAACCCATCACGGCCAAGCCGTGACAGGCGTCACGGCCGTGACGCGCAATATCTGGAATTTTAAAACCTCATTTGATCTGATTTTGTAATTGCTTGGGATTCAAGTTACCCTACATTATAAATAGGCCTCTAAGGCTCGAAAATAGGGATCCCTTGGTCTGCTACCTTAGGTAAAAACTAAGATTTCTCTTCTTCTCAATTTCTTCTCTTCTCTTAGGTTTTCTTTTTATGCTTTTGTTAATCAAGCTTGCTATGAATATGGCAATGCTTGAGCAATGTTTTTATTTCTAGGAATTGGGGCTATGCCCAAGATTTGTTTTATGTTATGAATTGACGTTTTACTTCTTGTTAATTTCAATTCGCTTTCGATTTAATTCCTATTGCATGAATTACTTGTGAATCTGGTGCGCACTTATTTGCATGTCATAGATGCTCTAACGAGGAACCTAGCGGTGAACTTAGGTATCGGATCTATAGGAATCAAACTTAGGACTTAAATCAAGAGAGTTAGAAGCGGTCCTTCGAGGGTTCACTGAATTATCACAAAGCTTAAAGGATTCGATTTAAATTCAATTACCACGAGTTTAGGGGTTGGTTTAATCGGACACGGTTCTTGTATCTCAAGAGGGAACATTAAATTATTTAGGATAAATTTACCTTCAAAGCAAATTTCGATAATTAACAAGAGAGGTAGTCAATTTAGTAACATGAGCAGTCTTGTTGGTAACCCAATTCCTGGAAATCTATTTTGATATTGAAAAATCTCAGATTTGATTTACTTTCCTATTTTGTTTATTTGCATTTTAGATATTTGATTTGTTAGTTAATCTTTTAAAAACCAAATCTTTTCCAAATCTTTTTCTAGTCCAATTTAATTGATTTAATAATTGATAGTTATTTAAGATCACGGTCCCTGTGGATTCGATCTTTTTTTTACTTGACGACGAAGCTGTTCACTTGCGGATTCGCGCTCCATCAAGTTTTTAGTGCCGTTGCCGGGGACTGTGCTTTCTTGAATCTCAATTTAATTTTTAAATTGATTTTTCTGGACCTTTTTTTATATATTAAAATTTTCTCCTTTTTCATTTATCTCTTTTTCTTTTTCTAGAGTATCTATCTCTCTTTGCAGGTATTTTTCTCTTTTATGCGAAGATCCCAAAGTCTTGGAAATCTTGTTGAAGTTGACCCAGAAATCGAAAGGACCTTTCGTAGACGTGGGAGACTACAAAGACAAAGAGAGAGAGAAAGGTTGATTCCCATTCCACTCATGGAGAATCCATCGGATACCAAACCACTGAAGGACTACGCAACCCCAAATGCTAGGGGTTTGCAAACTGGGATTGCTAGGCCAGAAATTGAGGCGAAGAACTACACTATACTGCCTCTGTTAATTGGCATGATTAGGCAAAGTCAATTTGGAGGATTACCCTCAGAGGACCCGACTGATCATGTGGAGACATTCTTGGAGTTCATCGATGCAATAAGAATTCAAGGTGTCCCGACTGATTCTATAAGTTTGAGGTTATTCCCCTCCTCTCTGACTGGAAAGGCAAAAGCTTGGTTGAAACAAGTGCCTGCTAATACTTTGTCAACTTGGGACCAACTGGAGCAGGCATTCTTGGATAAATTCTTCCCTCCATCCAAGACTGCTTACCTACGAACTCAGATCACCGGCTTCTTCCAAAAGGACGGAGAATGCTTATCCGAAGCTTGGGATCATTACATAGGATTGCTAGAGTCTTGCCCACATCATGGGCTCGAGAGGTGGTTGTTAGTGCATACCTTCTACAATGGATTGGATTACTCTTCGAAGGTGTCACTTGACTCCGCAACTGGTGGAGCCTTTATGAATAGACCACTGACTGAAGCGTTCAATATCATTGAAAACGTAGCCACAAACTATCACCAATGGGGTTCGGAAAGAGATAATAACCCGAAAAAGCTTTCAGGGGGTAAGTTTGAAATGAATAGCACTGATCTAATTATGTCTAAATTTGACTCATTGAATAAACACTTTGATAAACTTGAAAAGGCTAATGTGAGTTCAATAGGTGCTACTAATGTTGTTTGTGAGATTTGTGGGATGCAGGGACATGACATAATGGAGTGCCCACATGGTATTGCTCCTAGATCCAGTGCTTCGGGGGAACAAGTGAACTCTTGTCACAAGTTCTATGACACGAACCCGAAGTTGCCAAATTATGTTCCCCCAAATCCTTACAACCAAGTGAGGAAGAATAATCCTTACCTCTCCTACAGGAACTACAACAACACGTTGAACCACAAATTCTAGGAAGGCCAAGGTAATAGGAAACCCGCATTGGGGTATCCTTAGGTACAAAAGTCTAAACTTGAGTCTCTTTTGGAAAATTTTGTTGAAACTCAAACAAAGCAAAATGAAGAGTTTAGGCAATAAGGTAGGGAAGTCAATGAGGCAATAAAAGAGTTAACATCTAATGTAGATAACTTATCCATCCATAATAACATGTTAGAAACTCAGATTGCCCAACAAGCTAGTACATATTCTAGAACTAAGGGTACGTTCCCAGGACAACCCGAAGTTAATCCCAATGAGCACTGTAATGCTATATACTTGAGAGATGATAAGTTTGGGGTAGTTGAAAAGAATGTGGAATGTGAGGAGGACATGAGTGAACATGAAGAGCTAGAGCCAAAGTATGTCCCTCCACCACCTTACCAACCCCTAATACCTTTCCCACAAAGGTTGGTCAAGAAAATGCAAGTAGAAAAAGAAAGTAAGAGCTTAATTGGGGAGCATGATGCCATGATAAAAACTAATATGCCTCCTAAACTAAAAGATCCAGGAAGTTTCTTTCTTGCTTGCTCAATTGGAGAATTAAAAATAGACCAAGCCTTATGTGACTTAGGGGCTAGTGCAAGTTTGATGCCACATACCATCTTAGAGAGGTTAGGAACCAAGGAATTGAGTCCATCCATGTTCTATTTACAATTTGCGGATGGCTCAACTAAAACTCCTCTAGGCATACTAGAGAATGTTCCCATAAAGGTAGGGAAATTTTTCATTCCTATCGATTTCATGGTGTTGGATATGAACGGGAATTCTAAATTCTCTATCATTCTTGGAAGGCCATTCTTGGCCACAGCTGGAGCAATAATAGATGTAAAAAATGGTAAGCTCTCTTTGAATGTAGAGGAAGGTAGGGTGGATTTGGATTTGACTAACTCATATAACAACCTTCCTTTTAAGAGTCATGTGTGCAGGATTGAGATAATGCCTCCAAAGGTTAAGGAAGAGCTTAACATGGAAGCAACTCCGAAACTTTGCATGACAAATGATGCACCAAATAATGATGAAATTGGAGCTGCTCAACATGTGGAGTTCAAACTTCCGCCGGGAGGAAGTAAGGCCATGAAGCTCAGAGTGAAAAGGGCAAAGCGAAAGCGCATGTGGCCATATGAACAAAATAGGATCTTTGAAGGACTTCCTTAGAATAAAGGTGTTCTTTCACTTCCAAGCCCAGCTGATCCCGGTTGATTGAAAAAAGTATGGTCAAGCTTAAGACCGTAAATAAGCGCTTCTCGAGAGGCAACCCAAGTTTTCTTTCCCTTTTTAATTTGTATTTGAATTTTGTTTTTGAATAATTTGAGAAGATTAAGAGAAGAAAGATCACTAATTGATGGTTTTGCCAAGTAATTTCAGGTTATGAAGGCAGGAAGAGCAAAAAGGCGTGGAAAAATAAAGTCAGAGGAGATCATGGCCTAGCCGTGACGAGGATCACGACCGTGATGTGAAAAAGAAGGAAGTCAGTATTTATCACGGCCCAGTCGTGATAGCCATCATGGGCGTGAAGTGAAGGAGCCCAACAGACAGAATTGATCACGGCCTAGCCATGATGTATATCACGTCCGTGACGCGTCTTCTAGCAGCTCTATGACTGGCATTTGAGCCAGCACCCTCCACCACCTCGGTGAGTTGTTCCATTTTTCTCCTCCCTCCGACTTGATTATTGATCAGCCTCTGGCACGACTAGTTTCTGACTAGTAAAGACCATGGTTTTATTCGAGTTTAATCTCGTTTTCGCCCAAATTAGACTTGATTGTCTTCAAGCAACATTTTGAGTCTCTAAAGTAGTTTTAGGGTAATTTAGATGATTTAGAGTCAATTAAAGCACTTACTGCTAATTCTTGTTTTCAGGTTAATCAAGAGAAGCGATTCTGGAATTATTCGCCCCGCGAAACTGAAGACCAGCCTGTGCCAGAAGTGTCATCTTCTCTGCCTCGCCACGCGAGCAACCATCTCACCTCATGAGAAATCCAAATCCTGAAGGACAGAGACCATCACGGCCTAGCCGTGATGAAGGTCAAGGCCATGACAGATAAGCACCCAAAGTCAGAAGTGATCACGACCTGCCGGTGATAGGCATCACGGCTGTGACAAACTGGAGTTTGAAGTCTCACCTCGCGAACTGCTCTCTCGCCTCGCGAGAACCCAATTTGAACTCGCGCCACAATTAATATTCGCGTCGCGAGAGGCTGCTCGCCTCGCGAGCGCGCGCAGAGTCTGATGGATATAAATTGCTGTTTTGAGGCAGGAATGGGAGCTCCTCATCCTATCTCTTTCATAGTGCGGATGCGAATTAGGTTTAGTATTTTGTGTTTCTTTTGTAATGGAGAACTAGTCTCCTTTGATTAATCTGTTGTAATCGGGTTCCGCCGCCACTTGAGGTTCTGTAATTCCCAAACTCATTGCTATTCTCTTTCAATATTTGTTCTGTATGTTTTGTTTTCTTAATTCAGGATTATATAGAATATATATTGATTTGTTTCGATGATTGTGTGTTCCTAAACTTAATCGCGTTTGCTTAATTCGCGTGTGTTCATTCGTGTTTGCTTAATTCACGAGCGCTTCATCCGTTTGCTTAATTCGGAATTAGGAACATATGTCTCGTAGTGTCAATTTCGCTTGTTAATTGCTTCTACAATCGAAAAGAGATTAGAATCCGCTTAGGGCTTGGAATTATATGAATCAATGATAGTGGAAAACCGAGAGCAGTAGGTTGATCGTTTAGCTTATTTGATAATTATTTAGTTTGCATTATTTTCTGCTTTGTTTTCTTTATTTAATTTCAAATCCAAAACCCCCCAAATCTGACTTTTTCTGTTAACAACAACCCAAGAGTCCTTGTGAGACGATACTCGAGTTGTCGCTCCCTATCTACATATTTTTAGGAACCTCTCGCTTTTTGACGCGTGCACGACAACGTGTCAATTATTTACATCGGGGACAATGTAAGTTTTTAAGCTTGGGGTAGGGGTATTTTTTTGCATATTTTTTGCATTTTTGCATTTTTCATGTTGCATTCATATAGGTGTAGTTTTTCATAATCACATGATTAGATTGCCCCTTGCTTGGAGTATGCATCCAATTGTGAGAACTTTATGCCAAATGAATTGAGACAGTGAATTTTTGAACCCAATTTTCGTATTCTTGTGTAGGCTAAAAATTAAAATGCTTGAGATGATCTTCTGATAGTTGATAATTAGCATGTGGTTTCTTAGATTTGTGTTTCTCATTGATTTTAAACTACTAAATGTGAGATTTTTTTGAGCATAAAAGGGGTACTCACTACATCCACCCCATTCCTTGTGATTGAGTGTTTTATTTCTCTTGGATTGTGTTCTCTAGAACTTGACTTGAAACCATTTTGAAACTTAAAAATTTTTTAAAACATATTTGAAAATGATTGAGGCACTAGGTATTTTGCTGGCCTTCTGAGCTTTGACTGATCAAATGCTACCCCTTAGTTGTCTAGTTTTGAGCGTAAAAGAATAAAATACTTTTCTTGGTACCTCGATTTATTTTGATGAATGATGCTTGGTATGGCACCTTTTAAAGTATTACAAAAAGGGCAAAAAGGTAGTTTGAAAAATAAAATTGTGGGATGAAAAAGTTAGAAAAATATTTCTCTTAAGTTGGAAATCTCCCCTTCTCCAAATTGAAAAAATAAAATAAAATAAACAAAAAAAAATGGAGAAGGGTATGAGAAATAGAAAGTCCAACATAAAAAAATAAGAGGGAAGAAAGAAAGAAAGGTGGAAAGTGAATTAAAGCCCAAAAAAGGTATCTTAGAAGGTTGTCGTGCTTTGCATTGTTTGATATTTTGTTTAACCTTCTTGAATTTTTCCCTTTCTTGATTTCCCCACCTAACAATTAATCCCATGGCCCCATTACAACCAAAAT
The DNA here is from genome assembly GCA_030762895.1 of Sophora flavescens. NCBI lineage: Eukaryota > Viridiplantae > Streptophyta > Magnoliopsida > Fabales > Fabaceae > Sophora > Sophora flavescens. The sequence continues at coordinate 47,052,306 of CM061066.1, read as the reverse complement.
AAAAGACCTATTGATTCTTATGTGTTTTCATTAATAAAGTAGAGATTTGGTTAATAGTCAAGCTTATGGTAGGGTACCTTCCTTGAGGAAATTGAGTGAATTTTCAAATGTCCCTAAACACTTGAGTGAGGTGAGAAGAGTGCCCGAATTAGTGAGAGGTATGAATTTAGGGAACCTAAGCTTCTAATTAGACTTGAAATTGATTGTCTCTTAGCTTCTTATTGGATATTCCTATTACTTGGATTTATTACTCGGGTTCTTGGTTCACTGCCCATGCTCTGATTGTTTATCTTGTCTGGCCTTGGTTATTGCTTGAGGACAAGCAAAATCTTAATCTTAGGGTGGTTTGATGAGTGTGATTTCACCTCATATTTCTTTATCATATTGCATGCATTTTCATGTAGTTTATGCAGTTTTGTGGTGTTTGTGTTCAGGAATTGAGGATTAAAATGCTCAGGATCATTTATGTTGGAGCTTGCATGAAGACGGATCTTGAAAAGTAAGAAAAATGAGCCAAACAAAGCCCATCACGGCCTAGCCGTGACATCCATCACGGCCATGATTGAGTAGGGCTGAAAAGAAATAAGGTTAAACTCAAAACTGGTCACGACCGTGACATGCCAACTGAACCAGACCCTCACAGGCAGAACTGATCACGTCTAGGCCATGATGGTGGTCACGGCCGTGACAGACCAAGCAGCGAAGCCATCTCCAAGTCAGAACCCATCACAGCCTGGCCGTGACAGGCGTCACGACCGTGACACGCAATATTTGGAATTTTAAAACCTGATTTGATATGATTTTGTAATTTCTTGGGATTCAAGTTACCTTACATTATAAATAGGCCTCTAAGGCTCGAAAATAGGGATCCCTTGGGCTGCTACCTTAGGCAAAAACTAGGATTTCTCTTCTTCTCAATTTCTTCTCTTCTCTTAGGTTTTCTTTTTATGCTTTTGTTAATCAAGCTTGCTATGAATATGGTAATGCTTGAGTAGTGTTTTTATTTCTAGGAATTGGGGCTATGCCCAAGATTTGTTTTATGTTATGAATTGACGTTTTACTTCTTTTTAATTTCAATTCGCTTTCTATTTAATTCCTATTGCATGAATTACTTGTGAATCTGGTGCGCACTTATTTGCATGTCGCAAATGCTCTAAGGAGGAACCTAGCGGTGAACTTAGGTATCGGATCTATAGGAATCAAACTTATGACTTAAATCAGGAGAGTTAGAAGCGGTCCTTCGAGGGTTCACTGAATTGTCACAAAGCTTAAAGGGTTCGATTTAAATTCAACTACCACGAGAGTAGGGGTTGATTTAATCGGGCACCGTTCTTGTATCCCGAGAGGGAACATTAACTTATTTAGGATAAATTCACCTTCACAGCAAATTTCGATAATTAACAAGAGGGGTAGTCAATTTAGTAACATGAGCAATCTATTGGTAACCCAATTCCTGGAAATCTCTTTTGATTTAATAATTGATAGTTATTTAAAATTACGGTCCCTGTGGATTCGATCTTTTTATTACTTGACGACGAAGCCGTTCACTTGCGGATTCGCGCTCCATCAATGAATCCCCACATACGTCACTATACTCATCATGTATCAACTCATAAAATCTCAAATCACAATAATCACCCATCATGTCAACATATCATCTTTTCAATCATCTCCATATATAATAAAATAATATAAAATAATATAATACTACCTCCGGACCTAATTATAAGGAAAAAACCTAACTTCACATTTATTAAGGAAGTTAGTTAATTTAGTTTAATTGTCTTGATTTATGTTAAAAAAAAGAACTATAATTACTAAACTACTCTTTAATTGTCTTGGGAGTGTGTAATGATATGGGAAAAGTAAAAGATGAATTGATTGGATCGATTGATTGTCTTGACTTTTGGAACACAGACATTAAATAGAGTTGAATTGGTTGACTTTTGCTTATATTTGAGTCCACAAAATATAGTTACTTTTTTGCTTATAATTGAGTCTGAATGTAGTATAAATTTATCTATTATCTAATAAGCACAAGTAACACAGATAACTCATCATATATCAACAACATACCCATAACAGTCAAACCAGTCCAATCAGTCAAAGCAGTCAACATTAATAATAAAATAAAATATTTTTATACTTAACGACGATAAACATACAATTCCAATAACATCATTGGTACCACTAAGTAGTCCCCAACGTGATATTGACATTGTCCGTTACTCGCTCTCTAGTAGGGTTTAGGTCGCCCTATGCCATTATCGAAATAAATGTCACTTCGCTGATTCCGACGTTAGATGACTTCTTTCCCCCACCTGGAAGGTCGTACTGTGAAAGAACGCTACGTAACGAGTCGTTCTAGAATCATCTCGATTTTGCCCTGCGTAGTTCTAAGGCCTCCGAGCCTCCGAAATTCCACCTAAACATCACATTACGAAGCATACCTTATGTAACATCCTAAAATTTCAATATAATTTTTATATAGACTTTTCAATAAAAAGATTATGTTATTATGAGAATTAGTGTAGAAAATTGTTAGGATGATAATTTATTAGAATTGTTTAACAATTATGAAATAAATACAAAGTTAAAAAAAATAACAATAAAGAAAAAGTAATTCTTATAAAATAAATAAAGAGGAAATATATATAAAAAATAAAACTAATTATCTATGTGTTAACGTGAATGGAATTCCCGTCTGGGGGAAAGAATTCTTGTCCAGGGGTAGTGGGTTAATGATAATCTTAACAATAATTTTTTAAAAAAATAGTAAAAAAAGAAAATGGGTCCAACCAATTTATTTAAAAGAATGAAAAGAAACAAACCTAATATAGATAGCCGCCGCACATCACAGGGATGAGAATAAAGAGAAGGGCAGCTAGATCGTTGTTTACGATTCTGAATAGGGAGACATAGATATCAAAAAGTATTGGTAAAAAGAAAAAATATTTTTAGTGAAGCACCAACTTTTATTATAGATAATGTTTAGAGTTTTTTTTTTGTGGAGATCTACGAGAAGTAAGTAAACATCCATTTCTTAAACTTTAATGGTATAGATTTTAAAGGGTTTGGGTGTGAAATTAAATAGTAATTATTTGGGTTTTGTCTTTTAAATGAAGTTGATATTTTTATTGGTGATTGATTGTTATGAGATTGAATATTTACATATTGGGTGATATGATTATTACTATTTGGTATGACGTTTTGTGATATGTGATGCCTTAGTATTGTTTTGATATGAACTTGGCGAGTATTAATGCATGTGACATGATGCTATGTATTGAGATTATTTCGGAATGACTGTATGGTAACATGCGTGTATTTGGTTATCTACCTTGGATAGAGATAAACGTTACAAATACCTCCTTCTGGGAAGGGGGTGACATATACCTCCTCGTTAGAGGGGGAGACAGATACCTCATTCTGGAAAGGGGATGACAGATACCTCATTCTGGGAAGGGGATGACGGATACCTCCTTCTAGGAAGGGGACGACAGATACCTCCTTGTTAGATGGGATGATAGATATCTCCTTCTGGGAAGGGGATGATGGATACCTCCTCGTTAGAGGGGAAGATAGATACCTCCTTCTGGGAAGGGGATGACAGATACCTCCTTTTGGGAAGGGGATGACAGATACCTCCTTGTTAGAGGGGATGACAGATACCTCCTTGTTAGAGGGTATGATAGATACCTCCTTCTGGAAAGGGATGGCAAATACCTCCTTGTTAGAGGGGAAGACAGATACCTCATTCTGGGAAGGGATGACAAATACCTCCTTCTGGGAAGGGGATGACAGATACCTCCTTCTAGGAAGGGGATGACAGATACCTCATTCTGGGAAGGGGATGACAGATACCTCCTTATTAGAGGGGAAGACATATACCTCATTCTGGGAAGGGCATGACAGATACCTCCTTGTAGAGGAGAAGACAGATACATCCTTCTGGGAAGGGGATGGCGGATACCTCCTCGTTAGAGGGAAAGACAGATACCGCCTCGTCAGAGGGGAAGACATATACCTCCTCCTGAGAAGGGGAAGACCCATTATAGATACCTCCTGTTGGGAAGGGGAAGGCAGTGGGACGCCGTTGCATTTGTCATGAGCTCATAGACTAAATTTGGGTAATTAAATAAAAGAGACTTGGACGATGAGATTATTTGGACACAAGAGATGTCCTTTGTATGCTTTTATTTATTTTATGTGTTATGGTAGTGATGGATTACTTATATTGATGATTATGACTTGTACATGAATTTTGTGAGTTTGGATTAATATTCCTTAATTTATATAAATTTTTTTGAGTTATATTATTTCTGAAATGAAGGATTATCATGGTTGTTTTTTCGGTTACCGTGCCGGCTGAAAGCAACATGTTTTTGAAAATCCTTTTAGAATTGGGTTTACTTACTGGGATTATAAATCTCATTAGTGGTGTTGTCTTTCAGAGTTTACAGGTGATGAAATAGATGATGCATCAACTTGAGAAAGTCTTGAAGATATTAGTTATAGTTTATTTTTATTTTTATTTCTTTCTTTTGGTGTTTATTAGACGCTCGGGTTTTGAGGCAATGACAACTGTAAAAGAGTCATGTCGTTTTCATTAATTAATATCTACGAGGCTTTATTTTATTTGGATATAATAGTTTATTTAGAACGGTTACTTTATTTAATTATTTTGAATATACGACATACTTTGAGGACTTAAATTTATTGTGAAAAAATTTATGACTTTATTATTTAATATAAATGTTTTAAAGGTTTTTATAGAAAATTAATTTGGGCTACTAATGTAACAAAGGCCGTTACATTTATGGTATCAGAGCAGTTCAATCCTAAATTGGACTGTGGTAGTGGGGTTTTTTATAAAATCAAAACATGGGCGCATAAGACTGATGTTAGTGTTATAAAGATTGCATGTTATTCTTTTAGATATTGAGTCTGACCAACCCAATATTTGATTGATGGTGTACATATTTATAGTGACTAACATGCAAGGGTATGAGTTTCATTAGTGAGAAAAAGAGTTTTAAAATTTGTTGTGGGAGAAATCTTGGAGATGACCGGTGCTTGACTACTTTTTTTTTTGTGTGTTGTTTACCTCAACTTCCTGTTTAAATTGTCCTCTGGTGAACTTGCTATTGGTTTTGATTAATTATTGATTGTGATTGAACTAACTTGAGATTGTTTGTTGTGCTAAAAAAAATATTTTCATGATCATAATTCATGTCATTATAGTGTATGTAAATCAATTTGTTTTCTAGTTGCCTGTTTATTTATTTATTTTTTTCTATGAGATTTTAGATGTTGAAATTTCGGGGACGAAATTTCTTGATGTAGGGGAAAAATGTAACATCCTAAAATTTCAATATAATTTTTATATAGTCTTTTCAATAAAAATATTATGTTATTATGAGATTTAGTGTAGAAAATTGTTAGTATGAGAATTTATAAGAATTGTTTAACAATTATAAAATAAATACAAAGTTAAAAAAATAACAACAAAGAAAAAGTAATTCTTATAAAATAAATAAAGAAGAAATATATATAAAAAATAAAACTAATTATCTCTGTGTTAACGTGAATGGAATTCACGTCTGGGGAAGAATTCTTGTACAGGGTTAGTGGGTTAATGATAATCTTAACAATAACATTTAAAAGAAAAAGGAAAAAAGAAAAAAGGAAAAAAAAGGAATGGCTCCGACCAATTTTTTTAAAAGAATGAAAAGAAACAAACCTAATACACATAGCCGCCGCATATCACAGGGACGAGAATAAAGAGAACGACAGCTAGATCGTTGTTTACGGTTCTGAGTAGGGAGACAGAGAGATCAAAAACTATTGATAAAAAGAAGAAATATTTTTAATGAAGCACAAACTTTTATTACATATAATGTTTAGAGTTTTTTTTGGAGATCTATGAGAAGTGAGTAAACACTCATTTCTTAAATTTTCATGGTATAGATTTTAAAGGGTTTGAGTGTGAAATTAAATAGTAATTATTTTGGTTTTGTCTTTTAAATGAAGTTGATATTTTTATTGGTGATTGATTGTTATGAGATTGAATATTTACATATTGGGTGATATGATTATTACTATTTGGTATGACGTTTTGTGATATGTGATGCCTTAGTATTGTTTTGATATGAACTTGGCGAGTATTAATGCATGTGACATGATGCTATGTATTGAGATTATTTCGGAATGACTGTATGGTAACATGCGTGTATTTGGTTATCTACCTTGGATAGAGATAAACGTTACAAATACCTCCTTCTGGGAAGGGGGTGACATATACCTCCTCGTTAGAGGGGGAGACAGATACCTCATTCTGGAAAGGGGATGACAGATACCTCATTCTGGGAAGGGGATGACGGATACCTCCTTCTAGGAAGGGGACGACAGATACCTCCTTGTTAGATGGGATGATAGATATCTCCTTCTGGGAAGGGGATGATGGATACCTCCTCGTTAGAGGGGAAGATAGATACCTCCTTCTGGGAAGGGGATGACAGATACCTCCTTTTGGGAAGGGGATGATGAGATATCTCCTTGTTAGAGGGGATGACAGATACCTCCTTGTTAGCGGGTATGATAGATCCCTCCTTCTGGAAAGGGATGGCAAATACCTCCTTGTTAGAGGGGAAGACAGATACCTCATTCTGGGAAGGGATGACAAATACCTCCTTCTGGGAAGGGGATGACAGATACCTCCTTCTGGGAAGGGGATGACAGATACCTCCTTCTGGGAAGGGGATGACAGATACCTCATTCTGGGAAGGGGATGACAGATACCTCCTTATTAGAGGGGAAGACATATACCTCATTCTGGGAAGGGCATGACAGATACCTCCTTGTAGAGGAGAAGACAGATACATCCTTCTGGGAAGGGGATGGCAGATACCTCCTCGTTAGAGGGGAAGACAGATACCGCCTCGTCAGAGGGGAAGACATATACCTCCTCCTGGGAAGGGGAAGACCCAATATAGATACCTCCTGTTGGGAAGGGGAAGGCAGTGGGACGCCGTTGCATTTGTCATGAGCTCATAGACTAAATTTGGGTAATTAAATAAAAGAGACTTGGATGATGAGATTATTTGGACACAAGAGATGTCCTTTGTATGCTTTTATTTATTTTATGTGTTATGGTAGTGATGGATTACTTATATTGATGATTATGACTTGTACATGAATTTTGTGAGTTTGGATTAATATTCCTTAATTTATATAAATTTTTTTGAGTTATATTATTTCTGAAATGAAGGATTATCATGGTTGTTTTTTCGGTTACCGTGCCGGCTGAAAGCAACATGTTTTTGAAAATCCTTTTAGAATTGGGTTTACTTACTGGGATTATAAATCTCATTAGTGGTGTTGTCTTTCAGAGTTTACAGGTGATGAAATAGATGATGCATCAACTTGAGAAAGTCTTGAAGATATTAGTTATAGTTTATTTTTATTTTTATTTCTTTCTTTTGGTGTTTATTAGATGCTCGGGTTTTGAGGCAATGACAACTGTAAAAGAGTCATGTCGTTTTCATTAATTAATATCTACGAGGCTTTATTTTATTTGGATATAATAGTTTATTTAGAACGGTTACTTTATTTAATTATTTTGAATATACGACATACTTTGAGGACTTAAATTTATTGTGAAAAAATTTATGACTTTATTATTTAATATAAATGTTTTAAAGGTTTTTATAGAAAATTAATTTGGGCTACTAATGTAACAAAGGCCGTTACATTTATGGTATCAGAGCAGTTCAATCCTAAATTGGACTGTGGTAGTGGGGTTTTTTATAAAATCAAAACATGGGCGCATAAGACTGATGTTAGTGTTATAAAGATTGCATGTTATTCTTTTAGATATTGAGTCTGACCAACCCAATATTTGATTGATGGTGTACATATTTATAGTGACTAACATGCAAGGGTATGAGTTTCATTAGTGAGAAAAAGAGTTTTAAAATTTGTTGTGGGAGAAATCTTGGAGATGACCGGTGCTTGACTACTTTTTTTTTTGTGTGTTGTTTACCTCAACTTCCTGTTTAAATTGTCCTCTGGTGAACTTGCTATTGGTTTTGATTAATTATTGATTGTGATTGAACTAACTTGAGATTGTTTGTTGTGCTAAAAAAAATATTTTCATGATCATAATTCATGTCATTATAGTGTATGTAAATCAATTTGTTTTCTAGTTGCCTGTTTATTTATTTATTTTTTTCTATGAGATTTTAGATGTTGAAATTTCGGGGACGAAATTTCTTGATGTAGGGGAAAAATGTAACATCCTAAAATTTCAATATAATTTTTATATAGTCTTTTCAATAAAAATATTATGTTATTATGAGATTTAGTGTAGAAAATTGTTAGTATGAGAATTTATAAGAATTGTTTAACAATTATAAAATAAATACAAAGTTAAAAAATAACAACAAAGAAAAAGTAATTCTTATAAAATAAATAAAGAAGAAATATATATAAAAAATAAAACTAATTATCTCTGTGTTAACGTGAATGGAATTCACGTCTGGGGGGGAGAATTCTTGTCCAGGGGTAGTGGGTTAATGATAATCTTAACAATAACATTTAAAAGAAAAAGGAAAAAAGAAAAAAGGAAAAAAAAGGAATGGCTCCGACCAATTTTTTTAAAAGAATGAAAAGAAACAAACCTAATACACATAGCGCGCCGCATATCACAGGGACGAGAATAAAGAGAACGACAGCTAGATCGTTGTTTACGGTTCTGAGTAGGGAGACAGAGAGATCAAAAACTATTGATAAAAAGAAGAAATATTTTTAATGAAGCACAAACTTTTATTACATATAATGTTTAGAGTTTTTTTTGGAGATCTATGAGAAGTGAGTAAACACTCATTTCTTAAATTTTCATGGTATAGATTTTAAAGGGTTTGAGTGTGAAATTAAATAGTAATTATTTTGGTTTTGTCTTTTAAATGAAGTTGATATTTTTATTGGTGATTGATTGTTATGAGATTGAATATTTACATATTGGGTGATATGATTATTACTATTTGGTATGACGTTTTGTGATATGTGATGCCTTAGTATTGTTTTGATATGAACTTGGCGAGTATTAATGCATGTGACATGATGCTATGTATTGAGATTATTTTGGAATGACTGTATGGTAACATGCGTGTATTTGGTTATCTACCTTGGATAGAGATAAACGTTACAAATACCTCCTTCGGGAAGGGATGACATATACCTCCTCGTTAGAGGGGGGAGACAGAATACCTCATTCCGGAAAGGGGATGACAGATACCTCATGCGGGAAGGGGATGACGAGATACCTCCTTCTAGGAAGGGGACGACAGATACCTCCTTGTTAGATGGGATGATAGATATCTCCTTCTCGGGAAGGGGATGATGGATACCTCCTCGTTAGAGGGGAAGATAGATACCTCCTCTCGGGAAGGGGATGACAGATACCTCCTTTTGGGAAGGGGATGACAGATATCTCCTTGTTAGAGGGGATGACAGATACCTCCTTGTTAGAGGGTATGATAGATACCTCCTTCTGGAAAGGGATGGCAAATACCTCCTTGTTAGAGGGGAAGACAGATACCTCATTCTGGGAAGGGATGACAAATACCTCCTTCTGGGAAGGGGATGACAGATACCTCCTTCTGGGAAGGGGATGACAGATACCTCCTTCTGGGAAGGGGATGACAGATACCTCATTCTGGGAAGGGGATGACAGATACCTCCTTATTAGAGGGGAAGACATATACCTCATTCTGGGAAGGGCATGACAGATACCTCCTTGTAGAGGAGAAGACAGATACATCCTTCTGGGAAGGGGATGGCAGATACCTCCTCGTTAGAGGGGAAGACAGATACCGCCTCGTCAGAGGGGAAGACATATACCTCCTCCTGGGAAGGGGAAGACCCATTATAGATACCTCCTGTTGGGAAGGGGAAGGCAGTGGGACGCCGTTGCATTTGTCATGAGCTCATAGACTAAATTTGGGTAATTAAATAAAAGAGACTTGGACGATGAGATTATTTGGACACAAGAGATGTCCTTTGTATGCTTTTATTTATTTTATGTGTTATGGTAGTGATGGATTACTTATATTGATGATTATGACTTGTACATGAATTTTGTGAGTTTGGATTAATATTCCTTAATTTATATAAATTTTTTTGAGTTATATTATTTCTGAAATGAAGGATTATCATGGTTGTTTTTCGGTTACCGTGCCGGCTGAAAGCAACATGTTTTTGAAAATCCTTTTAGAATTGGGTTTACTTTACTGGGATTATAAATCTCATTAGTGGTGTTGTCTTTCAGAGTTTACAGGTGATGAAATAGATGATGCATCAACTTGAGAAAGTCTTGAAGATATTAGTTATAGTTTATTTTTATTTTTATTTCTTTCTTTTGGTGTTTATTAGACGCTCGGGTTTTGAGGCAATGACAACTGTAAAAGAGTCATGTCGTTTTCATTAATTAATATCTACGAGGCTTTATTTTATTTGGATATAATAGTTTATTTAGAACGGTTACTTTATTTAATTATTTTGAATATACGACATACTTTGAGGACTTAAATTTATTGTGAAAAAATTTATGACTTTATTATTTAATATAAATGTTTTAAAGGTTTTTATAGAAAATTAATTTGGGCTACTAATGTAACAAAGGTCGTTACATTTATGGTATCAGAGCAGTTCAATCCTAAATTGGACTGTGGTAGTGGGGTTTTTTATAAAATCAAAACATGGGCGCATAAGACTGATGTTAGTGTTATAAAGATTGCATGTTATTCTTTTAGATATTGAGTCTGACCAACCCAATATTTGATTGATGGTGTACATATTTATAGTGACTAACATGCAAGGGTATGAGTTTCATTAGTGAGAAAAAGAGTTTTAAAATTTGTTGTGGGAGAAATCTTGGAGATGACCGGTGCTTGACTACTTTTTTTTTTTGTGTGTTGTTTACCTCAACTTCCTGTTTAAATTGTCCTCTGGTGAACTTGCTATTGGTTTTGATTAATTATTGATTGTGATTGAACTAACTTGAGATTGTTTGTTGTGCTAAAAAAAATATTTTCATGATCATAATTCATGTCATTATAGTGTATGTAAATCAATTTGTTTTCTAGTTGCCTGTTTATTTATTTATTTTTTTCTATGAGATTTTAGATGTTGAAATTTCGGGGACGAAATTTCTTGATGTAGGGGAAAAATGTAACATCCTAAAATTTCAATATAATTTTTATATAGTCTTTTCAATAAAAATATTATGTTATTATGAGATTTAGTGTAGAAAATTGTTAGTATGAGAATTTATAAGAATTGTTTAACAATTATAAAATAAATACAAAGTTAAAAAAATAACAACAAAGAAAAAGTAATTCTTATAAAATAAATAAAGAAGAAATATATATAAAAAATAAAACTAATTATCTCTGTGTTAACGTGAATGGAATTCACGTCTGGGGGGGAGAATTCTTGTCCAGGGGTAGTGGGTTAATGATAATCTTAACAATAACATTTAAAAGAAAAAGGAAAAAAGAAAAAAGGAAAAAAAAGGAATGGCTCCGACCAATTTTTTTAAAAGAATGAAAAGAAACAAACCTAATACACATAGCCGCCGCATATCACAGGGACGAGAATAAAGAGAACGACAGCTAGATCGTTGTTTACGGTTCTGAGTAGGGAGACAGAGAGATCAAAAACTATTGATAAAAAGAAGAAATATTTTTAATGAAGCACAAACTTTTATTACATATAATGTTTAGAGTTTTTTTTGGAGATCTATGAGAAGTGAGTAAACACTCATTTCTTAAATTTTCATGGTATAGATTTTAAAGGGTTTGAGTGTGAAATTAAATAGTAATTATTTTGGTTTTGTCTTTTAAATGAAGTTGATATTTTTATTGGTGATTGATTGTTATGAGATTGAATATTTACATATTGGGTGATATGATTATTACTATTTGGTATGACGTTTTGTGATATGTGATGCCTTAGTATTGTTTTGATATGAACTTGGCGAGTATTAATGCATGTGACATGATGCTATGTATTGAGATTATTTTGGAATGACTGTATGGTAACATGCGTGTATTTGGTTATCTACCTTGGATAGAGATAAACGTTACAAATACCTCCTTCTGGGAAGGGGATGACATATACCTCCTCGTTAGAGGGGGAGACAGATACCTCATTCTGGAAAGGGGATGACAGATACCTCATTCTGGGAAGGGGATGACAGATACCTCCTTCTAGGAAGGGGACGACAGATACCTCCTTGTTAGATGGGATGATAGATATCTCCTTCTGGGAAGGGGATGATGGATACCTCCTCGTTAGAGGGGAAGATAGATACCTCCTTCTGGGAAGGGGATGACAGATACCTCCTTTTGGGAAGGGGATGACAGATATCTCCTTGTTAGAGGGGATGACAGATACCTCCTTGTTAGAGGGTATGATAGATACCTCCTTCTGGAAAGGGATGGCAAATACCTCCTTGTTAGAGGGGAAGACAGATACCTCATTCTGGGAAGGGATGACAAATACCTCCTTCTGGGAAGGGGATGACAGATACCTCCTTCTGGGAAGGGGATGACAGATACCTCCTTCTGGGAAGGGGATGACAGATACCTCATTCTGGGAAGGGGATGACAGATACCTCCTTATTAGAGGGGAAGACATATACCTCATTCTGGGAAGGGCATGACAGATACCTCCTTGTAGAGGAGAAGACAGATACATCCTTCTGGGAAGGGGATGGCAGATACCTCCTCGTTAGAGGGGAAGACAGATACCGCCTCGTCAGAGGGGAAGACATATACCTCCTCCTGGGAAGGGGAAGACCCATTATAGATACCTCCTGTTGGGAAGGGGAAGGCAGTGGGACGCCGTTGCATTTGTCATGAGCTCATAGACTAAATTTGGGTAATTAAATAAAAGAGACTTGGACGATGAGATTATTTGGACACAAGAGATGTCCTTTGTATGCTTTTATTTATTTTATGTGTTATGGTAGTGATGGATTACTTATATTGATGATTATGACTTGTACATGAATTTTGTGAGTTTGGATTAATATTCCTTAATTTATATAAATTTTTTTGAGTTATATTATTTCTGAAATGAAGGATTATCATGGTTGTTTTTTCGGTTACCGTGCCGGCTGAAAGCAACATGTTTTTGAAAATCCTTTTAGAATTGGGTTTACTTACTGGGATTATAAATCTCATTAGTGGTGTTGTCTTTCAGAGTTTACAGGTGATGAAATAGATGATGCATCAACTTGAGAAAGTCTTGAAGATATTAGTTATAGTTTATTTTTATTTTTATTTCTTTCTTTTGGTGTTTATTAGACGCTCGGGTTTTGAGGCAATGACAACTGTAAAAGAGTCATGTCGTTTTCATTAATTAATATCTACGAGGCTTTATTTTATTTGGATATAATAGTTTATTTAGAACGGTTACTTTATTTAATTATTTTGAATATACGACATACTTTGAGGACTTAAATTTATTGTGAAAAAATTTATGACTTTATTATTTAATATAAATGTTTTAAAGGTTTTTATAGAAAATTAATTTGGGCTACTAATGTAACAAAGGCCGTTACATTTATGGTATCAGAGCAGTTCAATCCAAAATTGGACTGTGGTAGTGGGGTTTTTTATAAAATCAAAACATGGGCGCATAAGACTGATGTTAGTGTTATAAAGATTGCATGTTATTCTTTTAGATATTGAGTCTGACCAACCCAATATTTGATTGATGGTGTACATATTTATAGTGACTAACATGCAAGGGTATGAGTTTCATTAGTGAGAAAAAGAGTTTTAAAATTTGTTGTGGGAGAAATCTTGGAGATGACCGGTGCTTGACTACTTTTTTTTTTGTGTGTTGTTTACCTCAACTTCCTGTTTAAATTGTCCTCTGGTGAACTTGCTATTGGTTTTGATTAATTATTGATTGTGATTGAACTAACTTGAGATTGTTTGTTGTGCTAAAAAAAATATTTTCATGATCATAATTCATGTCATTATAGTGTATGTAAATCAATTTGTTTTCTAGTTGCCTGTTTATTTATTTATTTTTTTCTATGAGATTTTAGATGTTGAAATTTCGGGGACGAAATTTCTTGATGTAGGGGAAAAATGTAACATCCTAAAATTTCAATATAATTTTTATATAGTCTTTTCAATAAAAAGATTATGTTATTATGAGATTTAGTGTAGAAAATTGTTAGTATGAGAATTTATAAGAATTGTTTAACAATTATAAAATAAATACAAAGTTAAAAAAATAACAACAAAGAAAAAGTAATTCTTATAAAATAAATAAAGAAGAAATATATATAAAAAATAAAACTAATTATCTCTGTGTTAACGTGAATGGAATTCACGTCTGGGGGGAAGAATTCTTGTCCAGGGTTAGTGGGTTAATGATAATCTTAACAATAACATTTAAAAGAAAAAGGAAAAAAGAAAAAAGGAAAAAAAAGGAATGGCTCCGACCAATTTTTTTAAAAGAATGAAAAGAAACAAACCTAATACACATAGCCGCCGCATATCACAGGGACGAGAATAAAGAGAACGGCAGCTAGATCGTTGTTTACGGTTCTGAGTAGGGAGACAGAGAGATCAAAAACTATTGATAAAAAGAAGAAATATTTTTAATGAAGCACAAACTTTTATTACATATAATGTTTAGAGTTTTTTTTGGAGATCTATGAGAAGTGAGTAAACACTCATTTCTTAAATTTTCATGGTATAGATTTTAAAGGGTTTGAGTGTGAAATTAAATAGTAATTATTTTGGTTTTGTCTTTTAAATGAAGTTGATATTTTTATTGGTGATTGATTGTTATGAGATTGAATATTTACATATTGGGTGATATGATTATTACTATTTGGTATGACGTTTTGTGATATGTGATGCCTTAGTATTGTTTTGATATGAACTTGGTGAGTATTAATGCATGTGACATGATGCTATGTATTGAGATTATTTTGGAATGACTGTATGGTAACATGCGTGTATTTGGTTATCTACCTTGGATAGAGATAAACGTTACAAATACCTCCTTCTGGGAAGGGGATGACATATACCTCCTCGTTAGAGGGAAAGACAGATACCTCCTCGTTAGAGGGGAAGACAGATATATACCTCATTCTGGGAAGGGGATGACAGATACCTCATTGTTAGAGTGAAAGACAGATACCTCCTTTTGGGAAGGGGATGACAGATACCTCCTTTTGGGAAGGGCATGACAGATACCTCCTTGTTAGAGGGGAAGACAGATACCTCATTCTGGGAAGGGGATGACAGATACCTCATCGTTAGAGGGGAAGACAGATACCGCCTCGTTAGAGGGAAAGACATATACCTCTTCCTGGAAAGGGGAAGACCCATTATAGATACCTCCTTCTAGGAAGGGGAAGGCAGTGGGATGTCGTTGCATTTGTCATGAGCTCATAGACTAAATTTGGGTAATTAAATAAAAGATACTTGGATGATAAGTTGAGATTATTTGGACACAAGAGATTTCCTTTGTATGATTTTATTTATGTTATGTGTTATGTTAGTGATGGATTACTTATATTTGATGATTATGACTTGTGCATGAATTTTGTGAGTTTGGATTAATGTTCCTTAATTTATATAAAATATTTTGAGTTATATTATTTTGGAAATGACGGATTACCATGGTTGTTTTTTCGGTTACCGTGTCGGCTGAAAGCAACATCTTTTCGAAAATCATTTTAGAACTGTGTTTACTTACTGGGATTATAAATCTCATTAGTGGTGTTATCTTTCAGAGTTTACAGGTGATAAAATATATGATGCAGTAACTTGAGAAAGGCTTGAAGATATTAGTTATAGTTTATTTTTATCTATTTCTTTTGGGGTTTATTAGACGCCCGGGTTTTGAGGCAAGAACAACTGTAAAGAGTCATGTCGTTTTCATTAATTAATATTTACGAGGCTTTATTTTATTTGGATATAATTGTTTATTTAGAACGGTTACTTTATTTAATTATTTTGAATATACGATATACTTTGAGGACTTAAATTTATTGCAAAAAATTTTATAACTTGATTATTTAATATAAATGTTTTAAAGGTTTTTATAGAAAATTAATTTGGGCTACTAATGTAACAAAGGGCGTTACACGTTACAAAGAGTTCTAACACGAAGACTGAATGGAATTCCGATAACCGAAACTAAAGATAGTTCAAATACCGTAACGGACGTCATTTCGACATAAAAGGGGTAGGATTTACCTTCTCTATAGAAGAAAAGAAGAAGAGAATGATGAAGATGACGTTAACACGAACGTAACCATGTGCTCGGATTCATAACGGGACGATCGAATCGCTCTAACTCTCGTCTCGAAGCTTTATCTCCCTATGTTTTCTCTCCCTCTCTCTCTAAATCCTCTCTTTTCTGTTCTCTGAGCTCTCTGCCTTCTGTTTTCGTTTTGGTGACTTAGTGACTTAAGTCACTTAAGTCACCTTCTATTTTTGCTGTATCAGACGCCCACGCTTGAGCGTGGGAACAACCACGCTTGAGCGTGGGAGGCACGTATGCCACCGTGCCATGCAACCTATCAGAAGATGCCAAGTGTGCTCCTTTTGACACATGGAGGTCAATGCCAGAGCTAGTCTGGTTGACTAGGGCGCTGGAGCGTTGCTACACCCATGCTTGAGCATTCCGTGGATGCTTGAGCGTTGGGTTTACCATGCTCGAGCGTTGACCATTGACCTGAAGTCATTTTGTTGCGTTCTGGGTCCGTTTGACGTCTGATTGACCTGAAATTTGAGATATAGGCTCATCAAGACCTAATAAACAACCTTAAACCATCAAAAATGCCTAATCTCAATCCTAACTCCAAATTTCTTGTTTCACACTCATACGCCTTAAAGACGATAATCGGGAAAACCCTAAGTTTCGTGTACGTTCGAACACACTCTAGATGGTTGCGTGCTTTCCATGTAAAGGTCTCTAAACCTTAAAAAATCTCTTAACTATAAAATCCAAGCCTCAAACCTAATCACCGTACGTAAACAAAACATAAAATCACAGATGTTACATCCATCAAGGTGCCGAACAAACTTCCGTTGGAGATTAGTTCCCGTCTCAGGTTGGCGGTGGGATACTCCTCGAAGTAGATCGAAAAAAAAAGGTCTTCACTTATAAATAAGTTTGTAAGCCTCTAATGATAAAGAGACTAGTAGACTTATATTGATAAATAGGCCGTTGGACCTCACTTTTAAATAATATTATAAATAATGTATTGTAGTATTATAATATATATATATACACACACACACACGTGTGTTAAATAGGTCGGTTTAATAGGCCTTAGCCCGACCTCTTTAGTTATACATGTTTTTAAAAGGTCTTAATCTAATAATTTTTTTTTGTTAAATTACTAGACTAGGCTATACTTTAAATAGGCTAGAGCATAGACCGTGTGTTAACGTTGGTTTTTGGTTTCTGACCAAAATTCCTTTGTTACAAATAATTGAAGATCAAACGAGTGTGGGACCTACGAGTTATGAGGTAATCTCGTCAAAATGTGTGTATGTAATGATAATGTCTGCCAAGTACACGTTTGACAACTTAGTCAAATTTTGTAATATACTGGCAAAGACTAATAGTCTGGATTTGACAAGTGAGAAAATTGACAATGCCCATTGACAGACAATTAATTGGATACTAATATTAGACATATAATGTTATCATATGCTTATACGCAGAAAGTATGGTTATTCGATGAAGATGATATAAAAAAGTTTCTGGAATTGAAATAATTGACTATGAAATACTTAACAAGAAGTATAATTTAGACTTAAAAAGTAAGAACAACGTAAAAAGTGGTTATTTATTAAAGAAATACTTTCTGGAAAATCAACTAGAGATCGAGTGAAAAATGTTGGTTTGGATGAAAAGATACTAAACAAGAAACTACTTAAAAATGCTAAAGTAAAGGGAAACTTGATTAAACAAATACTAAATGCATAATAGTAATGATTATACTAAAGGAAAACTGGATTAAACAAGTATTAATTTGTAGAAAAAATAATGAAGTTTAAAGAAATAACTTGAAGAAGATTATAAATAAACTGAAAAATGCATGAAGAACTATTGAGGAAATATTAAGAGTTAATAAAAATTAACAAAGAAATAAGATGAATCTGCCATCACAATATTGATGGTAGTAAAATAAAGAAGTGTAAGAACACTATGAAGAACATGATGAATAAACTGAAAAGTATATGAAGAACTTGAAGGAAATGAACCAATATAGAATTGAAATTGAACATTGTATTCATGATAACATGGTGGAAGGAGTACTTGAGTTAATCCGTCAGTCTGCTGTGTGATCGAGACGTGTAGGATGTTTCAAGTTCCAACCTCTATTACATCGTAGAATCTAGTATTTATAGAAAAAGTAAATAACTTCCTAAAGGTAACTTCCTAATCTACTTTCTGACACGTGTATGGCAGTTTTGCCATATTCAAATTCAAACTATTTGACAAACAAACTTCTCTAACTGCTCAATTCTTTGAACCACTCTGTGTCAACTTGCTTGTTGTCAACGGTTTCGTTGTTTGGCGTGTCAACTGAGTAATTTCTTGTCAACTCCACACTTGTCAATTCTTCTATAATCTTTTGAATTTGACGTTCTTCTTTATGTACATTCTTCTGTCAACTTTATTCCCGTCGACTTTGAACTTGGTCAATTTTCCTCTCTTTAATCCAACTCTCGTCTACTTTGGGAATTCCTTATGAATTTGATAATCTTGCTTTTGACCAATTTTTCTGTCAACTTTCCGTCTGTCAACTTAGTACTTGTCAACTTCGTCTACTTTGGGAATTCCTTATGAATTTGACAATCTTGCTTTTGACCAATTTTTCTGTCAACTTTCCGTCTGTCAACTTAGTACTTGTCAACTTTCTTTTAGCCAAACCAGTATATACCAATTTTGGGACTTCTTTCTCAATTTTCATGGAGCCTCTTTCTGCTTGTTTGACGAAAACTCAAATATGAAAATTCACTCCTAACAGATGCCCCCCAAGTTTTGTCTTTTGACGGCTTACGGAGAGAGGCAAAACTTCAACAATATACAATCTTGATGCCAACAATCCTCTTGAACAACCAATCCATTCTTCACCAACTCCTCAACAAACTCTAATTCTCAGTCACATCTTCCACCTCTTCCGACAGACACCTTGTCTATTGTCGTCAAACCAGTGAAAGTTCCTGCCTCTAAACTTGAAAACTTAATTGATATTTTTTTGTCAGAGGCTGGTCATCAGAATTCATCAAGATCTGCCCATTTTTCAAATTTGATAGGGTAAGATTCGAGTGATTATCAAGCTGTCAAGTTTACGCAAGAGCTGAAATCCCTTTTCAAGCATCCACTAGATATCCTATGTTCAGATTCAGTCGTCCGTTCGACCATGGCCAATCTTCTCCAACAACTTAATCCAATTAAGAACAATCTGCCAACTTCAAGCAGGGGCACTTTGGTTTCTGTCCAAGACTACTTTGATGGTCTGACAGACAAATTGTCAACCATCAATGATGTTATGTCCCCTTTTGAAGTCGAAGAAATCAGCAGGGACAATATGTTGGGGACTCTACTCACCATGAAGACCACAAGAGAACAAGAGATTCATGTCATTACTGACAACGTCAAGGCTGACTTGGCAGTAGACAAAGTGATTGCTAACTTAGAAGTTGCTTTAACTCGAGCTAAAGAAAAAACCTCAACTTTCACAAACTCTGTCGGCCAGCAAAGAAAAGGTCAATCAAATTGATGATGAATCTAAAAAGTCAGGGGTGACTGCCAGGACTATTGTCAACATTCTAATAGCCATGCAATCTGAATATCTGGCAGCCAAGGCTGATAGAGAGGCTCTGGAGAAGGCTTGGGAAGCAATCAGAAATTCTCAATCTTAGTTTAGTTGACATTTTTTTTTGTGTATGTCAACTGAACATCTTTTTAACTTATCTTTTTCAATGCTCATAATTCGACACACATCTGTATATGCCAACCGTCACTTTCCAGCCCGCTCTCTTAGGAATAAGTTAGCTTAAACTGACAGGATGTATTTTTGACAATGTAAAATTGTATTGCCAAATCAATGAATAAAACTTATGTTCTATCTCATTTACTGTCAAATTTTATTTCCAACATTGTCGGTTTATATTCCTTCAAATACTTGCCATTAATTGACTTAATTTTCGAGCCAGTATCAACATTGACAAGTGCATAAGCATTCCCAGAAAACGCTTTATCAATTCTAAATGGTCCTTCCCATTTAGGTGACCATTTGCGATATTCTCGACAACTTTTATCCATGGGCAATATGACTTTCCACACCAGATCATCTACCTTAAATGATTTGAACTTAACTCGACTATCATAGAATTTTGCAATTCTTTCCTTCTGTCGAATCAAATTTTCTAATGCAACCAATATTTCATCATTTAACTCATCCAATTCGTCCAGCATTGCATTCCAATATTGGTTGGTAGGCAAGTCATTTTGCCTTTGAATGCGAGTAGACTGAAGATTGATTTTAGACTAAAAAGCATGGTGAAGTTCCTGTCGACTGCCTGGGTGAATTTCTATATGCCCATAATATTTGATCAAGAGTATTATGCCAATTCTTAGGTTGTCGGCCCACATGCTTTTTAATAAGATTAATAATGATCTTATTTATGGCCTCAACTTGGCCATTAGCTTGTGCATAATATGGTGTAGATGTGAGCATTTTTATATGCCTAGAAACAATGTATTCCACAACTTTCTTGCCGATGAATACTGACCCTTGATCTATTGTCAAAGTTTGGGGTATGCCAAATCGACAAATAATGTGATTTTCAATAAAATCAATTATGTCTTGTTGGGTGACTGCTTTGAGGCAAACTGTTTCTACCCATTTGGTAAAATAGTCCACTCCAACTAGAAAGAATTGATGCCCTTTCGATGAAGTAGGATGTATTTGACCAATCAAATCCAAAGCCCATCCTCGGAATGGCCAAGGCTTGACAATAGAATGTAATTCGCTAGCCGGTACATTTTGTATATGGCCATGTTTCTGACATTGTTCACAAGATTTGGCAAACGAAATACAATCTTTAACCGTAGTTGGCCAATAATACAAACTCCGTTGAAGAACCCATTTCATTTTGTCTCCTGCCTGATGGGCTCCACATATGCCCTCATGGATTTCTGATAGAGCCAAATAAGCATCTTGCTCACTCAGGCACTTGTGTAGAGTCCCGTCAACATATCTTCTATATAACAGTCCTCCTTGCATTGTGTAATTCAATGCTTTGTATTTCATTTTCCTATCTACATCCTGACTTGGATTTTCCAAATATTCAATTATTGGCAACCTCCAGACGTTGGGTAGAATTACATCATTAACCAAAATATCTCTTTCTTCTAATGGATACAATAATTCTCTGATTTCCATTAGTCCTGACAAAGCCTGTTGAGATATCTTGTATCCTGAGGCTATTTGAGCCAACTCATTAGACTCTTGATTCAAATTTATGGGAATATATTCGACAATTACGTCATCGAATTTTTTCATTAACTTACTAGCTATGATACATTATTTTGTCAAGTTGTAGTTGACACAGTTGTATTCTTGAGTAAGTTATTTGACAACTAATTGGGAATCCCCAAAAATATGCACATTTCGTGCTTTTATTTCTATCAGTATCTCCAATCCGACAATCAAAGCTTCATACTCAGCTTCATTGTTGGAACATGGATACTTAAGTTCAAACATGAACTTTGTAGGAGTTCCTTGTGGAGTCACGATTAAAATTCCCACTCCACTACCTCCTTGGTGCCTTGATCCGTCAAAAATAGAGTTTCCAGGGTTGTAAACTGACAACATCTATTTCTAGCACATCCAATCCTGGTTTTGACAAAGCAATGGTCCATTTACCAATACGTCCATTAAGGACTGGTTTTGACAACATATACTTTATAACATCAGTTTTGGAAATCACGAATACATGACATGACATCATATAATATTTAAGTTTTGTACAATAAAAATACAATGCTAGACATAAATTCTCTATTGCACTATATCTTCTCTCAGCATCATTGAGGACCCTGCTTAGATAATATATGGCCCTTTCAATATCATCATCATCCTGGGCCAGTAGACATCCTATAGTGTCTTCAGATGCTGATATGTACAACTTCAACGGTCGACGAGGCACTGCGGGCATCATGACCTGTGGATTCACTAGGTATTGCTTGATCTGATCAAAAGCCTCTTGGTGACACGGCTCCCATATGAAGCTTTGCTCTGATTTCAACTTGACCAATGGTGCAAATATTCTCGTTCTTCCCGATAGATTTGATATAAACCTTCTTAGAAAGTTAACCTTTCCTAGGAAGGATTGTAGTTCCTTCTTATCTGTCGGTGCTGAGGCTTCCATGACCGCTTTGGCTTTATTCTTGTCTACCTCAATTCCTTTTTTGTGGACTAGGAATCCTAGGAATTTGGCAGTTGACACTCCGAAGCTACACTTCTCTGGGTTCATTTTGAGGTTATGCCTTCTCATCCTTTCAAACCCTTGCTTCAGATGCTCCAAGTGGTCATGTTTGGTTTTGGACTTGACAACCACGCATCAATATATACTTCTATGAATTTTACAATAACATCATGGAAAATTGTATTCATTGCTCGTTGATAGGTGGCTCCTGCATTCTTTAAACTGAAAGGCATGACAATCCATTCATATGTCCCAATCGCTCCTGGACACTTGAAGGCAGTCTTTGACACATCTTTTTTGGCTATAAAGATTTGATTATAACCTGCATGGCCATCCATACAACTTAAAATTTCATTTCCTGATGCTGAGTCGACAAGCATGTCGGCTATTGGCATCAGATATTCATCTTTGGGGGTAGCCATATTTAAATTTCTAAAGTCTATTGTTGAGTCACCGGCAAGTGTACCGGGTCATCGCAAGTAATAAAATAAACACGGTAAGTAATTGCTGAGGTCGAACACAAGGATTGGGCTACCGATTCTACCAATTTGCAAGAAGTTCGATAAGTTTGATCAAGTAACAGCATGTGGTTGTAGAGAGAGAGAAAATATGATCGCAATCTAAATTAACAAATCAATTAGAGAATAAAGAATTAAAGTCTGGAATTAAAATATCTAAGGTCACAAATCCACCTACCCAATCATGCATAGTACCCAAGTGATGATGATTCCTTACCTAGGTTCAATTACAATGTCAAACATGACCCCCAAATTCTCCTAAATTCACTGTCGTGCTCAATAGGACGTATTCGACGATTGAATTAATTACTTACTAGGTCTCATAACCCAATCATCAAACTCTATTAAATCTGGTTCCTATAAGGTTGCACCGATCTCCTATTCACTCTCGTGCAATAGTCGATCGATGATCCCAATTCAAGTTCTAAAACGCGAATTGCCTCCTAAGCCTCAACACGTTTAACTAGTCAATCACGCATGCATATGATCAACACAACAAATTCAGAATTGGAAAACACTAACTGAGAAAAGGGAGAGAAACATACATCACATCAAATGCTACACCGCCATGGGTGGTTTCATTGATCCCTTAGATGAGGGGATTAGTTCCTCATGCTTGTAACAACGCACAAACAATCGGCCATAATCACCATTGTAAAATAAGAAAATAAAAGAGGGAGACGCAGCTCCAGAAAACAAGAATTCGTCCAGAAAACGCTACAAAACAGTGGTTAACCAAAAGCTGCCAAATTCTGCCCTAAAACAGCAATATATAGGATTCAGGATCTGCGCGCGCTCGCGAGGCGAATATTAAAATGGCGTGCTTTCAAATTGGACTCTCGCGAGGCGAGAGGATGTTTCGCGAGGCGAGACTTCAATTTCCAATCTGTCACAGCCGTGACCTTCATCACGGCTAGGCCGTGATGGTCTCTGTCCTCCAGGTCTTCATGATTCGCGAGGCGAGCAGCCTCTCGCGGGGCGAGTATCTCCAGAATGGCAATTTCAACTGTTTTCTTCATTCCCTTGACCTCAAGTGCTTCCCCTTTAACCTGAAACTAGGAAATAGCAAGAAATACTTTATTTGACTCAAAATTAGCTAAAATATCCTAAAACTACTCAAAAGACTCAAAATGTTGCTTGAGGACAATTAAATCCAAATTTGGGCGAAAACGAGATTGAACTCGAATAATTAGCACATAAACCATAGCATTACTAGTTATAAAACTAGATAAGCCAGATGCTTATCAAAACACCCCAAACTTAAACCTTGCTTGTCCCCAAGCAAACTAAAACTCAAAAAAAGACTCAAGACTTGGCAAGCCTAAAGGATTCAATCAATTTCGCCCAAATTTCATGCAATTTAACACAACAATTTTTCTTCAATGATTCCCCCCTTGCATCAATGTAATCCCCACATTCATTTACTTTAAACAATTGAGAACTTCATCATTCATGCAATCATTAATCTAAGTTGAGGATCCAAGTTACACACAAAAGGGAGATCACCATTCTCAAACAATTGCCTTCCTCACAAGGGCATATACTATTTCACTCATTCGCTCAATTTGTCTAGGCTATCAACTTTTCACTCAATTTCACATTCCAAGAGCACTTCCCCTGAATTTGATTTTCATCTCAGAAATAGTTCCCACGAAAACATACATGCAACATCAAAAGGTCTTTAAATGTTGTAATGGGGCCTGGCTACAGGTAGGATATTCAAGGATACTAGGCTTAAGTCCCTAGGAACTAAGAGAGCATGAGCATTTGACACATCTTCCACTCAAATTCCTTTTTCCATTTTTCTTTTTGCCTCGGGTGACTACAACCTTTTCCTTGCTAATCTTTTTGTTTTGCCCCTTTTCTTTTGGTAAATTTTTTTTTTTTTTTGCCTTGGGTTTCAACCTTTATTTTTCTTTTTCTCAACCCAAAATGACATATCACCTTGTAGCCACCCCAAACTTAGTTTCTTACAACCCTTCTCTTGCTAAGCTTCCATGCTCTCCTAATCCTAAGATTGGGTTAACATGGTTTTTCCAGATTTTTGGCTTATAACATAAGGTCATCAAGAAACAATAGGCCAATTAGGCTCAACGTGGCTAACTAGGGAACATGCATTAGGGACGGTTCTTTTTAGTCCAAGTAGCTATTCAAATAAAATTTCCTAAATCATTTGATGCAACACATAGACATGCAAACCATGAAGAGATTCAAGCAAATCCGGGAAAGTTCAACTTAAAAGTGATTCACACAATCAAAAACAAAGTTGGAGGCTCAAATTCCTCACTGGACATTTTTTTTGCAAATTGTTTGACCGAGATACAATTCCTAGTGTGTGCACCCCTTCACCCCAAACTTGTCATAAATCAAGCAATCACAATAAAGTTTCTCAAAGTTCAATTTTCAATTTTTCACATGGGGAACAAATTTTCTATTTTCAGAACCTAGGGGGAAATCATCAATGGGCAACATAGTTCATGCAATCAATCTATGCTAAATTTTACTAAAATCCAACAAGCTTGCCGACACAACATTCATACACAAACTCTTGATCTTCTCAAATTATTCAAGAGTGACAAACAAAAACAAAAACAAAAACAAAACAAAAACAAAAACAAAAACAAAAACAAGTAATTGGTTCCCTCCCCTACACTTAAAGCATACATTGTCCTCAATGAAAGAACACCGATATAAAATAAGAGTGAGGAAAGGAGAGGGTGCTCCCTGATCAAATTGTAGTGTAGGTGGCCGCTTCCACGCAAAGCTCTTATACGGTTGCATCCTCATCCAATTGGTCCCTCGGGCACCCCCTGTTGGGCCAAAGACCTCTCCTGGAAGAACACCTGTAATTTAAAACCTTAATTACAGATTCGCGAGGCGATATATTACTCGTGAGGCGAATCTGGAAAAATTGTTCTTCACACTTTTTAGAATCGTGAGGCTAGTAGTAGCTCGCGAGGCGAATCTAGAATTCCAACAGATGATGGTGCCCAGAATCGCGAGGCGAAAGTAACTCTCGCGACGCGAGACAGAAGCGTGAGCAAGACTCTAAGATTCAGGGCTTCTGTCTCGCGTGGCCACTGTGGATTCGCGTGGCGAATCTCCCTCTCTTTTTTTTTTAAGAAAGGAAAATAACAGAAAAATAAAGGATACCTAGCTTGGGTTGCCTCCCAAGTAGCGCTTGTTTAACGTCCCGAGCCTGACTCAAGTCACCCCTAAGGGTTAATCCGGAAGAAGATCTTGCTTGCCATGCCATGCCTTAGTCCGCTCTTTGTAGGTTCTTGCCCTTTCATATGCTCGCATGCGGTTCCCGGACAACTCATTTAAGTCCAACAGTCTTCTATAATCAGCACGAACTCTCCACCCCGTGATGGTCCTTGTTTGGATCGATTTATTGCTTTTATTTACCACCACGGTTGTGCCACCTTTCTTCGGGACCTCATGAATTGGACTACCCCAACTACTATCCGAGATCGGATAGATGATTCCGGCCTCTAAAGGTTTAGTCACTTCCTCTCGCACAACTTTTTTCATTCCTTCTTTGTTTAGCTTTTCCCTTGCACCTTCATCCTCTGGGAGACTCGGTAAGGCTTCCCTGTCTTTTAACCACTCAAGATAGATCTCATCCCCCAAAGGGTCTTTCTCCTCACTATCATCATTATGGGATTTTACCAACACTTGTGCAAGTGAAGAACCATGGGCGTCTCTAGTTGCCTTTGCCTTGACAGTTGAGTCCACCATATCCACTCGATACACATCCGACCTCTCAGCAGGGTGCTTCATTGCTTCAAAGACATTGAAGACTACCTCATCATCTTGCACCCTTAGAGTGAGTTTCCCTTGTTGCACATCTATCAAGGCTCTCCCAGTGGCCAAGAAGGGCCTACCCAATATGAGAGGGATCTCGGCGTCTTCATCTATATCAAGCACCACAAAATCCGCCGGAAATATGAACTTGTCCACCTTAACTAACAAATCTTCGACCACCCCATAAGGATACTTTATAGAACGATCGGCAAGTTGGAGTGACATCCGTGTATCCTTGACTTCTTTGATCCCCAACCTCTTCATCATAGAGAGGGGCATCAAGTTGATGCTTGCCCCTAGATCACACAACGCCTTTCCTAGAGTCATCCCCCCAATGGTGCATGGTATAGAAAAAGAACCGGGGTCCTTTAACTTTGGAGGTAGTTTTCTTTGAAGAATGGCACTACACTCCTCAGTCAAAGCAACCGTTTCCTCATCCACTATTCTCTACTTGTTGGAGAGAAGCTCCTTCATAAACCGGGCATAAGATGGCATTTGTTCCAAGGCTTCCGCAAATGGAATGTTAATTTGAAGTTTGCGGAAGACATCAAGGAACTTATTGAATTTCTTATCTTGTTGAGGCTTCTTCAATCTTTCAGGATACGGTACCTTCATGTAGGGCGGGAGGTCCTGGGGTTCAACCCACTTCTTTTTTCTGAACTCTTCATCTACAAGTTTTAACCTTCCCCCTTGCTCCGGCGCCTTGTCACTTGCCAACTCCTCTTTCTCAGGTTGCTCTTCCTCAACATGTGGCTGTTCTTCCTCAACTTCTTGAGAACTAGTTGCACCCCTGTTAGATCCCAACACCCTTCCGCTTCTAATTGTTATGGCATTGCATTGGTTCTTAGGGTTTTTCTCGGTATCACCTGGGAAAGTGCCTGGGGGACGCTCATTTAGTTGCTTTGCGAGCTAGGCAATCTGCGTCTCTAGATTCTGAATTGCCGCCCCTGTATGAGTTGCCATATTATCAATGGTTGTGCCTGTATTGATTGACAACTTCTCAACTACCGCACTCATCTTCTCAAAAGCCAACTCCCAAGGTTGCCTTCCACCATCAGTTATTTGCAATTGATTAGGCCCCGGAAGAGCCTGCTGAGTATTAAACTGATGGATTCCATAGTTTGGCCTCTGACCCTGTTGAGGTTGTTGTTGCCAATTCTGTTGAGGTTGTTGTCGCCAGGCTAGACCACCACTAGCATTACTCCAAGCGAAACCCGGATGATCTCTCCTCGTATAACCCCTATTCTGATTCTAACTGTGATCATTCTATCTGTTCCTCTGATAGTTGTTCTGGGGCACACTGTCATAGAAATTATGGCATGCGTCCACATGTTCTCGAGAGAAGTTGAACGGACAGCTCTGAATGTCATGATCTCCATTACAATTATCACAACCCGGAGGCATTCCCTCGTGTATCACATTAACCTTTTTGTTCCCAGACAGTGCCGCATTCTGCATCTTCAACAGTCTATTTTGCTCCAGAATGGCTTCCATTGTTGCAGAACTGACTCCACTTGAGGTTTCCCTACCACGGTTGTAGTCATTGTACGACATCTTCTCCAATAACGCCCATCCATCCTCAGCTGATAAATAGGAAAAATAACCGCCAGCTGCAGCATCACAATTCATCTGGTAACGTCCCTTTAACCCGTTAAAGAAATGTTGAACCTTGGAGACAGGGTCAAAGAAAGATGAGGGGCATATTCTCAATAGCACATTATACCTCTCCCAGGCTTCATTATAAGATTCATCTTCTGTCTGCCTGAAAGATGTGACGGCAACCTTTGCTTGTGCCGCTTTCTGAGGAGGGAAATATTTGGTGAGGAACTTTTGAGCCATTAGCTCCCATGTTCTGATACTGTTCCAATCCAAGCTGTCAAACCAATCGCGAGCGACATCCCTAAGAGAGAGGGGGAATAGTCGCAAGCGAAACTCATCTTGAGAGACTCCTCTTATCTTCTGCAAGTCACAAGCTTCAAGGAAGCGAGTGATGTGTCTATGAGGGTCTTGTTTGTCACTCCCATCAAACTGATTCTCACGGATCTGGGCTGTGACACATCCTTATACTTTGAAGGAATCTGTATTCAGGTTGCCCCTCACGATAGACGAATCACAATCACCCAAGTTGGGTAGATTGTACTCGAAGAGAGGCTTGTAAGGAGGAGGAGGAGGAGGAGGGTTTTCTTCGGCCATCCTCTCAAAATTAATTGCTTCAAGCCTCTTTCATTCTCTGGCTTCTTTCCTTAATCACTTCTCGGTCCTGGTGATCTCCAAATCAAATAGCAAGTCCTCTTTTGAAAGGGTACCTCGCATACAAAAACAAGGCAAGACCAAGTGGAATCAAAGAAGTAGAGAGAAATAAGAGTAAATAAATAACAGAAAATAGAAAATAAAAACAGCTTAACCAAATAGTCAAACTTCCCAAAAATTAGGAAAATTGGTTGTGCCAATCCCCGGCAACGGCGCCAAAAACTTGTTGAGTCACCGGCAAGTGTACCGGGTCGTCGCAAGTAATAAAATAAACACGGTAAGTAATTACCGAGGTCGAACACAAGGATTGGGCTACCAATTCTACCAATTTGCAAGAAGTTCGATAAGTTTGATCAAGTAACAACAGGTGGTTGTAGAGAGAGAGAAAATAGGATCGCAATCTAAATTAACAAATCAATTAGAGAATAAAGAATTAAAGTCTGGAATTAAAATATCTAAGGTCACAAATCCACCTACCCAATCATGCATAGTACCCAAGTGATGATGATTCCTTCCCTAGGTTCAATTACAATGTCAACCAGGACCCCCAAATTCTCCTAAATTCACTGTTGTGCTCAATAGGACGTATTCGACGATTGAATTAATTACTTACTAGGTCTCATAACCCAATCATCAAACCATATTAAATCTGGTTCCTATAAGGTTGCACCGATCTCCTATTCACTCTTGTGCAATATTCGATCGATGATCCCAATTCAAGTTCTAAAACGCGAATTGCCTCCTAAGCCTCAACACGTTTAACTAGTCAATCACGCATGCATATGATCAACACAACAAATTCAGAATTGGAAAACACTAATTGAGAAAAGGGAGAGAAACATACATCACATCAAACGCTACACCGCCATGGGTGGTTTCATTGATCCCTTAGACGAGGGGATTAGTTCCTCATGCTTGAAACAACGCACAAACAATCAACCATAATCACCATTGTAAAATAAGAAAATAAAAGAGGGAGACGCAGCTCCAGAAAACAAGAATTCGTCCAGAAAACGCTACAAAACAGTGGTTAACCAAAAGCTGCCAAATTCTGCCCTAAAAAAGCAATATATAGGATTCAAGATCTGCGTGCGCTCACGAGGCGATCAGTCTTTCACGAGGCGAATATTAAAATGGCGCGCTTTCAAATTGGACTCTCGCGATGCGAGAGGATGTTTCGCGAGGCGAGACTTCAATTTCCAGTCTGTCACAGCCGTGACCTTCATCACGGCTAGGCCGTGATGGTCTCTGTCCTCCAGGTCTTCATGATTCGTGAGGCGACCAGCCTCTCGCGGGGCGAGTATCTCCAGAATGGCAATTTCCACTGTTTTCTTCATTCCCTTGACTCGAAGTGCTTCCCCGTTAACCCGAAACTAGGAAATAGCAAGAAATACTTTATTTGACTCAAAATTAGCTAAAATATCCTAAAACTACTCAAAAGACTCAAAATGTTGCTTGAGGACAATTAAATCCAAATTTGGGTGAAAACGAGATTGAACTAGAATAATTAGCACATAAACCATAGTCTTACTAGTTATAAAACTAGATAAGCTAGAAGCTTATCATCTATGCATACCCTCATTTTGCCATTCTTTTTAATGACAGGAACTACATTAGAAAGTCAATCGACATACCTGGTTGTTCGAATGAACTTTGCTTTAAGCAGTCTTTGCACTTCCTCTTTGATTTTATGCACCACTGTTGTGACTCCAGCAAGTGTACCGGGTCGTCGCAAGTAATAAAAACACGGTAAGATATTATCGAGGTCGAACACAAGGATTGGGTTACCAATTCTACCAATTTGTGAGAAATTCGATAGGTTTAGTTAAGCGAAGAAAACTGTTGTGAGAGAGAGAGATGAAGATCGCAAATTCAAGTAACAAATAGATTAAAACTCAGGTGATTAAATTCAGAAATTAAAGTATCCAAGGTCTCAATTCCACCTACCCAATCATGTATAGTACCCAAGTGATGATGTATTCCTCCCTAAGTTCAATTTTAATGTCAACCGGGACCCCTAAATTCTCCTATATCCACTGTCGTGCTCAATAGGACGTATTCGATGATTGGATTAATCACTTGTTCAGTCTCATAACCCTAATCTCGAATTCTATTAAACCTTGTTCCCTATATGGTTGCACTAATCAAATAAATCCACGGTCGTGCTCATTATTCGATTAATGATTCCAATTCAAGTTCTAAAACGCTTCTCGCCGTTTGGCCTCAAACACGTTAACAAGTTAATCATGCACACATATGATTAACACAATCAATTCAGAATTGGAAAACATTTATGATCCCGATTCAAGTTCTAAAACGCGAATCGCCTTTCGGCCTCAAACACGTTTAACTTATTAATCACGCAATACATATGATCAAACATTCAAATCAGAATCGGAAAACATCAATTAAAAAGAGGGGAGAACACATACATCATATGAACACTACACAGTCATGGGTGGCTTCATCGATCCCTCGGACGAGGGGATTAGTTCCTCATGCCCGTGACGACGCACAAACAATCGGCAATAGTCTCCATAATAACAAACTAAAAGAAGAAAAGAAAAGAAAAGAAGAGGGAGACGCAGCTCCAGAGACAAGGATTCGCACTACTCTGATCTACACAAGTGGCTAACTACCTCCCCCAAATCCTGATCTGAGACAGCCCTTAAATAAGGATTCTGTTTCTCGCCAGCTCGCGGGGCGAGCTTACTCTCGCGACGCGAAATTAAGCATTGGCGCGCTTCAAATTTTGTATTTTCACGAGGCGAGCTTGTATTCGCGGGGCGAGTCTTCAAACCCTAATCTGTCACAGCCGTGATATCCATCATGGCTAAGCCGTGATTGTCTCTGTCTTCCATGGTCTTCAGGGACTCGCGAGGCGAGACACATTTCGCAGGGCGAGTCTTCAATTCTGGGCTGTGACCTTCATTACGGCTAGGCCGTGATGGTCTCTGACTTCCAAGTCTTCATTCTCTTCGGGCGAGTGTCTCAAATTTCAATTTCCACTATTTCTTTGCTTTCCTTGACTCCCGGAGCTTCACTTTATTTACCTGAAAACACAAAAAGCAACCAAAAGCATAATTCTATCCAAAATAAGCTAAAAACTACACAAAAGACGTAAAACGAGTCAAAGTCCATCTTAGGAGCAAAACAAGGCAAAATTTGGGCGAAAACGAGAGTGAACTCGACTAATTGGCACATAAACCCTAGTTCATCTAGTCATAAAACTAGATAAGCCAGAGGCTTATCAAAACACCCCAAACTTAAACCTTGCTTGTCCCCAAGCAAGCTTAAAACTCAAAAACGACTCAAGACTTGGCAAGCCTAATGGAACCAATCGATTTCGCACAAATTTAATGCAATCAAAACAGTTTTTCTCCAATGATCTCCCCCCCTATATTAACGTAATCCCCACATTCATTTACTTTAAACATTTGAGACTTATCATTCATGCCATCATTACTCTAAGTTGAGGCTCAAAGATACACACAAAGGAAGATCACCTATTTCAAACAATTGCCTTCCTCACAAGGGCATGTTGTATTTCACTCGTTCGCTCAAGTTTGTCTAGGCTATCAACTTTTCACTCACTTTCACATTCTAAGAGCACTTCCCATGAATTTGATTTTCATCTCAAACATAGTTCCCACGAAAACATGCATGCAACATCAGAAGGTCTTTTAACGGTTGTAATGAGGCCTGGCTCAAGGTACGATATTCAAAGGGTAGAGGCTAAGTCCCTAGGATCAATGAGAGCATGAAACTAATATAACACCAATTGAATTCACTCTCATACTATTCTCTTCCTTGCACTTGGTGGCTACACACCTCTTCCTTTTTATATTTATTTCTCCTTGCCCTTTTTGGCACATTTTCAATGCTTTTCATCACCATTATTATTATTATTATTTTTTTCCAAGCCTTAGGCCCTTACTTCCGTTTTTCTTTTTCTCAACTATGATTCATGAACTTGTAGCCACCCCAAACTTAGTTCCACAACAACACTCACAAAGCTAAAATTCCATACTCTCCTTAATCCTAGGATAGGGGAAAATCATGGTTTTTCTGAGTTAATGGCTTGTGATGTAAGGTCATCAAGAACAATAGGCTTCAAAGCTCAATGTGGCTAACTAGGGATCATTCATCAAGGTTGGTTCAATTTATGGCCAAGTAGTCAATTCAAAGAAAAATTGCCTAAATCATTTGATGCAACATATAAACATGCAAACCATATAGAGATTCAAGCAAATTCGGGAAAGTGCAACTTAACAGTGATTCACTCAATCAAAAACAAAGTTGGAGGCTCAAATCCTCACCTGGACAGTTTGCAATTTGTTTGACCGAGATACAATTCCTAGTGTGTGCATCCCCTCACCCCAAACTTATCATAAATCAAGTAATCACAATAAATCTCAAAGTTCAATTTTCAATTTTTAAGTGGGGATCAACTTTTCTACTTTCAGAACCTAGGGGGAAATCATCAATGATCAAAATAATTCATGCAATCTGTGCTCAATTTAATTAGAAACCAACATGCTTGCCGACACGACATTCATACAACAACTCTTGATCTTCTCAAATTATTCAAGAGTGACAAACAAAAACAAAACGAAAATCAAAAACAAAAACAACAAGAGTGAGGAGAGGAGAGAATATTCCCTGATCAAATTTCCATGGTTGCCTCCTCATCAATATTGGTCTCACGGCCTCCCTTATGTCGCATAGCATCCTGGAAGAACTCCTGCAATTTTAAGACCTTAAGTACAGATTCGCGAGGCGAGAAATAACTCGCGAGGCGAATCTGGAAAATTGTTATTCACACTTTCCAGAATAGCGAGGCGAGTAGTATCTCGCGGGGTGAATCTGGAATTCCCACAGATGCTGATGCTCAGAATCGCGAGGCGAAAGTATACCTCGCGACGCGAGACAGAAAAGTAAGCAATCCCAGAGATTCAGGGCTTCTGTCTCGCGAGGCCAATGTGGATTCGCGTGGCGAATCAAGCTTTTTTTTTTGTGTGAAAATGACAGAAACTAAAACCAAAGGATACCTAGCTTGGGTTGCCTCCCAAGTAGCGCTTGTTTAACGTCCCGAGCCTGACTCAAGTCACCCCTAAGGGTTAATCCGGATTTAGATCTTGCTTGCCATTCCATGCCTCAGTCCTTATTCTGTAGGCTCTTGCCCTTTCATAAGCTCTCCTACTGTTCCCGGACAACTCATCTAAGTCCAGCATCCTTCTATAATCCGCATGAACTCTCCACTCCGCGATGGTCTTTTTTGGGATCAACTCATTGTTTGCATTGACCACCACGGTTGTGCCACCTCTCAACCTTGGTGCTTTATCCTTCTTTTTCTTGCCCTTGCTGTTGAGCTCTTCCTTTGCACATTCTTCCTCTGGGAGACTCGGTAAGGCTTCCATGTCTTTCAACCACTCGAGATAGACCTCATCCCCCAAAGGGCCTTTTTTCTCACTGTCCCCATCATGGGATTTTACCGACACTTGAGCAAGTGAAGAACCATGGGCTTCTCTAGTTGCCCTTGCTTTAGCAGTTGGATCCACCATATCCAATCGATACACTTCTGTCCTCTCTGCAGGGTGCTTCATTACTTCAAAGAGATTGAAGACTACCTCATCATCTTGCACCCTTAGAGTGAGTTTCCCTTGCCGCACATCTATCAAGGCACCCCCAATGGCCAAGAAGGGCCTACCCAATATGAGAGGAACCTCGGCGTCTTCATCCATATCAAGCACTACAAAGTCCGCCGGAAATATAAGCTTGTCCACCTTCACTAACAAGTCTTCGACCACCCCATAAGGATATTTTATAGAGCGGTCGGCCAGTTGGAGCGACATCCGTGTATCCTTAACTTCTTGGATCCCCAACCTCTTCATCATAGAGAGGGGCATCAAGTTGATGCTTGCCCCTAGATCACATAATGCCTTCCCTACAGTCATCTCCCCAATGGTACATGGTATCGAAAAGGAACCGGGATCCTTCAACTTTGGAGGGAGTTTTCTCTGAAGAATGGCACTACACTCCTCGGTCAAAGCAACCGTTTCCTCGTCCACTAATTTCCGCTTCTTGGTGAGAAGATCCTTCATAAACCGGGCATATGATGGCATCTATTCCAAGGCTTCCGCAAATGGAATGTTAATCTGAAGTTTTCGGAAGACATCAAGGAACTTATTGAATTGCTTATCCTGTTGAGGCTTCTTCAATCTTTCGAGATACGGTACCTTCATGTAAGGTGGGAGGTCTTGGGGTTCAACCCACTTCTTCTTTCGAATTCTTCATCTACAAGTTTCAGCCTTCCCCCTTGCTCCGGTTCCTTGTCACTTGCTAACCTCTCTTTTTCAGGTTGCTCTTCTTCAACATGTGGTTGTTTCGGGGCCTTGTCATCCTGAGAACTAGTTGCACCCCTGTTAGGTTCCAACACTCTTCCGCTTCTAGTAGATATGACGTTGCATTGTCCCTTGGGGTTGTTCTCTGTATCACCTGGGAAAGTGCTTGGGAGACGCTCACTAAGTTGCTTTGCGAGCTGGGCCATAAGTGTCTCTAGATTGTGAATTGCTGCCAATGTATGCGTTGCCCACTTGTCAATTTTCGCATTTGTGTCGATTGACAATTTCTCCATTGCTGTATTCATCTTCTCAAAAGTTGTGCCTGTAAAGGTTGACAACTTCTCAAAAGCCAGCTCCCACGGTTGTCTTCCACCATCTGTTATTTGCAACTGATTAGGCCCTGGAAGAGCCTGCTGGGTATTGCACTGCTGAATTCCAATGTT
Organism: Sophora flavescens; assembly: GCA_030762895.1. Classification (NCBI taxonomy): domain Eukaryota; kingdom Viridiplantae; phylum Streptophyta; class Magnoliopsida; order Fabales; family Fabaceae; genus Sophora; species Sophora flavescens. The sequence continues at coordinate 47,016,385 of CM061066.1, read as the reverse complement.
CGGCCTTATACCCTGCTGAGGTTGTTGCCAATTCTACTGAGGAGGTTGTTGACCGGCTAGACCACCATTAGCATTACTCCAAGCGAAACCCGGATGGTCTCTCCTCATGTACCCCCTATTCTGATTCTGATTGTAGTCATTTTGTCTGTTCCTCTGATAGTTAGTCGGGGCAAGGTGTCATAAAAGTTGTGGCATGAGTCCACATGTTCCTGAGGGAAGTTGAATGGACAGTTTCGAGTGTCATGATCTCCATTACAATTACCACAACCTGGAGGCATTCCCTCGTGTATCACATTAGCCTTCTTGTTCTCTGACAAAGCCGCCACTTGCATCTTCAATGATTTGACTTGCTCTAGAATGGCTTCCATTGTTCCAGCACTGACTCCACTTGAGTTTTCCCTACCACGGTTGTAATCATTATATGACATTTTCTCCAATAATGCCCATCCATCCTCAGCCGATAAATATGAGAAAGAACCACCAGCTGCGGCATCACAGTTCATCTGATAGCGTCCCCTCAACCCATTAAAGAAGTGCTGAACTTTGGAGACGGGGTCAAAGAACGCTGAAGGGCATCTTCTCAATAAGCCATTGTACCTCTCCCAAGCTTCATTATATGTTTCATCCTCTGTCTGCCTGAAGGATGTAACGGCTATTCTTGCTTGTGCCACTTTCTGAGGAGGAAAATATTTGGTTAGGAACTTCTGTGCCATTTGCTCCCAAGTTCTGATGCTGTTCCTATCCAAGCTGTCAACCCAATCGTGAGCGACATCCCTAAGAGAGAGAGGGAAAAGCCGCAAGCGAAACTCATCCTGAGAGACTCCCCTGGTCTTCTGCAAGTCACAAGCTTCCAGGAAGCGAGTGATATGTCTATGCGGGTCCTGTTTGCCACTCCCATCAAACTGATTCTCCCGGATCTGGAATGTGACACACGATTCAACTCTGAAGGAGTCCGTGTTCAGGTTTCCCCTCACAATAGAAGAGTCACAATCTCCCAAGCTGGGTAGATCGTACTCGAAGAGAGGCTTGTAACGAGGAGGAGGAGGAGGAGGATTTTCTTCGGCCATGTCCTCTATTTTAATTGCTTCCAACCTCTTCCTTTCTCTGGCCTTTTTTCTTAATTGCCTCTCGGTCCTGGTGATCTCTGAATCGAATAGCAAGTCCTCTTGTGAAAGGGTACCTCGCATACAAAAACACGGCAAGACCAAGTGGAATCAAAGAAGTAACAAATAACAGAAAAATAAAAATAAAAATCAACTTAACCCAAATAATCAAATTTCCTAAAAATTAGGAAAATTGGTGTGCCAATCCCCGGCAACGGCGCCAAAAACTTGTTGTGACTCCGGCAAGTGTACCGGGTCGTCGCAAGTAATAAAAACACGGTAAGATATTACCGAGGTCGAACACAAGGATTGGGTTACCAATTCTACCAATTCGTGAGAAATTCGATAGGTTTAGTTAAGCGAAGAAAACTGTTGTGAGAGAGAGAGATGAAGATCGCAAATTCAAGTAACAAATAGATTAAAACTCAGGTGATTAAATTCAGAAATTAAAGTATCCAAGGTCTCAATTCCACCTACCCAATCATGTATAGTACCCAAGTGATGATGTATTCCTCCCTAAGTTCAATTTTAATGTCAACCGGGACCCCTAAATTCTCCTATATCCACTTTCGTGCTCAATAGGACGTATTCGATGATTGGATTAATCACTTGTTCGGTCTCATAACCCTAATCTCGAATTCTATTAAACCTTGTTCCCTATATGGTTGCACTAATCAAATAAATCCACGGTCGTGCTCATTATTCGATTAATGATTCCAAATCAAGTTCTAAAACGCTTCTCGCCGTTTGGCCTCAAACACGTTAACAAGTTAATCACGCACACATATGATTAACACAATCAATTCAGAATTGGAAAACATTTATGATCCCGATTCAAGTTCTAAAACGCGAATCGCCTTTCGGCCTCAAACACGTTTAACTTATTAATCACGCAATACATATGATCAAACATTCAAATCAGAATCGGAAAACATCAATTAAAAAGAGGGGAGAACACATACATCATATGAACACTACACAGCCATGGGTGGCTTCATTGATCCCTCGGACGAGGGGATTAGTTCCTCATGCCCGTGACGACGCACAAACAATCGGCAATAATCTCCATAATCACAAACTAAAAGAAGAAAAGAAAAGAAAAGAAGAGGGAGACGCAGCTCCAGAGACAAGGATTCGCACTACTCTGATCTACACAAGTGGCTAACTACCTCCCCCAAATCCTGATCTGAGACAGCCCTTAAATAAGGATTCTGTTTCTCGCCAGCTCGCGGGGCGAGCTTACTCTCGCGACGCGAAATTAAGCATTGGCGCGCTTCAAATTTTGTATTTTCACGAGGCGAGCTTGTATTCGCGGGGCGAGTCTTCAAACCCTAATCTGTCACAACCGTGATATCCATCATGGCTTAGCCGTGATTGTCTCTGTCTTCCATGGTCTTCAGGGACTCGCGAGGCGAGACACATTTCGCGGGGCGAGTCTTCAATTCTGGGCTATGACCTTCATTACGGCTAGGCCGTGATGGTCTCTGACTTCCAAGTCTTCATTCTCTCGCGGGGCGAGTGTCTCAGAATTTCAATTTCCACTATTTCTTTGCTTTCCTTGACTCCCGGAGCTTCACTTTATTTACCTGAAAACACAAAAAGCAACCAAAAGCATAATTCTATCCAAAATAAGCTAAAAACTACACAAAAGACGCAAAACGAGTCAAAGTCCATCTTAGGAGCAAAACAAGGCAAAATTTGGGCGAAAACGAGAGTGAACTCGACTAATTGGCACATAAACCCTAGTTCATCTAGTCATAAAACTAGATAAGCCAGAGGCTTATCAACCACCTCTGGAGCAAACCTTCTACTTGCCTGATTCACCGGCTTGCAATCCTCCCTAAATTTCATCGTAGTCCCATGCAAAGCAATCTTTATACTCTGCAATTAACCTGACAAGTTTTTGTTTGTAATCCACTGGCAGAAAAGCACTGACAAAAATGGGTATTTTCTTTTCTTTCGTCCCTAAATTTATTTCTTCCAGAGGGTCTTCTACTTCCACGTTTTGCTTGGCTTCGGCTCATTTCTCAAAACCCAAAGGGTCGTCGTCAATGATACAATCCGCCAATACACTCTCTGGAGTGTGTACTTCTCTATCGGCCAGATAGGCCGACAATCTTTTCAAGTGGGTTTCAAGGCTCATTGCCGGAATTTGGCCGAGTCTTGTCAGTCTCGTCCTTTACCTTCACTCCAAATTGGCTGAGAAGGCTTGCTTCCAACGTATCCTTGTCAATGACCCCTTCGTTGGCAGTTATAGACCTGACGTTTGGTGAATATACCTTGAAATCAACATGTGATTGCTGAGCATAGCAAGCACCGTCATCTGCCTCCATGATTTCTACCTGATCTTGCTCATTCCATAAGATTACCTTTTGATGCACTGTTGACGGAACCGCTCCTACAGCATGAATCCAATCCCTGCCAAGTAATATGTTGTAGCTTGACTTGGCTGGAATTATGACAAACATTGTCATCCTTTCGACAGTGCCAACCTGTATGTTTAACAAAACGACGCCATCTGACGGAGAAGTTTTTCCACTGAAGTCAGTGACAACCTTAACTGTCGGAATTAAATCCGACTGATCCTTCCCTAACTTTTTGAACTTTGCTCTTGGCATTAGGTTCACAGCAACTCCCCCGTCAATTAAAACCCTGTTGGTAGGTCTTCCATCTATTATGGCTTTTACATGTAAAGGCCTCAAATGGTTTCTTTGCTCATCGGTGGGCTTCTCCAGCTGAGCTACATTGTCGAATACGCTAACCAAGTTCTCCTGAACACACATCCAGCAATCGCCTGGGTCCCTTGCATTGTTGACGGCATTGTCACCGTCGTCAGAGAAATCAATCTCAAGACATCCCTCATATTCTTCTGGAATGAATGAAATCAACCCCATCCATCCCTGGTTCCAGTATGACTTCGTTCTCTGGATCCTCATCCAAAAATGCACCTCCAACCATTCTGTCATGATTTCTTTTCAAATCACTCTCATCATCTGATCCTGATCGGTCTGACAGAGGTCGGGTAATCCCTCCGCCACAGTTGTCCAGTGCCTCGATGATGTCGGCTCAATCTTCATTCTGGTCCTCCATGTCCATGGCTCCGCCGACGTTTATATCATCGTTTGGATCATTCAGTGCTTCAATGATAGCATCGAATGACAATTATTCTTTGGTTAAATCACACTCAGGCCTGAACGTTGTCAATTGTTGTTTTTCCATTCTGGCCTCAAACTTTTTCTCGAGTCCGGCAACCTTTTCCATCTCTGCCAGCCCGACAGGCCATTTGCCAGTGGATCTTACTGGTGGTGATGCCTGGCCTGAAGCCTTCTTCTTTTCAGTGAAAACCTGTGGTGTAGGCTTATTCTGCCTGGCTTGATTACTGGGTCCCATCGCATCAACTTCCATGGGATGGGTCACTATTATACTTTTCATTTTGGCATCTCCTTTCTTGTCAGCTTTGTTGTCAGCCGTTGCAACCAAGCAGCCAGTATCACGCGAAGGCATCTCTTTTATGGTGACACCTCCTTGCCTGGAAAGCTTCTTCTTTTGAGCCTGTCGGAGCCTCTGCAACCTCCTCCTTTGGCTCTTAGAGATGGCCAACTGAGTTGACAGTCCTGACAAACCAGGTCCTGTCATCTGAGCATTCTGAGCTAGCTGGCCCTTTTGGTAATTCTCATTCCAAAAGGGTGGATTGTGGTCACTGAACTTATTTTTTCTAGCCCATGTCTGCTTTTGTAATTCTGGATAACGAGCCGTGGCAGAATTCTTCACCCATTGATCCACCATTACGTTGGATGGGGGTCTCCTAGTCTTGACGGAATTGAATGCGCCGACAGAGTTATTTCCCTCGATCCTCCGATTGGCTCTTTAAACCAACCTCCCGGTGTGGTCTTTGTCCCAGGTCTTGCTCGATGCATGTGTTGTCGATTGGCTATTTGTCTGCCTATTAACAACAGATGCAGCACTTCTGTGTACACTGTTGGACCCAGCATGGCTACTCGAGTGTGAAAGTCTGTCTTGGTTACCACCATTACGAGGCTCAGTTTTGTCTCATGGGTGATACGATGGTGGTTTCTTCCCCCTGGCTTTCTCGGCAGACACTTCGTCATAAAATGCTTCACATCTTGGGCAAACTTTAAGTATGCCGCCAGATTTCTTGCGTGTCATGAAATCGACAAGAGGTTCTCCCGGCTTTGGATAAACATCAAATGAATCTGGCAGATCCATCTGGATATTCTGCCCAGCCCTGATGTTGACCATGCCTATTCCTATAGGGACTTGGCGGTCCGCCTTGTTAACTTCAGGACCAAAGGGTTCTGTGTCAACCTTCATGTCTGGTTTCTTGTCTGAAAATTTTAGTCTTCCCTCTGCCAAACATTTCTGAATAATGTCCCTGAAATGCATACAATCATTAGTTACATGACCAAAAGTGTTATGATACTTACAGTACTTCCGATCTTTAATCTCATGGGCTTTCAAAAGCCTATGATCATCTGACAATTTTAACTGCTTATCTTTGAGTAATATGTCAAATATTTGATCGGCCTTGGTCACATCAAATGTATACACTTTCTTATTAATGAAAGGGATCCTTTCTTTGGCCCTCGAAGGCTTCAAAGCTTGGCATGTATAAGGTGGACCGTTTTTTAATTCAACGTAATCTACCTCATATTCCCCAAAATCATTGCCCTCCTCGTCGGATTCATTACATCCGACAAAGTTAATCTTTTCTCTCTTGAGGAATTTCTTCTGCTTGAAAACCTTTTCAGCTTTCAATTGTTCAATTTGACGGACTTTATCTCCTAACTGGGCAAGATCAATTAGATGTTGGTTGACCAACTTCTTCCTAATATGATAATCTACACCCCCAGCAGTAATCTTCACTATTTCTGCCTCAGGGATAGGGGTGAAGCAACGACTCCTCATTTGACGGAATCGGGCAAGGTAGTCATCGACAGACTCGTTATACATTCTTTTAATGCCAAATAAATCTGTCAATCCTATTTTCAGGTAACCCCTGAAGAATTGATCATGAAAACTCCTTTTTAATTGATTCCAGGAATGTATGGAATTAGGCCTTAGAGTCGAAAACCAAGAAAAAGCATTCTTAGTCAACGAACTAGGGAAGAACTTCATTTTTAATCCCTCCTCAAGAGCCAAATCTCCCAACTGGATTGTATATCGGGCGATGTGCTCGACTGTCGACTCCCCACTTTCTCCT